>CM065924.1:9580148-10150148 GCA_033439105.1 Magallana nippona | reverse complement strand
CAACCAAAACGACGCGTCACACCTGTCATTAATAAAAATCGGTGGACGGAAGTTGTCACATTTGTGCAAATCAGATTTCCCTACAGTGTTTGTGTCAATATTTCAAAATATATGCATTTATAAACATGTTTATAAAAAATTTGTGTAATAAAAGTTATAATTGACAGTTTATCTTATCCACTTTCTTAATTTTAACTTGTATGTTGATCGAATTCATAATCGACGCCTTTTGAATATTCGTATCAGTGCTTTATTTGGAAGGGATTACTCAAACTATGACGCAATTATGTCAACTTCCGTCTACCCTTTAGCCTTTTGTCTCACAACACTTATATAAGGAACTGACTAAACACTTCACGTTTGCATTGTACTTGTAGTAGTATATCTTACCTCGCTTACATTTGTTACTTAGACGCAACAACTTACCAGCTAAATGCAGTACATATGCACAAAAAAATTCAGAACATCAATCATAATGGTCAATGCAATACATTTATAAAGAAAATGCACGTATAACAACAATATAAAAGTGCAAACATTAGACAAACAAATGTATTTACACGTCGCACACAAGGTCCAAGTATGAAATCAAGTGTAACAAAATCAAAGGCTTTACAAGTTTACAAGCTTTAATTTACATTAACTTTGGTGTATATGATAAATCAGAATACATGTATATATTTAAAGAGAACGTACTTTCGAGCTAATTTTCTTAATAAAAGATAAATTGAATAAGGATAAATATGGAGGAGTACAACTTCAACGCTATTTTGACCCTTCTTGCCTTGGATACTTTCAATTGATATTAATTAAACATATGCCAAAATTTCAATAAGTCTCATTTCTTACTAAGCTTGCACAAAGTAAATTTCCTTTAGAACTAAGCTAGGTCAGCGCTTTCAGTACTTTCAGTACTTTGATTTACAGATATAATTCTTCAGGAAAAATGGTTAGTTGAAAGTTAATAACGTGATACAGAAAGTATTTTTGTTATTCGTAGGGAAAATGAGTTTCAGTGTTTCTGCATCCCTTGTGTCTTATTAACAGCAAAATTAACATATGCCAAGTCTACAATTATTGCATAAATGCAGACAATATCAATTTAATACTTTACACAAATGTTCAATCAGTAAATTGTATCTTATTATATTGTTGAACGTATTCGTATATTTGTTTCCGTACGATGTATAACGTCATAATGAAGATATGAGCCAGTGTATGAGAAAAGGGGTCTTATGACATAAAAATCACAAAATCATGTTTTAAGTGATTCTTACATGATAAATCAGATGATATTAAAATGAATAGTCTTCATTTTGACACTGCAAATCAGTCTATTTTTATCATGACGTCAGAATTTCTTGGGTTTAGCGTCAAAAATTGAAACCAAGACGTCAGAAATGCGATAAGAATTATATAACCAAGGTTGCCCCATTGAAATGATATCATAATTAATTTCAGTAATTAACAAGGTTTTAAGGTTTTTTTTTAAATGTCATACAGATTGAGCATAAATAAAACCAATGTGTTTAAATCATGCATATCCATGTAAGACCGCGGAACATTAACTGGCAAGATTGGAAATATACAGCTTACGTCAATTTCACCTGTTACAGTCAAAACGTTTGAAATGGGCGGGAACAAGTTGAAGCGGACGTCTGAGAAAACATTGAATTGAAACTTTAATAAAGAACAGAATATATGAAAGTATTGGTAATTCCGGTATAATTTTTGAAAACTTCAGATAGCTGTGCAATGTTGGTGTATTTTCTTAAAACTTTCGGTCGTTTAACTAAAGATATTCAATTAATTTTTCTTGTTGCTCTTTAAGAATGATTATATTTCACTTATAATTATACTTTAATATATTTATTTAATTAATGTTTAGTGAACCTTATTTTTTGCTATTCATTTTTTTGAGAGGTCCGTGTTTGCTCTGCTCCTCTTTTGTAATTTTACTTTGGACTTTTGAATTTGAACACTGTTCGTTATCACCACATGTCATTTGTAGAATGCTGTATAAATATCTTGGATATTATACAAACGCATAAACGCATATTGTTTTTACCATTGATTTGCGTAATGTGCAACTGGTGAGAATTTTGTTATTTATATATATTTACCGGTATATTAACATCACACAATCTATTTTCAATCTATTTCTTAAGAAAATTGATTGTAAATCATACAGCTCTAAACTGATAAGACTGAAATTTATGGGATCCTGTGATACGATTTCGTCGTATTATTTTTCGCATTCCTTTAATTTAAAATAAAAAAAAACTGCTTTAAACGCGTCATTTATCTTATTTAATGTCATCTTTATAGAAAGAAGCTATCATGAATAATTTTGTTGAATCATTCATTGATGTCTTTGTACTACTGGTGTTGACTATTGCGTGGCTTATTTCTTGATTGATGAATACTAAAGCTACATTGAGAGAACGGACCCAACGAACCTGCACGGACTTGCACGGACCTCTTGTGTAAAGTTCTGATAGACAATAATTATTTACACACTTTACTCACTTTTTATGGATAATAAGTGATTCAAGAATAGATGTAAATGAAAACAAAATATGGTTTCTCTGGTTATAAACATGGACTATGAAGATAGCAAGCATTGCAGAAAAAATATACCTTTACTTGAATTTCTTCAAACATATATTTTCTATAATGATAGCTACCTTTTTACCCGCATGAATCACAAAAGAATGCATTTAATTACACTTAAATAAATGGAAAAAAAACTTTTCTCTGATACTCCCAATGTAACTGAGGCCTTTTAGTTTACATTAAATAACTTTCATTTTTTTTTCTTAAATTTATCCTTACGCTTCATTACAGTTTATTGATTGATTAAGTATTCGTCCCATTACCCAGCGATGCGGTTAACGATGTGCTACCGATGCGTTTTTAGATGAAAATGGCGTGGATGCCGGCCGGACACCCATAGTAAGCGGAGGGTGACTGAGGTCATCGGGAACATCTGTGGAAGTCATCGGAAGAAAATAAGTTGTAGTTAAAAATCAGCGATGTCTCCACCGATGTCCAACATCGCTTCTCATCGGCAATACATTATTAACATCATTTAAGAATCGCCGATGTATGGCCGATCATTGTCCGGTGCCCTTTGAGTCTGAGGTGAGAGGTATTTAACAAACATCGGCCGATTATCGACCTATCATTTGCCCATAGCCGGCCGATGTACTGCCGATATACGAACGTTGTTCACCAATGTACGATGCCTGTTGCTGTGACAGATGTATTAACGACGACTACTTGGCCGATGAGGACCGATGTTGGGGCATCGCTCGCATCACCGATAACCACCGATTACCATCGGTCTACGGCGACCAGTCGAGTAATGTGACTAAGGCATTAATAGGATGTTGATTTTAATCATTGTACCTTTAGGAACGTTTTTGAATCAAAATTTGTGTTGTTATTTAAGATAAAAGAATCGCACATGATACCGGTATATTACATCATTGTTTTGTTTTCTAATTTGATCGCATAATTTCGTTTTCATCAGAGAGAGAGGAGAGAGAGAGAATAGAGGGAGACGTTTGTTATGAAACTCTTGTTTTTCATTTGCTTTAATGCAAAAACTTTCGAAATGGTTTTAAATGATTGAATTGTTTACCTCAAAATTATCTCTTACATGTGAGGGCGTAATTCATGCCATTGTTATGCAAGATTTTCTTACATATTTTGCGACGGCTGTGTTGACAATGCCGTGCAATCATACAATAGTTCCCGTGCGATCTCAATAGTTCCGTATTAACATTAGTTATGTTTGATGTCCGATCAATGTACTTGTCACTAAATTTACCCTATCTACACTAAGTTGACATCAAGCGCATTTTGAGCATCGTGTTTTGTTTTTATTAAATAGTGTTTTATTTCTTTTATAGCATACATATATTTGTAGTTGTTTTGATTTAATAATAACTATACCGGTATAAATATGATCAAGCATGTACATGTGGTTACCGTTAATTGAAAGCGTATGTGATGTTCGTTAAAAAACTGAATACCTAAGCTATGAAACGATGTATGTAATAATCGATCTCTAAAACAAATTATGGATAAGTTCGTTATTTCACAAACAAAATTTTAAATAGATTTAAAAGAAATTTTGAAAATTGTAGAAAATTGTGAAATACCATGATTACGTAATATAGGGATGAAAAATGACAAGATATTTTTGGTTTCTGATTCGTGGTTATATTTTTAAAACATGTTTATCCATTTTATTTTTCATATGTTTTCGCTAAGCAGAAGTATACATTGGTTACACATGTATTCGGAAACACGTATCTTTTATTTATATTTAAATTACATGTTAACAGACCAACATTTTACCTAGAATTTATCAATCATAATTTCTTTTTCTTTCGTAAGAGTTTCAATGATATAATGCGCCGACCCTTATAACACATTAAATAAATCCTTCATCACGCCGTCAAAGTCCAAATTTACCCTCTTTTTAAAGGGGGGGGGGGGGGTGTGGGGTAGATCAGTTTCTGCATTTAATAAATAATTTAAAATTTTGAAGAGTGAGCAATTTGATTAATTTCCAATCCAACACCTAAATATAAACGGCGAAACTTAATTTTCATAATCAAATACTTGACTGCATGCTATACAATTATGTACGACGTCATTTTATATAATGAATAATATATTAACTGTTAATAATACACAACCATGTTTATAAACTCTTTTTTCTGTTTATTTTTTAAATTTCTTATTAATAAATATAGGCTAGAAAACCAGTTCTCAGTAAATATAAAAACAACACAATTTAGCACATGGGTTTTTTTTTTACACGGTTTTGAATTGCAACACCTACAGGTTGGTAGTTCTAATTAATTTAAATTAATTAAACTGCTTATAATTTGATATATTCATTGTTTATATATAGAATCCAGCAAAGATTAGTATACATATTGCGGTAAAAACAACTTTGCAATGTTTAATTTTGTACATTGCAAAACGAAACAGAGCGCCACAAACAAAAAAACGACGTCGCGAAATGTTGGCGACGTTTATGACGTTTTCTCTGCATTGTGACGTTATGTCATAAGACCCCTTTTCTCATACACTGGCGAGCTAGAGACGGAGCATACGTTGATATTTAGACGCCCTCAGGGAATCCAAAGATTGCATTGGCATAACTTCTAAAACACGTAACTGAGAAATGGAACCGACAATTTCATTGGTCAAAACAGTTCACAAGGAGATGACCTCAAGCGGGGTGTCTTCAGATCCTCGTGTAGCGACAATAGAAAAACAAAGAGCGGATCAAGGATCTGATTTTAATCAGATTGAGGAATCGTACAACAGGATTAATTATTTTTGTAGTATTGAACTAGGTTACTTGTATCATTCTAGATTGTTTTGCGTGGGAACACACTTTTCTAGAAGATTGTTAAGAAAACAGTTACTAAAATTACTAGTATATTGTGTCAGATTATAAGTATCATTTACACATACAACCTTTTCATTAATTTTTCCTGCATTTATAAAAGCAGCCATGGAATTACATTTAAAGGAAGGTTTTGCGTTGCTAACGTGTGCATTTGGCTTAATGCATTCTTTTTTAAAAAATAAAATTTTAAAAGAGAGCAGTGGAGGCTTTCGAAAAAGCCCATATATCTTTTTCATCCACTATTGTCGAATTTTCTTTAATGAGAATATGTAGCTTTACGGGAAAATCAGGGAGGTTGCTATAATTGTTAATCCGAATTTTCCTATAGAGTTACAGTGTATGCTATTAATATCTTTACATGTATACGCTATTTGAAATGATTTTTAATCTACTTGAATGAAGTTTTGTTAACTATCTTCATCTAAAATCCAATCATTCTAGCTGTCTCACTACCATCTTTTACGAAAATCAAATTAAATCTGTACGTTTTCTTTGTTTCATTAATTTCTGTCCATATAGTTTCTTGCCACACTTGTTTAACTGTTAAAATGGATGCATAAAGTAACATTTATGATACAACCCCTTAAAATGATGAACGTTTTAATATTCAGACCGATTATCAATATCATTAATGGTCAACGATGTACTTGTTTTGCGTTTATCTTATATCTTGGGTGGATGTAAATTTTAATCATTAATGATATAAAATTGAAATTTTATCAGTAATGGACGACTAGACAATGTTATCATTACTGTTCAGGATTATGACCACTTTAGTGGATAGTGTATCATTAATGGTAACTGCATCGCTATCTGGGAGGTAGAGATGTAGATCACAGATATCAATACATTTATTTAGCGGATTGATAACATAAATTTTGATATCGCAATTGTATTCTCATAAATGCATATTTACATGATTAGTTTGTAATCGTATTTGATTATTTGTATGTTGTAAAATCAATAGAATTTGTGGTTGCTCAATTCCGTAGAGTTTATGTTCTTCCTCATGAATAGGCATTCATGAACAAATAATTAAACACATTTTGAATAAATGTATCATGCATTTTATCCAAAAAATATGTCATCCTCAACGAAATTGACAATCAACAGAAACGGGGCATTATAGCATTGAATGATTTATTTTTGACTTCGTCGTGTTAATAACTGCCGTCATATGAGCAGTCAAATTGAATAACGCGCGTTAGCGCGTTATGATAATTTGTCTGCTCAACTGACGGCAGTTATTGTCACGACGTCAAAAATAAATCATTCAATGCTTATATTTACAGTCCCTTATTGATAAAATCAATTATTTTATTACATAAATCGGTATAAATTGCAGATCATGGAGGGAGTAAATTAGTAACAGCAAGGAGAGCTGTTCTCTAAAACTGGTTTAAACTGGTTATCACATAGACTGTTGAGATGAGCCTGAAAATATAGTCTACGAAAATAACTCTTAAAATTTTGCTTTTAACAATAGAATTAACTTAAGTGTTGAATAATTGTAAAATGTAAAGTTCTAACAACGTTTGAAATATATTTTTAAACCAATAACATAGAAATCAATGTTTGCGAACTACTTATGTAAATTTCATCTAAATTCATACGCAGTGATTCGTTTGTTGCATTTAGAGGCATTTAAAGCTGAACACCGCTCGTAAATAGGCCCCGTCACACAGATACCTGGTATATTAACCCTTTGACTTCATTACACCTGATTGCACATCTGAAACTCGTGGCCGACGTGTAGTATTCCTTTCGTGGTCTTTTGATTTTATGCATTTAATTCTTATTTCATTTGCATATTCTGTTTGTAAATAATGCATTGACCAGTTAATTTGATGTTAGTATTCTCCTGGCTTGAAAAAAAGTGCGTAACACTTGATAATTTCATCGCGACCGAGTAAAACGGCGAAGCAATACGTACGTCCACACCGGTGAGACCTCCACAGCGAAATAATTTAAACTGTTAAGAGGTATGTGGCTAATATAGGGGCTGTAGGGATAGCGGTGATGAAAGAGAAATATGGCAGACAATGCCTATTTACGAGCGGTGTTCAGCTTTAAAGGTCACATAAATTAAAGGAAAAACACAGTAGAATGTAAATATATGAAAATAATGAGCTCACAGCATATATATAGAATCTAGTCATTTTGATAGTTTGATAATTGTTTTATATTTGAGCAAAACGAAGCAAGCATGTAATTGTAAAAGTGGCGAAGCGTGTATATATCGTATTTCATTAACTGTTAATTATTAATGTTCGTGATGAGATCATTTCCGTGGATTTGTGACAATAATGGACACCCACAGAACAAACTGACTTTGTCTGTCATATCTTTAATTTATTCTAACTTAATAATAACAAGAGAAAAGCTGTTATTGTGACAACAAACCGGGTTTTCTTTTGCGTGAACAGTATGCAAAATCCATTTGTCAACCCTGGATTGATGAACTCTACCTATATAGAGAAATGGTGTACTCTATATGCAATGTTTTTGCCAAAAAATAACTAAGTTCAACAGCTTGTATTTTTTCATAAATAATAAAAAATCAAAATCCTAGCAATATGTACACCTCTGATAAATGTACAATTATATTGATCTGCAAAAGAACAACTTCCTATCTAGAAAACTGTAGGAGGAGTTATCCGTACAATAGGGTACCATATATGCAATATTTTGCCAAAAAAAGACTAAGTTCAACAGCTAATATTTTTTTCCCGTGAATTATCAGAAATCAAAATCGTAGCAGCATGCACCCCTCTGATATATGAACAATTGATCTGTAAAAGAACAACTTTCTATCTTGAAAACTGTAGGAGGAGTTATCCGTGCAATAGGGGAACATTTTTGGCAGCCACCCGCCCGACCATCCGCCATTTTCACCATTACAATAACCGGATTTTCCTTTGAAAACATGGTTAAAAATTGAGATGCAAAAAAAAATTATAAAATATTTCAATTACTGTTGCTGAAATGATTATTAAGGTATCTCACCCCTCACGTTTTGATTTCATTGAGCACATGATCATTATATTTCAAGTGAATATGATTTTATTTCTTTAATCATCACAGAAAGATTATCATTTCATGGTTACATACCATTCATAAAGAAAATCCATTTGAATTCAATAAATAAACAAGTTTTTGGGGGAACTATATTTTCGTGAGGAAGGTTTTTTTAAGACGAAAATGACAGAAACAAGCAAGTTTATGAATTTTCAATATACTTTTCTTTTTATTATACTTTATTCATTACACACAACATTTGATAGGTTTGTAACATATTCTATAGGTTCTGTGTGACATGTCCAAAATTTAATCTTGAGATTGTGATACATGTTTATCATAAAATGATGCAAATATATAGAAAACGTCTGAATTTTTGTTAGTCAAATTTTGCGAGAATTTTACCATTGAAGACCTATATCTTAAATTTAACATCACTGACCCCCATGTTTTATTATGTCAAAATAATACATGTACTGAATACATATCTAGACAAACTGGATTAACTTATATGATTCTTGATATTCAAAAAGTTTTCATTTATATACAAATTTCAATGATATACTCCTCAAGAAATTCTTGATACAACAACATTGAGGAGTGGGTAACATTATTTAATTAATTTTGGTTTTGCAGACTTAAAATAAGTAAGATCTTAATGAGTTCAAAGCAAACGCCGCTAGTTACCGGAATGGACCTAAATTGCTGGTAGTTTGTTTTAAGTTCATGTCAGCGTAAATTTCAGTTTGACATATTAATTGAAAAACTAGAAAAGTGTATTATAATTAGATATTCGAAGTCAAAGTTGACCAAAAAAGTAGATGAGCAATGTCATTATCCTATCAAATACAAATGTCGGAAAGGAAACTATTCATTTCGTACCTGCAGTGTATAAGGGCTTGCACACTACAACTACACGATCAGTTTGCGTATGACGTGATTCCGGCTGGTCCTTGATTTTATCAAGCAGGTGACTGTCATAGAGAAGGAAAATGGACCGTATTTGAAAACAAAGTCGGTGCCCGAGGTGGCAACATTTAAAACCAAGTTTTTTTCTGTAATGTTAAGAATTCCATATCAAGTATGAACACCGGTGTGATTAGTCAACAAATAACATACGATTACATTATCTGTATTGAACAAAACTGTACATAGGTTTTTGGTGGGTTTTTTAAACTATAAAAACGCCTCATATTGTGTTAGTTTTGTTTCTTGATATTGACAGAGGTGCCTCAACAATAACACTTGCAAATCGTAAAAAAAACTGCTAAAAATTAGAATTATATTACTTATGATATATGAAAAATGACAATAACAAAATGTCAACCGTCTCAAAAATCCATATAGCGAAATACAAATTCAAAGCAAAGCAAAAACGGACCACAAAAAAGATAAAGGTGGAACCAGGTGCCAAGGAGGAGTAAGCATCCTCTGCCGACCGGTCTCACCCACCGTTTGCTCATGTAATGATCATGAAAAACAGAAGAAAGATATATAGTATATAAAAAGTATTGTGTTCCCAATTAAAACATTCAATGGACAATTGGAGAAATAAAAACGAAAGATATATATTTTGAAAGGATAATGTTTTTTTCCGAAACTTATTTAAACAACCTTTTGGGGAATTCACTGTAACATAATTCATCTCAGTAACACGTTATATCACACATTGAAGAGAGACGTTTAATAAGTTTTAGATAAAGTTTCAAATCCGTTTAACATACAAGTAAACAGTACGATTTGTATAAACAAGTTTTGAAAACGAATAGATTCTATCTCCATTTAAATATTTTTGAAGCAGTAATTTATAATTCTGAAATAAAAATGTCCAACGTAAATTGTGTAAGCTGATGCTAGTATCAGAAATATAATATAACGTCCTATTTTATATCGCGTGAGAGAAAACACATTTTAATGAAAAGAATGTTCCACGACTTGCATCTTGCATAATAAAGTAAAAAACTTGTATGAATATCTAAAATAAATTACAATGACAAAAAGAAAAAGCCTATGCTTATGCAAAAATATTAGGAACCCTTATTGTCATTAAAGTTATAAATAAGTAGATCAGGAATGTGGACGACAATAAACATGTTTTAGACAGATATTTAATAGCCTTAAATATTATACATGCACCTTTGATACGATTGTTATATAATGCATGGATTAGCATTTAAACTAACAATGGAAATGCATCCTTGATATTTTTTAGGTTTCAGGTGTATTATATAATTTGTTATACAAACTCCTACCTACTTGGCCTCAAACTTCACAAAGTTAGAGGGTCCCTGTGTAATTTGGGGCAATCCTAACATTTATCAAAGTAGTGTGATTTTAAAATAAAAATAAATAAAAATCATTATAATAAAAAAAAGTGTGATTTTGTACATGTGTTCTAAATATCCATAAACCAGTTCACTTGACAGTAATACATTTCTCTGACTGCAGTGATTAACCTACTTTTCAGTATCCTTAAATTTTTGGCACCCATTTTTCAATATAGGGTTTAAAGCGCTATTGACGGTACGTCGGCATAACTTGGGGATGAAACGGTGAATAGCGTTTTTTAAACCAAGCTTGCCAATTATTAACGTCTTCACATGCAAGCAAAAGGGTAAAGAAATGACATTTTGAATTTGCTACTGCTAGAGAAAACACGTTTCTTAACGATTTATTGTACCTAGGTATCTGGTTCCTAGATCTGTTTTTTCATAAACATTGCATACATTATAAACAAATTAAATTCGACGGCTGATAAATATTGTCATACACATAGCATAAAGGTTAACTTAGACTTGATGTTTCGGCCGACATATCCTATTCAAGTGAGTTTACAATGAATTAGCTGCAGAATTGTAGCTCCCCGGGAAATATTCGTCGACGGACCGTGGAGCTACAGAGCCATCCACACAAAACACTTCATATCATTTGAGCACAAAAAGTTATGCACGGTTTTTGACTTATTTTCTTAATCCACTTGCCTCAAAAATGCCTCAAACACTCTAACCGACTTCGGAAAGTGAAATATGATATATTAATGTCTAGATCAAGAGTTGCCAGTGTTACCTGTAAATAAACCACACCATTTCATTTTGCAGGGCTGGTGAATATGTTTTACATGATATTTAGAGTAAAATAATAATAACTAAAGTGAAATGTGTCAGGAATTTTTGGTTTAAAATTTTCACAGAATATATTCCTAAATAAGGTTGATAAGTCCAAAACCGTGCGCAACATTTTGTTTGTAATAAATCTTCAGTTTTGTGTACAGATGAAACTCCACGGTCGGTCAACTCAAATTTCCCGTCGAGCTCAAGTTCTGCAGCTAACACTGAATATAAAGTTACCGCAATTGGGATTTATATTATTACACAGCTGCAGAGAGGAGAATTTCATATGCAAAGGTAATTGTGTGTTTTGTTTGAAAATTAAGTTTCTACTTCTGCATAAAGAGAAATCATGCATCTTTTATGAAGTTATTTTGTAAAAATTTAAAACTTAGGATCAAGGTCAGATAACATAAGGGTACTTCAGTCTAAATCAGCGCTAAATTACACGTAAGACTTAAGAACATTCTTAGTACGTAACATGAAAAGTGCTTAGCTACGACGATTTACAAAAAAACTCAGATGTCTGGTAAAGAGACTTAATATATCTTAAGGACTGTTTACATGCATTTGGAATTTTTATATCTTCTAATTAAGAAATGAACTAAATGTCTAACCGTTTTGAATTAACATGCAATGTTTAAATTGAAGAAATTAAAACGAGAAGTGGATATTTCAAAACAGTTTTTTACGAAACTTATTTAGATATCCCTTTTTGGATTCAATTTAAAGTATGGAGTGAATAAAGAGTTTTCCCCAAGAAAATCCAAGCAAGTTCAGTGTGCTTTTTTTTTTCTAGTTAATATATCAGTAATGATCACGTGGTCTCAAGGAGCCATGCTGATTGGTTTAAATTATTTTATCACAAAAGTGGTATTAAAAATAGAAATTTGAATTAAAGATAACATTTCATAATCATCCGATGCCCATTTTGGAGACATGCAAATCAGTATTATCATCATTCAATATTTATTGAATTGGATCAAAAATAGGTAAAAATTTGAAAACTGATAGAAGAAATTCGGACTGGAATATTTTTAAAAATTGTCAATGAAAACTAATGCTTTGCATTTATTTAGTGCCACTGCGATCTATGAACCTGTATTTAGTTCTTAAAAGAGTTTAACAATTTGTATTATTTTCACAATTAAGAAAATCTCAATCATAGTGTAAAATTTTTAGAGATTTTTCTTAAAATTTCAAAAAATATTCATTGGCCATAAGGTCATAAAGTAGGTCATTAACCTACTTTATTAAAAGTGAAAAATAACACTTCAATCAAAGGTCTATGTCACACAATAGATGGTTTTTCATAATCATCACTGGTTTTTTTTTTCATTTTGAGTAAACATAATCCTTAAGAATGTTACCGGGGGCTCAAAAAACCCCATAAACTTCGCTATATCCGAGATTTCGCTATATCCGTGTTCGTACAAAACGAGTTTTATTGTATTCATTTTACTGTACTGCACTCGGTATATGTTATAGAGAGCCCATAAGTCTGTTCATAACTCCGCCTTGATTCGACAACATAATAAATGATTAATGTATTAGCTCAAACATAGTTTAAAACGAATTTGTTCAAAGCAACGCACCTTATTGTTTTTACACAAACAATGTTTACGAACAAACTTTGTGTTTTACCCGTGTTTCTTTTGAGTTCCTCCTAATTTAAGGTTATGGGTCAATGATAGCATTAGAAAACAGCGTCGTCCAGTTTTGAGCATCGCAAGCTTCTGGGCACATAATAATTGTTCTTGGTTCATTATATACTCAAAAAAATTATTCAATTACATTTTTCTCAATTTTGACAGGACTTTATTTATTGGAAATAACAAAGAAAATACCAAGTGCTGAATAAACGTAGACATTCATTTTGATTTTATCTTATTTTATAACAGAAGGTTCATAGATTTTATCTATTTTATAACCGAAGGTTCAAGTGAGTTTTTCTGATCATCCGTTATTCGTCGTCCGTCTGTCCGTCCGTCTGTCCGTCCGTCTGTCCGTCCGTCTGTAAACTTTTCACATTTTTGGCTTCTTCTCTAAAAGCACTGGGCCAAATTTTACCAAACTTGGTACAAAGCATCATTATGGGAAGGAGATTCTTATAAAGGGAGATAATTGCTAAACAGTGAGTATAGGGTGTGTGTCTTTAAAATCTTCTTCTCAAGACCCACTGCACCAGAAATGCCAATATTTGCATGAGAGCTTTTATATATAGCGAAGATTCTAATTGGTAAGAATCGTGACCTCCGGACCAAAACTGGGGTCCCAGGCGGGGTTCAAAGTTTAACATAGAAATACATAGGAAAATGTTTAAAAGTTTTCTTCTCAAGAACCACTGCACCAGAAATGCTAATATTTATGCAAATACTTGTATATATAGTGAAGATTCTAAATTGTAAAAATCGTGACCCCCGGACCAAAACTGGGGTCCTGGGTGGGGTTCAATGTTTAACATAGAAATACATAGGCAAAATGTTTAAAAAATTTCTTCTTAAGAACCACTGCACCAGAAATTCCAATATTTATACAAAGATCTCGTATATATAGTGAAGATTCTAAATTGTAAAAATCGTGACCCCCGGACCAAAACTGGGCCACCAGACTGGATTCAAAGTTTAAAATAGAAATACATAGGCAAAATGTTTAAAAATCTTCTTCTCAATAAACACTGCACCAGAAATGCCCATATTTATACAAAGGCTTGTAATATATATAGTGAAGATTCTAAATTGTAAAAATCGTTACCCCTGGGCCAAAACGAGGGCCCTGGGCGGGGTTCAGTGTTTAACATTTATGAGAAAATGGTGAAAAATCTTCTTCTCAAGAACTACAATGCAACAGTTTAGGATATATTTATGCATACATCCTTGGCTATTGTAGATTCTAAATTGTTAAAAATCGTGACCCCCAGACTAATACTTGGGCACCAAGAGGGGTTCAAAGTTTAACAAAGAAATAAATAGGAAACATGTTTAAAAATCTTCTGCTCGAGTACTACAATGTTATTGTTTGTGAGATTACTATGCAAGAACCCTCAAATAGTGAAAAATCTAAATTGTGAATACCGTGACCCCCAGACGATCACTGGGACCCCAGAAGGGGTTCAAAGTTTAACATAGAAATATAGAGGGAACATGTTTAAAAATCTTTTTCTGGAGAACTACAATGCTCCAATTTTTGAGATTACTATGCAAGCATCCTCAATGTAGATTCTAAATTGATAAAATGTGACCACCGGACTAATACTGGGGCGCCAAGAGGGGTTTAGAGTTTAACATAAAAATATATATGGAAAATGTTTAAAAAATTTCTTCTTCATAACTACAATGCTACATTTTGTGAGATTACTATGCAAGGATCTTCAAATAGTGTAGATTCTAAAATTGTTTAATCCAACCATAAACCCCACACCATTACTGAGGGCCCGGTAAGGGGTTCAAATTTTAAAATAGAAATAGCATATGCTACAAAATAGAATGTTTCAAGGAACTGTTGTGTTATTGTAGGGGTAGTATGATATCAGGCAACTAGTATACATGCATGCCATGACAACATATGATACCTTAGCTTTGTTTCTGGTATACATTATGTAGGACTGCCAACTGGAGTAGGAGCTCTATATCGCCTCAATATCTCGTTTCAGTGATATGTGGTTGTCAGCATCGGATCTCGGTGTTGTTAAATACATGTCCATATTGTAAGTTGGTCTTGGCACCGACACTCACACGTATGGCGTTGAATTTTGGCAATGATGTGGGAAACAGTACAATAAAAATAAGCCAAAAAAAAATGATGCAATGTTTTAGCGACTTCAATCCCCTGAGTCAGTGAAACGTAAACGGCATCGGCCCTAAAAGTCTGACAAATATGTTAAAGAAAAACAATCAAAGTAATGGAAATAAAGATAAATATTAAATTTTAGGGGATATTTAACAACAATCTTATTAACACCATACTTTGAACGTTTTTTTTAATTTGCCAAACTTCAGATGAAATTAAATTGTTTTACTAAGGTAATCATAAATAAATTTAATTTTTACTAATATCGCTGAATGAAAACTCTTAATACATTCCTGAGCACACTAAGAAATCCTATTTATAACTTACGTGGCTGCACGAGAATCTCATAGAGAGGTAATAGTTGATATTAGTGTTGTTTTGAACTAGAATGAGAAAAATAATCTGATATGATAAAAAAAAATAACAATGACTCAAAACCATTCAAATTTTGAAATGTTTTTGATGTATATAACCAATTTAAATTTTGCACTTTAAAAAATGTTTTGTAACTATCACTCCACACGTACATATCGTGTAAAAATTAATAGTAAAACTCGTTTAGTACGAACACGGATATACCGAAATTTCGGATATAACGATGTTTTATATAATAACGAAATTTAACACATTCATAACGGATTTCTGAATAGTTTAAAAAGTTTGCACTACCATTTGACATAATAGTTTGAATTAATTTCTTTTAGCATAAATTCTTCAATTCACAATCCGATTATTAAAGTTATCAAAAGAATGTATTTTCATTCTTAGCAAACATTGTAGTATGGTTTAATAAAACATGTATATAGTGAATTCGCTATAGTTATTATTACGAATTCGTTATACGGATGTAATGAATTACGGATATAACGAAGTAAATCCATTGGTCCCTTGGACTTCGCTATAACCGAGTTTTACTGTACTTCAAACAAACGTTTATTAGTATGTATTTATCAGGTATCTGCTAAAATGTGTTAAAAAACACCAGCATATGATTTTCATTCTGTGGTTGTCTACCCTGTGTGCCTTTTTTGGGGGGGGGGGGGGGGGGTGGGTGGGTGGGTTGATGGGGTTGGGGATCAAGTTTAAGAATTTTGATAGAAGTTTGATGAAGTTATTGGAATAATATTTATGTATAGTAACTTTTAGTTACTTGTTATTTTATTGATTCCATCAAAAATCGTTCACCGCTAACATGATAAAGATACTCTGATTATATGATTATGCTTTTTTAAAATTTTGGCATTTCTTTAAAATCACCATATTACAAATCCATGATTTAAATTTTAAATAAACAAACCTTAATATCTGCATCATTTTAATTTTGATTTTTGAACTCTTTTAAGACAGAAATCGATTTATGGCAGCTTTTCTACATGTAGTAAAACATGACAAATTTGTAAAACACAACATGATTTATGCACTAAAATCAAAATTAAGATATACAAAAAACAATTCAATATTTGTTCTCCTGTCATTGTAGGGAATAATTGTCTTTGTCATAATTTGACAAAAATGGAGGACAGCGAAAAAAAAGCACTTATTGAAAAACGACCTGAAGGTAAATCAGTACAAAATAAACAATGAACTGAAATCATTGAAATGTTCTCTATTTTTGTATTAAGGCAGTCATGAAGGAATTCGTTGTTAAATACATTGATTTAAATTGCATAGTTTTTAAAATGACTGCAAGAAGAGAAAAAGTATTTGGTTATCAAGAAAATAAATACATGATTGGCTTTAGTTTTCCTAATTTGGTAATAGTAGTTTTCGCAATTCAACGTCAACAAATTGTGTTTATTGAGGAAAAATCGTTTAATTGATTTTTTTTTTCTAATTTATTCTTTATTACTATCTGAATTATAAATCGTTTGGGAATGAAAAAAAAAACTAGATGATTTACCATATAATATGATAATAACCATATCCAGTACATATCATAACAGAGGAATAATATATAGATATCAAATCTACTCTTTAAGAGGGCTGGATAGTCATGAGCATTATTAGACTATGTAAAATGTATTGGTCTCCTTTAAAAGAAGAATTCTGTATAAACATATATGAAATACTCAAATTTAAAAACTTTGTAAAGATCTTTACAAAATTAAATTCCATTGCCTAAAGATTGAAGGTGGATATAATGGGTAATTTGTTCAACTTGACCATCCAGCCTCATTAATCTCATTAACAAACTGTTAATGAGAAAGTACACCATTACCGATTCTGTAAGGTATTTTTAAGAAGGCATGTTTTAATCTAAAATTGTACCAATTCGTGATAACCTAATGCAATAGTTTCAACTGAAAAGTAGATTTTGCGCTTTCAAAAACCAAACATAAGCAACGCCGATATCTACCAAGAGCAAAAAAAGAAACGCGATAATTTTAGTGAAATTTTAGGTAACCGGAACAGTGTAAATTGTGATCCAGATAGGGATAAAAATGTTGCCGAGATCTGTGGTAATCAACCAAATCCAAACGAACCACTTTGTAATATATAATGTCTATTATAGATTTTATAACATGTAACTAAAATTGTCCTTTTATCTAATATTTATTTTAGAAAAAAAAAATTCAAAAGATTTAGTAACGTCTTAAGCTCTATCTTGATAATTATTTCGTTGTCGCTTATATTTATGATCAATAAGCTTCAGAATCAAGTATTAAAATCGTTAAACAATTTTTATACGCTTATATATGTGTGGATATTGTAAAACCAAAATTAATCATATCAGAATGTGTTATTTGTATGTACTTAACATTTCAAACTATTAATTGAAATATGTTTTATTTTCAGCTTCTTGCGAGATTGAGACTAATTTTGCATTGTTATCTAATACATAATGTATAATGCTGCATTCGTGTTTTAGAAAAGTATCTAATGCGAGTAATAATCTGTTCTAAGAATATGTGGTCACAATTTATCTTTGTAAATGTAGCTTGCACACTGATCTTAGACATATTTTAATAAATTTTCGAATTTTATGCGATGTTTAGTACTAGTTGACGTCAATGTGCGGATCTAGAGGGGGCGGATGGGTGGGTAACTGGAAAATTAAAAAAAAAACTTATTAAATTGACCTAGAAAAATTAATCAAACATGTAGGCCTTCAGCACACACTGACAAACATTATCCCACGGACCCCCCTCCTCACCTATTAAGTGTTCGGGAAAAAAATCTGGAACCGCGAATGACTTCGTTTTTTTACTATGCCCTGTCCTGAAGGATCACGGGACTCCATGACTATGTGATTTTGTTAAGTTAAAGGTTGTAAAAGTTTTAAAAATTGGAAGCATTTAGTTGATCCACTGTTTACATTTATTACGCGATTTCCGTTCGCTCATTTTGATGAAGAAGAAAAGGCGCAGATCAGAAAGCATACACACACATCAAAGTAATTTGGTGAAAAAAATATCTACCATTCGAGTGCGCGTGCACCGCATACGCACAATCATATGACCGCTACTCTATCTTCTACTGCCCGAATCTAAACAATTGTTTTTTACCAGATCTTTTACTCTTCGAATATCAACAAAACTTGTTTAAAATTCACACATGTTGCCATGAAAATGAAAGATATAAACAGTAATAGCGATGAGTTTGCTTCTACAATGAATCGAACGACCATACAGAAAAACTACAAAAGCGATCATGTTACCGTTTCTCTTTTTCGGCCTGAATCTAAACATAATCGTTTTAAAAATTCACGTGTATACATACCTAAAATAATCACTGAATCCTTCAATTCCGGACATCGATTAACGAAGGTTTTTTTTTTTTTAATCGTGCGAGCCCCTTTCGTATACATGTAACATTTCAACACGGAACTTTGGTTTTAAACTGCCTTACCATAAACGCTTAGAATGTGTATTTTAAAAAAATCCCAATTTTGGATCCTGTTCAATTAATGCATTCAAATTCTATTTTGCTTGCGCTCTCTCTCTCTCTCTCTCTCTCTCTCTCTCTCTCTCTCTCTCTCTCTCTCATTTTTGTACAACTTATAAGAATACTTATAACACTTTATACACTTATACACTAATTTGTGTTCGCCAAATATTAATTCATAAGACAGGTTGATCTGTCAAGGTGTGAATTTCGTCTAAAAAGTGTTGAAGTCGGTCCTGTGAATGCATTAAAGTCTCATCAGTGATTAACGGAGATGATCATGGGTAAATATATTAATCTTTAAGTTGAAACGCTAGTCGATTTTACATGAACCGGTCAAAATTTCGGCGTTGTATTGTATTTAATCAATAAACATGCACATGTGCGATTGGGTAGAAGCACATGAAGCTTGGTGTGTGTATTAGATTATCGCAGATCTCTTGTCCACTCGCGCGGGATTTACAAGGGATGGATTATGTAAATGTATTATAATACACACATCCAAGTGGCCGTGTTGGGTTTAAAATGTTTGCTGTTTTATTAACTGTTTTATTTTTAACAAGATAAATATTTCATGACATCGACAAGATCTCAAAGAACACCTTTTATTAAAAGAGTTGAAGCTAAAACAGATTTCATCATTGACAGGTTTATTTTTTTTTATGTTGATCTCAAACATTATTTCTACAGTTTTTAGAACATTTTAGACTTACAAACCAACCACTCATAGATATGTCTGACTATGCTTCAGATGGGAATAATAATGCTTTTACTAATTCTTAATTTACCCTCTATCGTTTAAATCAATTTAAGGATAAATAAACTTTTTATATGTAATCGACGTTCAAACAATTCTTTGTGTTTGCGATAAATGTTTGCGATAAATAAAACCATGTATGTAAGACGCGAGTCTTGTGTATTAGATCACCGCTGACCGCTAGGTAGTCCAGCCGCGACCGATCTCCTCGGCCGAGGGCAAGGGGTGAGTTACGTAATGACACACACAACTAAGAACCCAGGTACATGTACATTTGAAATGTCTCAGTATAATGATGATTAAAATGCATTACATAGGTATTATTTTTTTTAGACTTAGATACCCACAATTGATATATGTCTGACGATGTTTCAGATTGGGAATTATATTGCTTTAAATTTATATTTTCTTAAACATTCTATCGGTTTAATCAATTTAACGATGACTAAATTTTTGTATGAAATCAAAATTGAAACAATTCTGTGTGTTTACGGCTGAACAAACCCATACAAGTAAAATGCAGATCTTGTGTATTAGCTAGATAGTCCGGCCGCGACCGATCTCCTCGACTTCGGACGAGGGATGCGTTACGTAATGACACACACAACTAGTTAAGTCCAGTTTATGTATTTCGCTAGAAAAGGAGAAATATTGTTTATTTTTTCATTCTCGTTTTGGTAATGCGGTAATTTCCCGATAAAAGTGATTATTCAATGAAAAAAAAAGCGTAAAAAGTAATAAACTTATTTATTTCCTATGTCGCTTAAAACGCAAGATATGGTTGGTTAGTAAGCCGGATGTTAATTTCCGTACCACCAACTGGAGCCGGGTGTAAATAAACTGTGACGTCACAATGCAATTTTTGTTAACACTTGCACCTATAGAGCTTTATTGCGCAAAATAACGAAACTTTAAATGAAGTAAACGAATAGATAATTTTTCAAAATCCCTGTTTAACAATTGAATTAAAATACATTGTTTATTATGATTAATTAATAAAATATGTTATATAATTTATTTATCTTTATTCTGAGTGATCTTAGATCAGATTTTCAAGTTGCAAAACACTGGTAAAACAATTTAATTAAAAATTTGTATAACATAGGAAATAAATTCGTTATCCAGGCCCAAGGGTGTAAGCGGATTTACCATGGGTTGTATTACAACTGCGGCCTCAGGGTGTAAGGAATACAACCCGGGGTAAATCCCCGTACACCCTTGATTGGACCTGGATAACTAATAATATGTTAGCTTTTTAAAATGTGTTGGTGAATTCAAAAAGCCTGTGTACATATTTTTCACAATTTTTTTCGAAGTTTGTTCTTACAATTGCAAATTGGGCATGACATGGAAGCTGAATAAACCAAAGAAATTAAATTGTTGTGACAATAAATTTTTTGTGTATGACCATACTGAAATTAGTTTTACTCACTTCGAGTGTAGTTCGCATTTTTAGTGTGAATCAGTCTAACTCTGTAACTTCCAAAAATATTTGGTTTGTTATTACAATTACTTGATACTCAATTGCCAAAAATAAGACAAAGCATCTTTTGAATATTATAAGGTGATCAAATACGGTTGGGTGTGATTAAATCGAATAAAGCCCGAAAGGCTTTATGGTAGATTTGATCAGACTTGACCGTATTTTATCATCTCATAATATTCAAAGAATGATACCTTATTACTTATATTCATATAATTTTCAGCAGTTGTACGATTAAGTATTAGAATAGCCATTGATGAAATGTATTGGATTATACATTACAAAATCGATTTGTAGTGTTATCATAGACGAAGACACTGGAAAATATAAATATTACTACAAATAGCAGTGCAGTGCTACATATGAGTGCAGTCCGCGAGTCGGAGTTTAAACTCCGACATAGGCGGATGTCTGCTCCAATGATCCTAAGAGTGAAGTTAAATTAAATATGTATTGTATTTCTTATATAGTACCAAATTAATAAAATCCATTTGATAATCCTAATTGTTAAAATCTTCTATTAAAAAAATCATGTTTGCTTTTCAAGAATCTTCCACACCGAAAGAGGAAATAAAAGTGAAGGTTCTTTTCAAGAATATCGAATTCTCAGTAAGAAAGATCAAAGTGACGAGTCAATATGCAAAAGAAGTCAAATTTTTACTGAGAAAACAAAATGGCGATCCTTTACCTAGAGAAAAGGTACGAATCAAAATCAAGAGTATGACCATTACAACAATGGAACAACGTTAACAATATAAGCTCCTCAGTATTAATAAAGTGTTATTCATATTGCAGAAGATTGACAGTCCATCAAAAGAAAACGCAGTGGAGGAATTCTTTGAAAATGTAACAGCTTCAAGTGTTGAAATAACCTTTATTCCATCTGACAAAACTAAAAGGGTTTCCTTAAAAGATTTTGAAGTAGAAGCAACAAATGATGGTATGACATTCACCAACATGATTCATCCAAATTTCAATGTATATTTATTAATTATATTTCATCATCGTTCTATACACTCATTTTAAGTCTTGCTTACATGATAGTCATTTCCTAGAAGAAAATAAGATTTAAAGACAGGTTTACCTCTAGTACCAAATTCGATATTATAAATGTTCAATATGACATTCTTACAATGAAATATAATATTTGTACTGTGTACAGGGAAATATTAACCCTCGTTTTAATATCGACTTATTTGCTCTTGTTGTCATTGTGCTAATTTAAGACTGGAAGAATTTCAATGTCTTATTTTATATCTCTAAACAGAGCTATGTCTTAGCAAATTCAAGACGGAGCAAAACCGTTTGCAAGTGAAGAAGGGCGAAAATTACACGGGGCAAAAAAAAATATCTATACAGCTTGGTCCTTTATTCATTTCCAAGTTTCTATTTATCATTATGATAACCATTAATACATTTGTGCATAAACTTTATTCATTCACTAGAATGAAAAAAGCCACTTTTTCTCAATTTAAACAAACAGCGTCTCTAACATGTCAGGTTTTAATACAGAGCTTAAAACATCAAAGCAAAAACGTTGCATTGTAAACGACATGAAAAGTATTCCCTATGAACTGTTAATTTGATCAAAACGAGTTAGCAGAAATATCAGCCTGAAAAAACTTTAACCGGTAAATTGAACCAATGTGACAAAAACATGGCACGAGATTTTTCCATAACAGAGAATTTTGAGCTCTGTATTTTACTTATAATTCTCTAATCGACCCTCAAATTTTGGTTGATCATTTAGATGTATTTCTCAAGCGATATGAATAAAAAATCAAAATTTGACATCAAAATCGTGACCATGCCACTTTAAGATCCATATCTTAGATATGATAACATATCTCTATCAGTTTAAAGCTGAACACCGCTCGTAAATAGGCACCGTGAAACAGGTATATAGACCCTTCAATGTTTCTATGTTTTTAAGCAAATATGAATTTAATATAACTTTACACTAAACAATAATAGAAGAGATAATTGAGAATCAATTCATAAAATATCAGCAGTTTGTGTTCACGGCCAAATTTTTGCAAAACAGCTTTAAAGTTTTAAAAGATTTCGCATAAATCTTACATTCTTATTATGACGTTACATGTACGCTACGTAAGAGCGACGTAACGATTTTCTAAAGGTGTGGTCACACGATGCCATTTTTCATCCAATTCATTCGACTTGCTCAGGTAAGTCGATTGAAGTCGATTGTTGTGGGGGTCACACGGTACTATTTTACAATCGATAATTAATATATAAACCTCTTCTATTTTAATTATTTTTCGGGGAAAAGTAATTGTGTCGTCACTATTCCCAACGGAGAGTCGATCGAAAATCAGACACACCTCAAATTTTCCTTTGGACTTTAGACTAGGGTGGTCTCAAGGTATTATTTTAGTCAAAAGCGATTCAGATATGAAAATTGGATGCAAATTCAAATGCAAATTTGCATCTTTTGGCTGCACCTTTACGTTTGAAAACCACAAAAGGAAAATGCCAAACATAGTAGTAAATGTAAATACTTAATGAATATTATAATGAATTTTAAAGTTTATATTGAATGCATAGATGCAATAAATGTAGCGCTGTAAAGAGAAGAAATACCCGGTATGACTATTTTTTCATTAAACCTAAATCAATTTAAAAATAAATGTCCCTTTTCTATCGACATGATAGTTACGTTTGTAATCGTATTTGATAATTAGCCATCATTTTTAAAAATCTTTTAATCAGAAATTGGAATACAGAGTTGAAGTTTAAATTGAAAAAGTAGCCAAGTTTTAATCAAATTAATTAAATGAACACTGATTTTTAAATTCTATGATTTTGACGGTCACTTTTGCCACTCGGTCAAATTATTCACTGCAGGGGCTGTTTTTAAGATTGGAAACGTTTATTTATTGACGATTTATGCGCATGTGGGCGGTAAGTTGGATCCGGTTTTGCCGATGTATTCTTCAACACAGTTATTGCCAATAATACAGTATAGCCAATTTTTAGATTTACAGAACATATTTCGTTCACGTAATTGTTATTGCCAAGTTTAAAGGAGAAGAAAGTTCCTAAAGACAGAAACAAGTGCCACACCTCGGATGATAGCATTTCGAAAGTACATAGTTTTCCGGTGTTGAAACAAAAATTCCTGTGGTTAATTACTTATAAGGTTTTAGCTGTCGTTGTTATGGAGAAGGTACTATTCATGAATAAGTTTTTGAAGTGATCCTGCTCAAAAATTGCAAAAGTCTTTTTAGCTACAAAAGGTAATGAGAACTCTAATGTTAAAGAACAAAAGTTTTATTATGAAGCTGGAACTATTATCAAAGAAAGCGGGTGAAACAGAATATGTAAAATTACCATAGAATCCCAATAAAAAAAACTATTAGAAATTTGTAACAATTATTTAAAAATTATAAACATTTATTGAAAAATAAATCTTGACTATCTGACCAGCCCAAATAGAACGTTTCCACTGCATCAAAATTACTCAATACCACTTGGCATCTCATTTCTGTTCAACTAAACAATATATCTCATCATGTTGAATATCATAACAATACCCACTTTAATATTGAATATAATTTTGTTTTAGGTCCAATTTGGAGAAACATAATTTTTTAAGATTATATAGTCTGTTGTTTGAATAACACAATGTTGTTGTGTAATCCGTGATATCATTGATTTCATTTTTGCAGTTTAAAATTATTAAATGATTGATTCTCAAATATTATAAATTATTAGATTTGTAAATGACTGACTACAGAAATATATCGGTTTGATCAATTTTATATATCTCGGCTTTGCCTCGCCGTCTATGAGACTGATCAATTCGATATATTTTTGTAGTCAGTCAGTAACAAACCTAATAAGTGTTTTGTTTTTCGGAAGACTGTCAAGCAAGACATCCATGTAAAAGTGGATTTACAACTCGTCCAATTATAAACACAGTCCAACTCATCAAAATCAAATTCTTACCTTTTAAATATAATGTAGTCCTTGAAAATCTTCGTCGCACATTTGTTCTTTTATAATGTTTTGATGTTGTTTAATTTTAAACGTTTTCTCCCTTTCCTCCGCAGAAGTTTGAGCAAATCTCGATGCTGCCATTTTAATCAGCTCCAGACACAACAATGTGGCGTCAATTTAAAGGGCAACTACTCTTATCTAAAAGAAATTTCAAAGGGCAATTACTGTAAATATTTTAAAAACGTTTCTAATTAAGCTTTTGGATTAAATATTATGAAGTGTCGAAATAATAGGCGAATCGTCGGTCATGTTACTGAATATTAGTTCTCATAGGACTGACATAGAGATATATCCGTCAGTCACTTGTCATGTTAAAACTAATGAAAGTGTGACATTTCAGTCGAAGGGAAAACAATATTACTAATTAGGATTGTTACTGACTGACTACGGAAATATATCGGGTTGATCGATCTCGTAGACGGAGAGGCGAAGCCGAGTTGTGTATGAAATTGATCAACGTGATATATTTCTGTAGTCAGTCGGTAACAAACTTATGTGTTCGTGAGGACTATCAAGTGAGACATTTATTTCACAAGAAGCAACAATCTTAGAAAAAAAAAACAATGTAAAAGTGGCATTACATCTCATCCAATTTAACACAGTTGAACTCTTCAAAATTCTCATTTTCACCTTTCAAAGAGTCGCGACACCCTTGCTCACTTACAATGAGTTGCTCCTATTTAATTTTAAACGTTTTCTCTTTCCTCCCCAGAAGTTTGAGCAAATCTCGACGCTGCAAGTTTTATTCAGCTCCAGGCACAACAATGTATATACATCAACATTTTTTTAAATTTTCAATTGCATAATATATAGTTTTATCTTTCCACTTCATGAAAAAAGTATGCAGAAAAAAATGAAAAGTTAATTTTGTGAGATTCTAGTATAGAGGGACGTAACTCCAAAAACATCCGGATTTTACGCATGCAGAATTTTATGAATTTGAAGCGGGTAATATAGCTCTTCAAAACTATGGGAATGTACCCTAAAAATGCTATAACCCTTAGGACTTGTTCTGTAAAATGCACAGAACTTAAAACGGCTGATTTATTTTTCTACTGTTAGAAAGAGCCTAAAATGCGTGGGTGTACTGCATTTAGAGACATCCTCTTTCCCATTTTCCTTTGCATTATTTTAATATTATGTGCATTATTCTTAAATATTTACAAAATTCATAATTTGATCTCTATTGTTATATGAATATATATATGCAACATGTCTTCACAATATATTTTTACTGTGGTCAGTTGTGCTTGTCTCCATCTGGGGTTACCGTTACATGTACATATAAAACTGTTTGCATCCTTAAGAACTTACGGAATGCAGTTTCTGAACAAATTATGAAATTAGGAACTTAGGAATTATGAACAATTTATGGCTTAGAGGAACAGATTTCCTATCCAAACTTAGTAATACAATGCATAACTGTTTTTGGAAAGAAGTATTTTGCAGCTGGCAGAAAATAATAGACATTTCAGCCCTTAAAAATGAAAACATTCACAGTGAACATATATGGTATAATCCACAAATTAGAATTGATAGTAACTCAGCTTTCCTAAAAAGTTATTTTAATGCAGGCTTTATATTTATAATTGATCTTTTTGATTCAGAAGGTAATTTCATAACTCTTGAATCCCTTAATAATTTACATGTAAACACAAACTTTTTAGAATATGCTGGACTTAAAAAAGCTGTGTTAGATACAATTGGTCCTTATGATATTAAAGAAGCAAGAATTAAAATACAAGCACACATACCAAATACAATTGCAATTTTCAAGAAAGCAAATAAAGGTTGCAAGGATATGTATAATATTTTAATAAGTAAAAAGAAAGAAACAATCAAAGCAGTTTATAAATGGCATGAAGAAGGTTATAGATTTAGTGACTCAGATTGGGGAAAAATTTTTGAGCTCCCGTTTAAAACTACAAAGGAATCTAAATATCACTGGTTACAATTTCAAATTTTACACAGAATAATTGCAACAAACTACTTTTTAACAAAATTAAAACTAAAGGACACTCAGCTTTGTACATTTTGTAAGGTAGAAGCTGAAACCATAGAGCATCTTTTTTATGAATGTCCTAATGTTAAAGAGATATGGTGTGCAGTAGAAGAAATGTTTCTATCGAGGTTTAATTTTTCAATAGTTTTTGATAATATAGGTGTACTATTTGGTAAATTTATCAACAATAATGTTCACAAAGTTCATAACTTATTGACACTTGTTGTGAAACAATTTATCTTTTCCTGTAAATATAAAACGGTACCCAAATTGGATATGAGTGCATTGTTTAACTTAATAACCGATAGATTACTTATTGAAAAATATTTACTTTTAAAGAATTGTAATTTTACTCAGTATGAAAAACACTGGAAAAAAATTTGTGATCTGCTCTAACTGATGGATTTTATAATGAAAAACTGCTCCAATGCAATGTTCCTGTACATAATAGTATCAATCTTTCTTTCTTTACCCTCTCCAATATAACTTTCACTATTGTATATATACATATACATGTATATATGTATATATAATAGACATGACCATATGAGGCATAAAGACATATAGTATATATTATGTTATTATACCAATGATATGTTTATATGCAATTGTGAATGAAAAATACCAAAAATAAAAAAATGAAAAAAAAAAATTATGAAATGTCGAGATGAGTGGGCGAAGTATCGGCCATATTGCCGAATATTAATTCGGCAGTCACGTGACATTTCAGTCCGAGCGAAAACAAACAGTTATATTTGATCTTTTGAATTCAAATTAAACGATTTCACAGCTTTAAAATATCTACCAAATTAAGTAATAATAAAAATTAAGTGTAAAAAAGCGTATATTTTGATTGACTCTCGTATTGATATTTCATTACATAATACATGTAAAAAAAATTCCTAAAATATTCAAATAGCATGGGTTTCTTCAACAAAACTCCTGAAACAACAGACCTAAATTATCTTCTTGTAACGATTGATGTTACGAGATTATATACAAATATTCAAAGATTTTGGATTAAAGGCTATTAAATTTATGACAGAATATCTAAGACATATATTCTAGTAATGGAATAAATTGAAAAAGACTTAAAGTAAAAGTTGTAGGACAAATAGGCAAATAAAATAGTGATTTCTTATAGATTTAAGGAAAGTATATCTAGATTGACTGATTCGTTGTTTAAAAAAACCAAACAAACAAACAAAACTTTAAAAATCCTCACAATTTTATGGTTAAAATCTTATCTCAAATTCAATTTTCCATTGATTTCAGTGATTTATGAATACCATTTCTGGACATCATGGTTTTTAAACGCCAATCAAATATTTTAAATTGGGTCCTCATTCAGTGATGTTTTGTTAAAGTAAATTTTTCCCTTGAAATTATTAGTTTGACACATTTTGTAATTTAAAAGTTAAAAATCATGCTTAAACTACTGACATTTCTTCCTAGATTTTTAACAAAATGCATATAATTCATTCTTTGTACATCAAAATTCCAGCCTATTTTAATCTTTTGCAGTTTTAAATACGTTGTTCAAGGAAAACAAGTTTTGACATATATTTTTAATCAAGCCATATATGCGAAACAGTACATAATTGTCATTTTTATTGATTCAATGATAAAAAGACATTTAGTAGGGAAAGAATACAAAAACAAACAAACCAACATTATTTCAGAATATGAAATATCTTGACATTGCTTGTATGTTGATAGTTAAATGGCTTATTTTTTCCTTTTCTTATTAATCTGTTGCAATTGGAAAGCTACAAAATATAGGTGTAAGCATGATTTTTTTATTTTACAATTTTTAGAACAGGTATGCCCCCCCCCCCCCCCTTCGCTTAATCAACATGACCTGATGAAAATGTCATTAACTAATTATTCCTGAACATTTTTTAAGTGAATTAGTTTGAGTGTTTTGAAAACAGTAGAATTCTACATGTTCAAGATTAAGCCATATGATAAAATAAGTGTTTTGGCAAAAACTGCATAGTAAATACAATATTTAAAGCATATTGAAGTTAGAGATTTAAACATTCTTAACGTGGAGAAAATTACCCATTAGTCTTATGGTTATATGTTTTCGTTTATTATGGATATTAACATTTTAGCCTTATTTTTTTCCTAAGATAATGTGGAAAACGAACCTTCAACATTCAGACAAGGTACCTTCAGTTTTGTATTAATATCTAAACTCTCTCTTTCTCTCTATACGTCTTTCTCTCTCAGAGAATTAAAGAATCAAAATATAGAAAATAAGGACTCCAATAAAGTATTTGTGTATGATAAGGGTTTAAAAATGCTGGAGAAGGTTTTTTTGTTTACTTTGTAATATATGTTATGAAGCTTATATGACTTTTTGGCCAAAAAAAAATGACTGGTTCAATTGTTTGACTATTACAGAATCAAATTAAGTTTCCACAGTACAGTTATCTTCAAAGCTTATAGGGTTTCACAATTTTACACAAACTCGTTTCCTTTGTTTCTGTTTAATAACATTTAGCTTTCCTTTCTTTTCTTTAAGGGATATTGGAAAACATACCTTCAACATCCAGACAAGGTATTTTTTAAAACAATGATTTAATATCAATACCGCCTCTCTCTCTCTCTCTCTCTCTCTCTCTCTCTCTCTCTCTCTCTCTCTCTCTCTCTCTCCAGACATTCAAAATACAAGAAATTAAAGACTCTAATAATGTAACTGTGTATGACTGGATAAGTATTTTTTGCTAGAACAAGTGTTTTTATTTTGTTTATCACACATTTGTTATAATGTATGTTATGATGCTTTAAACATTATTGGACATGATAATCGTTGTCTTTGTCACAGTCAAAAATCCTTTAAATTTAAATGGTCCAATGATTGTGTCGTGTCTTCTTTTGGGGAATAATCTTTATTTGTAAAACTCGCTTGTAGTGAAGGACCCTTTTTGATCCAGTCTCCGGTCCAAACGGTTTGGGATGACTGTTAAATATAAAACCAGGGAAGGCGTAAAATAAAAATAAAAATTGTTGTTTTATTGGCGTCTCCGATCAGAGTGACCCACGGAGGGGACGCTATCTAGATTGGAGACCCGCGCTTCCCTGCCCAGGTACTGACCAATCAAAATCTTTATTCTTTGCTCAAAATTAATTTCGGAATAGATAATTCTAAATTGATTTGGTGATCACGTGATGTATTTATTTATTCTAAACTGACCGAGGCTCGACTTAGAACCTGACGCTTTTGAAAGTAGTCATATTGCAGATATTATTTGAAAAATAACATATGTCTGAAAGGACAATTGGCCATTACAGAATCAAAATTTGTCCACACAGACTAATTATGTTAAAAAGTTACAGACTTTCACCATTTTACACAAACAAAATCGGTCTCCTTTCAAGCATGAAAATATTCGACTCAGTACTTAATATTATACATCGATTGAAAGTTTAAAGAAAACTCCGGAAGATATATATATATATAATATATATATATATATATATATATATATATATATATATATATATATATATATATATATATATATATATATTGTGTGTGTGTGTGTGTGTGTGTGTGTGTGTGTGTGTGTGTGTGTGTGTGTGAAATTCGTCGTATTGTAAACAGATTTTGTACATACATTTTACAACTGAAATCTTGCTTTAATGGTCAGGGGTACTACTTCAATATAATTGGTAAACGTTTTTCGAACACATGAGGTTCGTTTGACATCAAATTTACACGCAAAGGCGATGATTAAGTTTCACACGAGAAATTAAACGTTTTGTGATTCTGTCTGTGATTCTTTCTGTATTTCTTCAATTCTTTCGTTCAAGATTTACTTACACGCTTAAAAAATAAGGAAAAATTCTGTACAGCTTAAGGTCGTATGAGACACCTTCATATTGTACCGTACTATTTATCGAAATAAACAATAAAATAAAGTGTAATTGTATCATTCCAAAAATTGTCACTTAACAGCGTAGTGCAGTGGGTTAGAAGGTTTGCTACGAATGACTTAGTCATTTGTTTGAGTCCCGATGGGAATTTTCATATTTTTAATTTTCAAAAAATTTTCAAAACGTATTTTTGATTAAATATTGTAAATTTGAAAATTCTAATGATAGTCCAGTCAATCTAGCCCAAAATATCGCCCAATCTCAAAGTAATTGCAACAAAAGATTTCTTGGTATAATTCGATCTATTGACATATCCTATTGATCATATACAAAATAAAAAAAAAATCCATAGACTACTTTTCGTGATTTTGTGATCAAAATTTTTTAAACAAAAATCGCTAAAAACTGGAAAATTTTTAAAATTTAATTCTTATATGACAAAAATGTAAGAAATGTGCTAAAATATATGATAATATTTATGCATTTTTATTATTATAGACACAATACTTATAAAATAATTTTTAAGAATTGAAATTATTGGGTTAAAAACTGCTTTTTGCGACAAAATGAATAAAAACTGAAAATGAGTTACATGTATTATGAATACAAGTCGATTTTTTAAAAATGTTTATACAGTAAAGTATATCACAATGCAATAATAATCTTTACGTTTGTGCAAACATATTTAAATTTTGGGTTAAATACAAATTTTATTTTTTTTATTTGAAGGAAAATGAGCAAATCTGAAATTTAAGACTGTCATCTTTTTTAAAATGTACAATTGATAAAACAAGCTATATTTTTGAGTAATAAACGATACAATATTCATCAAAAGAACCATATGGAGCCTATTTGAGGGAAAAATATTAAATTTTCAAATTAATTAAACAAAGGACAAATTTGCTTACAGTGTGTGTGAGTTGACACAAGGTGTAACGTTCTTAAATGGAAAATGTTAGGTTCGATGTTCATGAAGATCTGCATGTGATTTAAATAATGCTTTAAGATATTACTTATGACAAGGAGTTCAGTGGATCAAGAATATCACCGATGGTTCTGCCCCTGGTTAGTAATCGGGGGTAAATTTTCCTCTAGAGACTTGCCGTAATAATGGGTTCTTCCTCGTTACAATATCTATACATTTATACAATAAATGGATTAACTAAAGACAGCTATACGTGTAAGGTTATATTGACATAGCTGGATGGTATTTTCTCTTTTACGATTTTCATTTCTGAAACAATTTTTTTTTAGATAAAGAAAATGGAGTTTACTCGCAATGTCTTGTCTTAACATGATGATAGTTTTTGTATGTTAATAATTCTTTTAACATAATATTAGTATGACTTTATCCTTATATCGCAAAAAATTGTAGCGAAATATAAACTATTGTACCATTCATATTCGACTATTATGGGAAAATTACTTGTGTAGCAATGTTGATACGACATTATGTACTAGTATTCAACGAAAAAGGATAAACTTCTCCAGACTAAAACACTTATTCAGAGAGAACAGAAGACAGTCATGTATTCTTATGTAAAAGTAATGAAGTTTTATTAACACTCAAGATGCATATTGATATCAAAACCGAATGAGAATTATTGATCAACAATATTTTTAAAATATAGAGATTGTATAATTCCTTTCCCGAATGAAGGGTGGGCCATGTATGATTGTACAGTAAAGTACATATACACAATATTGCTATCCCGTATGATACTTAACCACAATTTGTACAACATTCAAGAGCCATGAATCATTATTCAAACAATTTTTTTTAAAAATTGGCTACATTGTGAGCATACAGACGCTGAGACATGTCAGCAATGGAAAGGGACCTCCAAGAAATAAAAAAATATATATATGGCATATAACATTAACGATACATGTAATTATTTATCATAACGCATCACTGATATCCTGAGGCAGATACAATGTACTTATTCCCCTAGACTAATTAAATCTAGATGCTGTCATTAGACAGTAATACCCACACCAAGTGTTTGCCCTAAAAAACCCTCCCTTGTACCAGTTTAAGTAAAAAAGAATGGGTGGTGTTTTTGACTTATTTAGGTAATTCTTAGCCCTAGCCAAATGATGACCCTGCTTTGTTTTTGCAGCAAAGTTTTTGTTGACTGACTTTATAATTTCCGCAATTACATATAACATTTTGTTTATCTTCAAGATTAAAAAGCAATTTCCAAAATCTCTTTATGTACATCTGACTTCATACAGAAAAAAACAAATCAAGAAATTATTTTGCTGCTGTAAAAATGTGAGAAGGGACTCTGAACACCCCCCCTCCCCCCTCGGAAACATGAATACCTGGTAGTCAAATATTTTTCAAAATATCTTCAAAATCATCGAAACCAGATATATTTTTGTTTCTTGAACCATGACCATGTCAAGGCAAATCTTGTTGTGGTATTAGTAGGTCATGGCCTCTGGGGGTCACCCTAATCCCAACCCCACCCCACACCCCAAAATCAGAAATGATCAAATAACTTGAAAAAAATGCTTTTGATCCCCACCCCTAAAGCATATATATTCTTCCTTCTTGTGCATCTAATGGTATGTTAATTCAAACACAAGAGATTAGAGGAGGTCAAGGAATTAGGTTTTTGTATGGGACGGAACATCATTTTGCAGATAGTATTGACCATCTGAATCAAATTTCTAAACCCTTATTTGGTATTTATAGCTCAGCCCTTGTTATATTCCAATAGATGATGGGGCTATTCATTAAATCATGAGAGGAGTTCTGGGAAGTAGGGTTTTTTAGGAGTGATAAACGTCAATTTTGTACTACTATTTGACTCCCTGGATGGAATCTAAATTTTTAAAACCTTATTGCACGTCTATAGGACAGCCCCTTTCATATCCCAATAGATGATGTGGCTATTCATTAAATCATGAGAGGAGTTCTGGGAAATAGGTTTTTTTTAGGAGTGATAAACGTCAAATTTCTACTACTGTTTGACTCCTTGGATGGAATTTAAATTATCAAAACCTTATTGCACATCTATAGGACAGCCCCTATCATATCTCAAGAAATGACATAGCTACTGCATAAATTGCAAAAGGAGTTCTGGGAACCATATTTTATTTTGCAAAAAAAAAATCATTTTTTGTTGCCCACCGACCGCCGTGATAAAAATAAAAATTCTGAAACCTGATTACACATCCACATGACACCCAGAATCATATTCTAGTAGATCATTTGGTTACTGCAAAAAGAAATTGACGTTTTTTGAAACCAGATATTTTGTTAAAAAAACGTCACTTTTCAGGCACTAAATGACCCCCAAGACAAACTTTAAATTTCCGAAACCTTATTGCACATCTATGGGACACCCAAAACATTTTCCAAGAGATGATTTGTCTACTGTTGAAAATGTAAGAGGAGTTTGAGGAACAAGGTTTTTGTGAAAAAACGTTATTTTTAACTTATTATTTGACCCCTAGGATTAAAGAAGAATTTTTGAAACCTTTCAACAAAAGAACATAACCCCCCCCCCCCAAAAAAAAAAAAAATCAAACTCCAAGAGTTCAGTTTGCTGGTTTATAAAATGTAAGAGAAGTTTAAGAAGTAAAACTTGACAGACGGACGGACGGACGGACGGAACGGGGTAACAACAATATACTTGAATTTTCTTTAGAAAGTGCGGTATAAAAATCATGCCGAAGTTATTTCTTGGGACAGTTCTACAGTACCGATCAGACCCAACCTAACAGAAAGTAAACCAAGGCTAAACCCTTGGTTTACTTTCAGTGTTTACTCTGGGTTTACTCTTGGTTTACTGGAGCAGTCCCAGAGTAAACCCCAAGTAAACCCAGAGTAAGCCCAAAGTAAACCCAGAGAGTAAACCCAGATCAGAAAAAAACCCTAAGGCAGACACTACATGTGTATTTGGAATATACAAGGGGTGGGAATTACAGGCAAAAAGATAATTAGATAAAAGACGGGTCTGCTTCACATTTCAAGGTTTAAAGAGGATCCCAAAAGCTAAGTAAAACCTGAGTGGACCCAAAGTAAACCCCAACTGGACACAATTTTTCAAAAAGTAAACCCGGAGTAACCCAAAGTAAACCCCAAAAGTAAACTCGGGGTTTAGTTGGGGTTTACTCTTGTGTTAGGTTGGGTCTGATCGGTACTGTAGATCTGTTGACTGAAATATTCACTCATCTTTCAGTGGGCCATTTTGTCACCGCAACATATCGGTTATCTATAAACTTCACTTCGTTAACTTATCTAAATATACAGAACGCTATTTTATGTTCGTAGAGATTACATGTAACATTATGTTACATTAATCAAAGCAGCAGTACACACAGAATATCTATACATTACTATTAAATGCACGAACAAGTCAGACGCGAGTTACAATGATGAACCTTTTGAATCACAAATTGAACTCTTGATTGCATTTAAATGTACGGGATTTAGAAAAATTAAAACATTTCATAAAAACTAGTATGCATTTTAAAAGACACATCAGAAGAAGACGCAATTTTAAAAGTATTTAGGTATCACAGAGACGCCAAAATTGATTTTGAAAATCAATATATAAATGAAATAAACGGCATTGAAATGGCAATTCTTGACGCTTAATTGTATTAAAGAGTAAAAATTCTAATTGATACTAATGGGAATAAGATAGTGTTGGACATATTGAACTTGAGAAGGTCAGAATTGCCCTTAAAATGTTAACGTTTCTATGCTCACTTCGAAAGTTGCCAATAGCCGCGTTCCATACGTTTTGTTCATCCGAAGTAGCAGGATCAAATGCTTTTTTTCTATTGTTCTGGGTTAATTTAATAAACTAAAGGTTTATTGGTTTTATGTTGTATGCTTAAATTCAAAATTAACTCATTAGAGGGCGTCGAAAGAGTGAATGTGCTCACTATAGACAGAAATACCGTACCAACCAAAAGTTATCATTGCTGAACGTTTTTATTAATTCTACACTATAAACATACATACAATGCTGCTTTGAGTGTTTTATTCCATTGAAATGCTAATCAATAAAGGCACAATTAATAATCTCAAAACATGACTTCGTCTGCTACATTGCAGTTATTTCCCTTTTGTGAACTCCTTTACTCTATGGTAGCTATAACGTTACGTAATTTACACAAATGTTATTAGCAAATTTGAAATCGATTTTAAGAAAAAACTAATCGATCGATTTTTGTCCTAATTAAAAAAAAATCTTTTGTTGCAATTTGTGTGACGTTAAACTTTATTTTGACGAGACAATGAAAGTAATTTAATTACATGTATAATGTACTTTAATCCACAATAATTTTGATAGATGTCACATACCACCTTGATTATTCTAATATTTTAAAATATTTTAGTGAACGGTGACTCTTTGCCCCCCTCATCTGCATCGACTAGTGGCAATCTAGTTCAAGAAGTTAAGGTTAACGTCTTTCTTGACGACAAAGAGATGCCATTTCGAGTTGGAAAGATCACTATTAATAGCCAAAACGAAAACCATGTCATTTTTACCATTTTGAAACCAAATGATAAAACAAAGGAAAAGGAAGAGGTATGGAACAAAATAAATAGTGCGTATATATATATATATATATATATATATATATATATATATATATATATATATATATATATATATATACAATCCAATTATCCACTCACCGCCAATTTTTTCTTTTATATATTTTCAGACAGGACAAACTGTGCGCACACAGTTTTCAAATGAAACTACTTCCGAATTGCAAATACGCTTCAGTCCATCAGACGAAACCAGAACGAGCGTGTCTCCTCAACTTAAGGGAATAGAAGCATGCATTAAGATAGGTAAGTTAAATTGATTATATCCTTTAATTAAACAGAAAATTTAATAATAACAAAATTTTATCTAAAGTTATGAGAAACATTTAAAACGCATCGGAAAATTTACAGCAGTTGTTTAATTTACGTTAAAGTTTAATGTTAAAGTTTAAATTAGTTTTTGTTTTATGAAAACACATTTTCATCCGCTTAGCATGTTTTCCATTATTTAAGAAAAATCGACTTACATGTAACCTTGTCAAAACCGTTTCACGATCTTTTTAAAGATATTTTTCTTTAAAAAAGTAAGAAATTATAGGAGACATTTGTGTAGATTTAACAAACGATCTTAAACAAATTACAGACAACTAGCATCACCTCTATTATACAGTTTTGGTTCTACAGTAACAAAACAAGGCTCTAGTATTTATTATACATAATAATTTTGTAGATTCAGAAGACATGACAAATGGTAAGATATTTATTTAAACTAAAAATCGCGATGATGTAAAACTTAATACATGCAAAAAAATGAATGCATGAAAAATGACAATAACAAACTGTCAACCATCTCAAAAATCCATAAAACGAAATACAAATTCAAAGCACAGCAACACGGACCTCTAAAAAGATAGAGGTAGGATCAGGTGCCTAGGAGGAGTAAGCATCCTCTGCCGACCGATCACACCCGCCGTGCACCTAATGTCATATCGGTAAAAGTGTCATTATCGGGGAAATTGTCGTAATTTGGGAAAAGTATCATGTTCGGGAAAAACAGAGAAAAATCCGTGGACAATTTGGTATACAATGCATGTTACAGCTAGACAAAGTGCGTTTACTTTTTTGATAACAAAACTGTATATAGAGCTTTTTTCAGCCATTTCAATAGATGTTCAAATCTAATCGAACTGAATATGATTTTTAACTATTTTCTCTATATAGTCATTTGCGTTTTCTTAAGTATTGTTTTCCTCTAAAAAAAAAAATTATCTTTCCCTTTATGTTCTTGTTTTATGTTTTAGAAATTGTGCTTTTGATTTATCATTTAAAAATGAATAAATTGCTTAATGGCTCTTACATGTAGTACTTTCTGGTGTTGTAAGCAGTGCATAAATTAAAGCTAGAATCGAAGTATGACTGCTTGCATGTTCAAGCGGCAATGATAATATTTACTGCAAAAACGAAACCAATACAAACAATTATAATTGTACCAAGAAACACTACTGTAGTTGCTTGTTATTTAAGTCAACGATTGTTTTTATTCTCTAAATACGAGGGTTGTTCGGAAATCATTGAGACAACCCAGATATTTTCCTTTCTTGGTTACGGATATTAGTAAACATTTGCATAGACATTGAACAAACCGCAACAAATAATATAACAAAACTAGAGCCGTGTTCGTTGCAAAGCAACGAAGAGGTCTTCCGTTGCAGCTTCGAGTCGAGAAAGGATTGTCAAACAGTCTGATAGAAACCACCCCCTTTTCCTTGCACTTGTCAGGGCCTGACAGGTATTGATTAGAGGTCATCTTCACACGACCATTACTACTGACCAATCAGAGCTTTAGAAAATCAATAGGAACTCTTCAAAGGAGACAGACAAATTAATTCATGTCCATTTATATGTAACCTTCAGAATAAGTATTGAAGATATGCACCTAAACATTAAACATATAAAGGTATGCCTTTGGTAAGTAGAAGTATATTTAGATTGTATGCAAATATGAAGGTCTTGTAAAGATGACCTGTTGTCGATACCTATCAGACCTTGACGAGTATTAGAAGAGGGATGGTTTTAATCCGATTAGACTGTCAATATGATAATAGTACGTTCAGAAAATCGAAAACGAGGCTCAATTTCAAAGTATTATTTTTATACCAGGCAAGTTCTCCGTTTAACTTACTTCAGGTTTACATCAGGTTAGGATAATTTAAAGAAAAAAACATCATATATGTACATGTATATAATTATTCAGAACACAAACACAAAATGATAAATACGGTTATGTACAACTGATTACAAGATACAAACTGGGACTAGCCTTATATCAAAGTGTAATCAACACAAATTCCACTGCGCTAATGCATGCAACAAACAGTGTTATGTCTGATAAACATTTCCCTGTACTCATACTTACTGCTCTACTGCTTACTAAGGGAATAATTTATATAAGGGCAGTGTTAAAATTAAACAATTGAAACGAACACAAATTGTAAATAAACGATTACGCCTTCTCCCGCCTTAGGGTGCGCTGTACGAGAGGTGCTCAGCAGGAGGGACAACTCTCCGTATAACGTTAGGCCATACAGCCACTCTGCATCGTTTTTGCTAGAGGGAACATATTTATCCGAAATTTTGACAAGCAAATCTTCAAAGTCCTAAACCGTGGTGGTGGTAGTGGAGGGGAAGCTGTGAGGCAGCTGTATCTTCTATTGTTTAATATGCTTTTGATTTAAATTTGCGAAAAAAATTTTGCTTTCTCCTTAAAAGTGTGTGTTTGGGGGGTGGGACAATGCCTCAAAATCCAATTTTCTAAATGTCAATTTAAGGAAAATTTTGATTGCGAGGAAGGGGGGAGCAGTGCTCCCACTGGATCAATTAGAGGTACTGTGAGCAAGCTAACAAATGATACCCCCGCTAAGAAAAAATCATAACTCAAGTATTTCTCTACTAAAAAATAATTAATGCTTCTATTTCTTATTATGACACTGGAGTTGCACAAATGACCAAAGCTTAAGTCAGAACATATTAAGCAATCTTTGTGTCAAATTTTAGCTTCTGATCCTTTCTATTAACATTGTGAATTTTTTCTTCCACTGACCTTGAATTTGCCAAAATGTCCTTTTGGACAAATCATTACACACCCTCAGGTTATAAGCCATCTTTGTATAATTAGAACCTTGTTTTTCCATAAAAGCTATATAGACCAGACACGAATTTTGCACTTTCCCTGTCAGTTTCCTTGATCTTGTCCAAATGATCTTGGGTCAAGGTCATAACACACCCTCAGGTCATAATCAAACTTTGTATGAAGTAAGAACTTCCAATGTTTCTGCATAAGAAACTAGGATATGGACAGGACACGAATTTTGCACTTTTCCTGCCAGTGACCTTGCCCAAATGACCTTGCATCAAGGTCATTACAGACCGTCAGGTCATAAGCAATATTTGTGTGAAGTAATAACTTCCAATGTGATTCCTATATAAGGTGATTCCTATATACCCCCCGAATTCGTTTGTATAAAAATCCTTTTCGCCACTGTAGTGCTGCACAAAGAACGACCTATGTTTTACTATCATTTCTATCAAATCACATATACATGTATATGTGTTAGTTATTCATATTTTGTACTGTTTAAATATACATGTATTGACAAATGCATTGTATGTACATTTGCACTCGGAACCCACGAGTTTTCTATCCGTTACACTACCTTAAAAGCAGTATAACGGATAGGAAACCCGTGGGTTCTGACGATGTCTCCTCATTGACATTTGACAATTTGCATCACTACATGATTTCCAAGTGGTAAGGTATCAAAGCTTTTGAAAAGTTAAGATACTGAATTTCTACAGTTCTAAGTTTGAGGTAAAAAAAAAACAACACTTTTTTATATGATGAAACAAAAACAAAAATACCTTTATGGACTCATACACATAAATAAGAAGAGGAGCAAAAGCCATAAAGACATTATTTCTTTTGTTCTAGATTATTTCTGAGTTAACAAGCTACAAGTTTACAATCTCCTATTTTGACAGGCCAGATGTAAAAATAAAATATTCTGCTTGGTTTTCAGTCAATTAAGTTGCATTACTATCTCATACTACACAGCTTCAATAAAGTGTTTTTAATCAATGTTCATATAAAAATAAATAAAATCCCCAAGAACACATATTTATCTCACTTAAGTGTAACTTTAAGAAGCGCATTTATTTTTTGGGAGGAAAATATGTCGCTATATTATTGTTTGTAAGCCAAGTGAACAATGGTCTTTCAAAGAAATAAGAAAACTGTCGACACTTGCAGTACTCTGATGATTTCTATGGCGACCGACTACATTGCATCATATAATTGTATTTCCTAACTTCTAATCCAGAGAACCAATTTTATTTAAGATCTTTGACTTAAAACTTTTAACTTATAATATATATTTTATTCTGTTCACAACTATAGAAGTTTAGCGTGATCAACAGTTTAATTTATTAGCCCCATTCTCAGATTACGATCTCGCACCTTTAACGTGAATTAAGATGACTGACTTCTATTTAGACTAGATATCTAATTGTTTAACAATTGACCACTGCAGTGAAAGCACCCTTCTAAGTGTTTACTCAATTACATATCAATTGATGATCTGCAGCCATAAATAACCTGGGGCTATATATGTTCTGAGCTGTGTGCGCAGAAGCGACACGAGATTTTTGGTCGCATGTTGGATAGAATAACACAGGCTGATCAAATAAAAGAACGGATGGGAAAATTTTACACACAATAGGTTACCAAAAATTGATATTCGCCACATTTGGATTCCTTTTCGCCAGTTTTGAAAAAAAAAGTCAGCATGAGCACTTTGCAGGAGTGGTCAACACAGCAATGAATTCGTTTTCATAATGAAACAAACGGCCATGTAGAAGTAGTACAAAAGTGATTATGTGATTGCTAGAATCAAAACAAAACTTGTTTAAAACTCATGTGAATATTCTTTTAAAAAATCACCCAATCCCTCAATTCCGTACATTTCTTTTATCGTGCCAGCACCTACCGCATACGTGTAACATTGAAACACAGAACTTTGATTTTAATTTGATTTGATTTTTTTGACTGCCTTGAACGCTCGGAGAATATTTAATTTTTTGAATTCATTTTTACTTTGTACACCCTGATAAATAATGCACCGAAATTTGATCTCTCTCTCTCTCTCGCTCGCTCGCTCGCTCGCGCGCGCAACTCTATCAAAATTTCCTTCTGTAAAAACTCTCAGCATAAATTAACGGAAATAATCATGGATACATAAATTAATCTTCAGTTGGAACACAAGTCGATTTTAAATGGACCGGTCAAGCCCGTTAGAGGCCGAGGTTTTTAACCGGTTTACTTCTGGTGTGATGCCCCGAGGGAAACATGCTCGCTTGTGTATATTGTCTATATGCACGGGTGTTAAAATGCTCTCAACAGAGTTTCTCTGATGATCTAGAAAATTATTGTATTTATATAATTATGAACTAGGAAAAACAAATTAAATGTCAATCGTTGAAATGAATATCGGCATGAATAACCGCCAGCGACATGAGCAAAATCTTTCGTTTGTTTGAACAAATTTTAGACGGGATTTACTGAAAAATTATGCAACATACGATCATCGTACCGTACTCAAATACTAATGCAACTTTGGTGCAACATAAGTTTGTATAACTTCTCCGATCATCTGCTACAGTGCACAATAATTCTACCAGCTGCGCATTTACCAGAGTTAATCGTCTGTACCTGTTTCTCTTCCGGTTTCGGCTAGGGAAATTTCTCAAAGAAATGTGATAACTAACGTTTTAAATCGTTGACACAATATTTCATTTATTTATATAATTATTTAATCTCAATTATTCCCAAACATCTTTAATTATAAAAGAAATTTTTCATGGATGATCGGCGCCACGTGATTTAGATAGACTATAGATGATCAGCGCGTTTGGTGTGGTACATAACCATGCAAGTACGAGTAAATTTTTACTTCAATCTTTCAATTTCCAAGAGTAGAAAATTTAATCTGTCGAAGGTAGTTTCTTCGTTAAGGTATGCATTAAAAGACAAAAGTTAAGTGCACGGTCATCGCGAGCGCCAAACATGATATACACGTTTGGCATGGTATACAGGACGAGTAAACGAATATCAATCATGCATTTTCTATCATCCAATCTGAGGCCTCGATTCAGTTGATTGACAGGGGTACACTGACCTGATGAATTTGAAGGCGGAGCTAATTTTCTCGGTCTTTAAATTTTTAATCTTTGTGGGTTTTTGTGCTTATCCTAAACATTATTTGTACAGTTTTTAGAACTTTTTAGTCTTACTAAACCAACATTGATCTATGACTGACGATGCTTCTGATTTGGAATAATATATTTTTATTAAATTTCAGAACGATTTCTTAATTTACACTCTATCGTTATAAGACGAAGAAACTTCTATAACATAAGATCAAAACAGATGAGTTCTTGTGTTTGCGGCTAAAAGACACGAATCCTGTGTATTAGATAACCGCTGACCGCTAAGTAGTCCAGCCGCAACCGATCTCCTCGGCCGCGGGCGAGGGATAGGTGAACCAAGGATAATTAAGAAAGCTAGCAGTATTTTTAAATAACTTAAATATATTACAACAAGTTATTTTTTTACATAAATACCAACCATTGATTTATGTGTGATGTTGCTTCTAATTGGGAATTACACTGCTTTTATTAATTAACAGCACAATTTCTTTATTAACACTCTATCGTTTAATTCAATTTAAGAAGAATAAACTTTTATATGTAATCAAAATTGAAACAATTCTATGTGTTTGCGGCTAAATAAACCCATATATGAAGACGCGAATCTTGTGTATTAGATAATCGCTGACGGCTGGGTAGTCCAGCCGCGACCGATCTCCTCGGCCGCGGGCGAGGGATAGGTTACGTAATGGTATACACACACAGCTCAGATCCCAGAAAGATTTCAAATGCATGCAGTATAATAACTAATATGTAAAACAAAGAAGTTTTTTAAATCCGTAATTTGTGTCTTACTAAAAAAGAATGTTTATATTTTGTGTTTATTGTTTTTATAGGATTTTCACTCTAAAAACAACAAAATTGGCTTATAATCCTCACATAAAAGCATATATACTGTAAAAAAAAAAAAACCTTTTCTAATGAATTAAAGCATCCTGTATAAACAGATACACTTTCTGAGATAACTTTATGTCAGTTGTACGCTCAAAGACTTTTCGTTAACTTGCCAAATGAAAACAGGTACATGTTAACAAGTAAAGCTTTTTACACTCATATTACGCAATACCCTAATAAAATAACATTGTAACGACATTGATAAGATCCCAATGAACAACTTTTCCAGCGACAGCCATATCGAAATCTTAACCGTTTTTGAGTTATAAAGCAAAATGTTTCAAGGGCTGTTGGCCCCTTTTTTAAGGGGCCAGCCCTTTTTCAATAGTGTCAAATGAAAGCCCTTGAAATTCTGCACAACTTTTATTCTACATGTCTTTACAAAATATTTTTTGTTTAAAAGATACAAAGGAAATTATTTGTAAATTTTCGCACTTTTTGGAATCCCGTTTTTGACCCCCTACCTTTTTCTAAATGAAAAACGAAATCCCAAAACAAAAACCGATGTGCACAACTTCAATGCCTCTATTATTCAAATTCGTTGGATTCCCTTTCCCTGCTATTATAGTCTCAGAACCTTTGTCTGGAAACCAAAGGCCCTAAAAAATTTTCAAAGGGAAATAACTCGTTAACGGAAGAGGAATTTTAAAGTTTATGATATGTTTTAGATAGTGTTTTGTAAAGTCTATTAGCCCTGAAAATTTGAGCAAAATCTGTTCAGAAATGAGCAAGATATGAAGCTTCAAAGTTCGCGTCTAGGAAAAATAAAAAGAAAAAAAGAAAAATAAGAACTAGACACGATCTCGTTGCGAGCAACGAGGAGGTCTTCCTTCCAATTTTAGAAGTTGAGATACATGTATGACCTTTATTTTGCTATTTACCAGCTAAATGATTTGTAAAAGAAAAAAAAAGATCTCTTGATTCTGAACAGACAATTTTCTTCTATTTCTTTATCTTTTTTCATTTTTTTATTTTTATTTTTTTTCAGCCCCTTTTTCTTGATATCAACTGAAAGATCTTATTATTTTAAACACATTTTGTTCATTAAGTGTTCAGAAATGTGTTACCGTTCTTGAGATATTTGGGAAAGATTGCTTTAGGGGCCGACCCTTTATCTCCCTGTAGGATCCATTTGACGAAACTTTGATGGTTAAATTTTATTACGAACACTATTCTTAGCATCTTCTCTTATATAATGCTTTTCAAAATATTTCTCCTTTTTAAGATATAAATGATCAAAATATTGGACTTCTAGCCCCTTAAAACCCCTAATTATGTAACATATCCGAAAACTTTTAACATGCGTAGATAAAGAGCTAGAAGATTAACATTTTTGTTTCTATAACACATTACAAAATGTTTCTTATTAAAGAGATATAGATGAAAGACTTTAGACCCTTCTGGGCCCTTAATATGAGGGGTCAGCCCCTTTTGCTTGGTGTCAGTTGAAAGGTCTTGTTTATATAAACTTTTAATGTTCTACATATGTTAACAAAATATTTATGACAAGAAAGATATTCGTGATCAAATCTCAAATTTCCCCAAAAACTGTCAAAAAAGTTAACATCAACATTTTCAGGTTCAGGCGAGCTTCCAGGACAATGACTTCTAGTCAAATCTAAAACAAGCATGCAAATCTACCATAACCACTCTATCTTGCATATAAATTTCAAGTCTTTAACTATAACGGTTTTTGAGGAGATGCGTGGACAATATCATGTCCCAAAATACATGAAAAAGGGAGATAATTCAGAAGCGGAATTGAATTTTCAGACAAAAAGTTGTATGCAATGAGAGGTTCACCTAAGACATCATCCCTGTAAAAATCATTAAAATCGATGGAGAAATGGCTGAGAAATTAAGGGTGTCTACCAAGAAGAATAAATAATATAGAAGAATGAGAAACAGTAGAAAAACAGTAAGGTCTTCCGCTGAAGACGGAAGACCTTAATAATCTTAACCAGCACAATAATAGAAAGGTCTTCCGTTGGAAACGGAAGACCTTAATAATATTTAAAAATATTGAGTATTTTGTTTTTACGGTACATAAATTACAGTAGTTGATGATCGTGGTACCCGGTGTAGACATAAACTCGGCAAAAGCTTTAACATCTACTGACAAAGTGTCTGTAGACCTAAAGTTGATAATAAAATAAATCAAATTATATATGCTTGTGTTGCTTTTTATTGTGAATAACCGTAGTAAAATTTCACTTGTGTTCGAGTTAAAATACGGAAATTGTATATTTACCAAACCATAAAAATCTTAATAAGCCGGCATATCGAATTTTGACGTCGAGATGGCGCAGCAAATATATATCAAATTGGTAAGAATCTCGGGCAAAGACAATTCAAGTCCAATCTTGAAATGGGTCAACATATTCTGTTTATCAGGCTAATTGACTGTTAATTTAACTATAATAAAAACCCAGGGAATTAATAACAAGTACTTATAACACAATAACTGATGTAAATGGTAGTAAAATATGTACATATTGACTGTGACAGACGTTTCACAGTTATTTCACTTTTGGATAGAAAATAACTCAAATTTTGTTCACAAAAAAGTATGAATGGAGAGAAAATGTAAATGTTTGCTTCCTGAAATGAATACAATAAATGAGAAATAAAAATATATTTCATGTTTTCTGTTGATTTGTAAGGAATTTAAAATATAGGCGTAACGGGACGCATCAAAATGATTGAGATACATTCAGGTCACTGGACGTAGGCAAGATTGCCAGCTTACCAGGAATGGTTATATGATGCCATGGACTAGAAAATTTTTACACTTATAAATATTATCCTGATGTACTTTCTGGAGAATTTTCAAGGGTTTAACTATTTTTTCAAAGGAATAAGAGTAAATGTCTCAATAATTTCCGAACAGCCTTTATATATTAATGAGCTGATGATTGTGTATTTAATTACTTTGATTTCTGATATTATTATTGTTACAGATCCCTTTAATTCTGTAATATAAAAAAATATCTTCGATCCCAAGTACACATCAGCTAGGTTGTTCATTAATTCGACAACACTGTATAACATTTTAATGCGCTGTGTTATATTCTCTAATAAGGTCTTTCCACCTTCCAGGTGAACGACCTCTTGTATTCTTTATGTTTTTTATTATTAAGGTCTTCCGTTTCCAACGGAAGACCTTATAGTTTTCGTACTGTTTCTTATTAAGGTCTTCCGTTTCCAACGGAAGACCTTATTGTTTTCGTACTGTTTCTTATTAAGGTCTTCCGTTTCCAACGGAAGACCTTATTGTTTTCGTACTGTTTCTTATTATTATTATTATTAAGGTCTTCCGTTTCCAACGGAAGACCTTATTGTTTTCGTACTGTTTCTTATTATTATTAAGGTCTTCCGTTTCCAACGGAAGACCTTATTGTTTTCGTACTGTTTATTATTATTATTATTATTATTTTTTTCCAAATTTTGTGCACGCGATTTCTCGAAAACTATTCGACCGATCTGAACCATTTTTTCACAGATGATTGGATGTGATCTGAATTTTATATGTTTTTGAAATTTTTGACGTCGTCACTTCCGGTACCGATTTATCGGTTATTTTGTCGTTTTTGACGACCATTTTTGTGCACGCATAAACTCAGAGACTATCAGAGATATGATTATGAAATTTTCAGGGTAAGTAGACTATAGTTTGAAGTTGTGTCTATTGTTTTTGTTTTACGTCAGTGGCGCCTTATTTTGGAGCTCGCCTAGGCTCGAAAATTGGGTACGGATTTTCAATCAAAATTTTAAGACGTTTTGATCTGTATCTTTTTATCAGTTAATATTTTGTTAAGACATATATAACAAAAGTGGTAGAGAATTAATAGTTCTTTCCAACAAAATCAAGAAAAAGGGGCTAGCCCCTATTTTTAGGGGCCAAGACACTCGTAAACTCTATTACAAATAACTTTAAAATGATAAAGATTTTGTAAAGCATTATAGAAGCAAAGTTGTTGACCGTAACAATAGATATCAGGATAAAATCATTGCCACGCCCATTTATTACGTAATTAGGGATTTATAGGGGCCAACGTTCTCAAACTTTGATACAAATTATCTAAAGAACGAAACATATTTTGTTAAGCATTGTAGAAGAGAAAATATTTGTATTGATGATTTAAATCGATTCCACTAATCAAAACACCAATGTCTGTCCCCATTAAGGATCTACAGGGCTGACCCCTAAAAGATTCAATCATTTATATCTCAAATGTGAACAACAATTTTAGATAGGTGTGAGAACAAATAATGTTAGTATTCTTAAGACCTTTCCAAACAAATCAAGAAAAAGGGGCTGGCCCCTTTAATTAGGGGCCAAGAGACTCATAAACTCTATTACAAATAACTTTAAAACGATCAAGATTTTGTAATGCATTATAGAAGAAAAGTTGTTGATCATCATAATATCTATCTGAAAAAATCATTGCCACGCCCATTTATTACGTAACTAGGGAATTTTAGGGGCCAAAATCCTTAAATTTTGACGCAATATATCTAGAGAAGGTGACATATTTTGTTAAGCATTGTAGAAGAGAAAATGTCTGCATTGATGATTTTAATCGATTCTACTTATCAAAACACCAATATCTGTCCCCATTAAGGATCTACAGGGCTGACCCCTAAAAGATTCAATCATTTATATCTCAAATGTGAACAACAATTTGAGATAGGTGTAAGAACAAAAATTGTTAGTATTCTTGAGACCTTTCCAACAAAATCAGGAAAAAGGGGGTGGCCCCTTTAATTAGGGGCCAAGACACTCGTAAACTCTATTACAAATAACTTAAAAACGATCAAGATTACGTAATGCAGTATAGAAGCAAAGTTGTTGATCATAACAATATCTATCTGAAAAAATCATTGCCACGCCCATTTATTACGTAACTAAGAATTATTAGGGCCAAAATCCTTAAATTTGGACGCAATATATCTGGAGAAGGAGACATATTTTGTTAAGCATTGTAGAAGAGAAAATGTCTGCATTAATGGTTTTAATCGATTCCACTTATCAAAGCACCAATGTCTGTCTCCATTAAGGATCTACAGGGCTGGCCCCTAAAATACTCAATCGTTTGTATCTCAAAAATGAACAACAATTTAAGATAGGTATAAGAAACAAAAATAATAGCATTCTTAAGACCTTTTCAATGAAATCTAGAAAAAGGCTTTGGCCCTTTAAATAAGGGGCCAAAATACTCCTAAACTCCATGACAAATAACTTAAAAACGATAAAGATTTTGTAATGCATTATAGAAGCAAAGTTGTTGATCGTAACAATTAATGTCTGCTTGAAAAACTTTTTGGCACACCCATTTATTATTTAATTAGGGATTTATAGTAGCCAAAGTCATTGAACTTTTCAAAACATTGAACGGAAGACCTACTCGTTACTCGTAACGAGATCTAGTTATTATTATTATTTTTCTTTTCCACAAATTTTGTGCACGCGATTTCTCGAAAACTATTGGACCGATTTCCACAATTTTTTCATAGATGATTGGACTTCATATGATCTTCATACATTTTTGATAATTTTTCTGTCGTCACTTCCGGTACCGATTTATCGGCCATTTTGTTCATTTTTACGACCTATTTTGTGCACACAAAAACTCAAAAACTATCAGAGATATGAATATGAAATTTTCAGGATAGTTAGACCATAGTTTGAAGTTGTGCCCATTGTTTTTGTTTTACTCCTGTGGCGCCATTTCTTGGAGCTTGCTATGGCTCGAAAATTGGGTACGGATTTTGAATCAAAATTTTCACACGTTTTGATCTGTATCTTTTTATCAGTTGATATTTTGTTGAAACATATATAATAAAAGTGGTCGAGTATGAAAAGTTCTTTTCACCGATATCACGGAAAAGGGACTAGCCCCTTTAATTAGGGGCCAAGAGACTCGTAAACTCTATTACAAATAACTTAAAAACTTTAAAGATTTTGTAATGCATTATAGGAGCAAAGTTGTTGCTCATAACAATATCTTTCAGAAAAAATCATTGCCACGCCCATTTATTACGTAATTAGGGATTCTTAGGGGCCAAAAACCTTAAATTTTGACGCAATATATCTAGAGAAGGAAACATATTTTGTTAATCATTGTAGAAGAGAAAATGTGTGCATTGATGATTTCAATCGCTGCCACTAATCAAAACACCAATGTATGTTCCCATAAAGGATTTACAGGGCTGACCCCTAAAAGATTCAATCATTTATATCTAAAAAATGAACAACAATTTAAGATATGTGTAAAAACAAAAAAAGTTACTATACTTGAGGTCTTTCCAAAAAAAATCAAGAAAAGGGACTGGCCCCTTAAATTAGGGGCCAACACACTCGTAAACTCTATTACAAATAACTTAAAAACGATAAAGATTTTGTAATGCATTATAGAAGCAAAGTTGTTGATCATAACAATATCTATCAGAAAAAATCATTGCCAGCCCATTTATTACGTAACTAGGGATTTTTAGGGGCCAAAGTCCTTAAACTTTGACGCAATATATCTAGAGAAGGAGACATATTTTGTTAAGCATTGTAGAAAAGAAAAGGTCTGCGTTGATGATTCCAATCGATTGCACTTATCAAAACACCAATATCTGTCCCCATTAAGGAATTACAGGACTGACCCCTAAAAGATTCCATCATTTATATCTCAAAAATGAACAACAATTTAAGATAGGTGTAAGAACAAATATTGTTGGTATTCTTAAGACCTTTCCAACAAAATCAAAAAAAAGGGGCTGGCCCCTTTACTTAGGGGCAAAGACACTCGTAAACTCTATTACAAATAACTTAAAAGGCTGGCCCCTAAAATACTCAATCGTTTGTATCTCAAAAATAAACAACAATTTTAGATAGGTTTAAGAAACAAAAATAATAGTATTCTTAAGACCTTTTCAATGAAATCTAGAAAAAGGGTTTGGCCCTTTATATACTCCTAAACTCCATGACAGATAACCTAAAAACGATAAAGATTTTGTAATGCATTATAGAAGCAAAGTTGTTGATCGTAACAATGTCTGCTTGAAAAACTTTTTGCCACACCCATTTATGACTTAATTAGGGATTTATAGTAGCCAAAGTCATTAAACTTTTCAAAACATTGAACGGAAGACCTACTCGTTACTCGTAACGAGATCTAGTTAAGGTCTTCCGTTTCCAACGGAAGACCTTATTGTTATTGCTTTGTTTCTTTTCCTCTATTATTAGGGTCTTCCGTCTTCAGCGGAAGACCCTTCTATTATTCTATTGTTTCTTTTTCACTTTTCTTATTATTATTATTATTATTCTTTTTTTTTCTTACCGATTTTGTGCAGACGATTTCTCGGAGATGGCTCGATCGATTTCATTCAAATTTTCAAGATTAACGCGGTTTTATCTGAAGTTGATTGTTTTTTTTCAATTTTTGAAAATACACTTCCGGTCGGAAGTTATCGTCGTAAAACGATTTTAAAAAGTGAATTTTGTCTGTGACGTTTCTCAAAAATGAGTAAAGATATTGGGCTGAAATTTTCAGAGATGATAGAACTACCGTTTTTCTAATGTACCTCGGTCAACAGAATGTCCTCCGTCACTTCCGGTCGTCACCGGAAGGAAATTTGAAAAATTTAATTTTTCAATTTTTTTAGTTTTTATTATATTTCTTTGAAATTTTTACACTCAATAGTGACCCTTTTACTGATTCAGAATATGTAATTTGTTTTAAAATCGATCAACGCATTCTCGAGATATTAAGCATCAAAGTCCTGAAGCGAGAGTCCGAGTAGCTCAGTCGCTAGAGTCGTGGACATGGCCCAGGCGAACCGGGTTCAAGCCCCGAGTGACGAAATTTTTTTTTCCTCCTTATGTGCTCAGATTTACGTTTTCATCTTTAAAATGATGGATTCTGTTCTTTTCCGTTTTAATTGATAAAAGAAGGTACAATAATAGCGCTTTTCCCCATATTTGTGTATTGAGATCATTAGCTGTGTATTCATACTGAAATAAAGTGAAAATGTTGAGAAAAATCAATAGTTACATCTTTTATACAACGCTTATACATTGTTCTAACATATGTATTTCATTTAGTAATTGTGTAATATGTAATATTTAGAATTTAACATTCTACGTTAAATATAGAAGTCATCACCAACCCCCCCCCCCACCCCCCCCCCCCTTCTCCCCGATTCACAAAATCATTTAGTTTTTCTGCCCTGATTTTACTTGATCTTTGAATTTGGACCTTTAATTTCAACCTAGTACCATTCTAGATTACTGTACTAATTACCAGACCAATTCGTTCAATTTTAACAGAGTTATGAATTTTTTGCCATTTGAGTTTCAATTGGCGTACTTGACATGTACTGTAGAAAAAAATTCTAACTCCCGAGCCCTTCACTCAATCCTAATGAAATTTCATGTAAATGTACCTCGGACCCCATTCTTATTGTCTGCCAAATATGCAGCGGATTGAACAATTTAGAAGAAATTCCTGAGATCAAACGGCGCGTATTGCCTGTACGGGGAATTAAAATTTACACAGTACACAGGATGTAAGCAGCCGTGTCATATTTCTGTTGCATGTATATTTCTTGTTTTCCGTTTAGTCTGTATCTACGATAGCGTGTGAAAAACTTATGAATGTGAGAAGTGTGAAAATTACTGTCATTGATTTTTTAACGAATAAATTTACATGTTACCGAGTTCGTTATTTCTACATTTATAAAGATTGTATCAATCCTGTTGAAATAAAACAGTCAAACTTAATAGTAAACGACACAAGAAAAATTCTCAACGCTGAAATACATGTGTACAATGCATCAGTCATTGTTTTCGGACTTCCCCTAATTGTCGTTAACCGAATATCCGAGATCCACACCTCAAAATTCTACTTTCGATTTATTTACGACGAAAATCAAGCTCGGGCCTATTCACCCCTCTCCGGAAACAACATGCATCAATATTTCAAATCACCTCGCATTGTTACAAAACCTAATTAGTCAGACAACTTACACGCTGCTTTTCATCTCATACAAAAAATCAGCTCCTGTCCCGGGCGGAAACGCCCCAAATTCAAAGAGAAATTCGAAAATTATTTTGCGTCAGCCATGTTTTGACGTGAACCTTCGGTGAAATATTGTTATGACAACTGTAAAAGTTGTGTGTTCTAATCTCACCAGAGCCAAGATTTGTTCTTTCTCTCTTTCTCTTTCTCTCCATTTTTTTTTTTTTTTTGGATTTTCTAACAAAAATATTTTTACAAAGGGGTTGTTGGTATGTAGGACAAGTTGAAAAACACTCATCCATTCAGATTAAGACAAAAACAGTCCTTATTTATTAGGGTCTTCCGTCTTCAGCGGAAGACCCTTCTATTATTCTATTGTTTCTTTTTCACTTTTCTTATTATTAGGGTCTTCCGTCTTCAGCGGAAGACCCTTCTATTATTCTATTGTTTCTTTTTCACTTTTATTATTATTATTAGGGTCTTCCGTCTTCAGCGGAAGACCCTTCTATTATTCTATTGTTTCTTTTTCACTTTTCTTCTTCTTATTATTATTAGGGTCTTCCGTCTTCAGCGGAAGACCCTACTATTATTCTATTGTTTCTTTTTCAATTTTATTATTATTATTATTATTATTATTCTTTTTTTCCTTACACATTTTGTGCAGGCGATTTCTCGGAGATGCCTCGATCGATTTCTTTCAAATTTTCAGGGATGATGCCTCGCCATCTGAAATTTGTACCGCCGTGACAGTTTTTCAAAATTCACTTCCGATCGGAAGTTATCGTCGATAAACGATTTTTAAAAGTCAATTTTGTCTGTCATGTTTCTCAAAAATGAGTAAAGTTATAGTGCTGAAATTTTCAGAGATGATAGATCTACCGTTTTTCTGGTGTACCTCGGTAAAGAGAATGTCCGCCGTCACTTCCGTTCGTCACCGGAAGGAAATTTGAAAAATTTAATTTTTCAACTTTTTTATTTTTTAATTTTTTCCTTTGAAATTTTTACACTCTATAGTGACCCTTATCCTGATTCAGAATATATAATTTGTTTTAAAATCAATCAACGCATTCTCGAGATATTAAGCATCAAAGTTTTGAAGCGAGAGTCCGAGTAGCTCAGTCGATACAGTCGCGGACATTGCCCAGGCGACCCGGGTTCAAGCCCAGAATGACGAAATTTTTTTTCCTTTTTTGCTTAGATTTACGATTTCCATCATAAAAACGATGGGTTTTATCTCAATGATTCAAATATCGGACGGAAGACCCACTCGTTGCTCGCAACGAGAACCATCTAGTTATTATTATTATTTTTTTTTTCTCCCACGTTTTCTCAAAAACGCTTCAGCCGATTTTGATGAAACTTCCAGATCTTATTTATGACAAAATTTGTAAGAAATTTACACGAGTTTTTTTTGGTCGTCACTTCCGGTCCCGAGATATTAAAGATTTTATGTTTTTGCTTGTTCACGATTTTTCTCCAAAAGTATTTAAGATAGAACTTTCAAATTTTCAGAGATGGTAGAGAGTTGACGGCCGCAGTGCCCTTCGCATATCCGAACGTCCGCCGTCACTTCCGGTCGGCACCGGAAGGAAAATAAAAATAGTCAATTTTCAACTTTTTTGTTTTGAAATTTTTCAATATTATTGTTCGATAGAGACACTTTAATACCTTCAGAATATGAAATTTGTTTTAAAATCGATCCACGCATTCTCCAGATTTTGGGCTCCAAAGTCCTGAAGCGAGAGTTCGAGTAGCTCAGTCGTTAGAATGGTGGACTTTGGCCCAGGCGACCCGGGTTCAGTCCCCGAGTGCCGAATATTTTTTCTTCCTTAATTGTGTTAAGATTTATGATTTTATATTTGAAATGATAGATTTTACTTATTTCCAATATAATTATATCAAAAATCACAATATTAGCGACTTTTGAAAGATTAATTTAAGTATATAATTATATGTCTATTGAAATTCTTATAAAGGGTTAAATGGAATTTAATGACGTGTTTAGAAATGATAGAAAAGAACAACTATCCCTCTAGTCTACTTTATGGTGCACTCAAACGGAAGACCTCTTGTTGCTCGCAACGAGCGTCTAGTTATTATTATTTTTCTTTTCCACAAATTTTGTGCACGCGATTTCTCGAAAACTATTCGACCGATTTCCACAATTTTTTCACAGATGATTGGACTTCATATGATCTTCAAACATATTTGATAATTTTCCTGTCGTCACTTCCGGTACCGATTTATCGGCCATTTTGTTCATTTTTACGACCTATTTTGTGCACACAAAAACTCAAAAACTATCAGAGATATGAATATGAAATTTTCAGGATAGTTAGACCATAGTTTGAAGATGTGCCCATTGATTTTGTTTTACTCCTGTGGCGCCATTTCTTGGAGCTCGCTATGGCTCGAAAATTGGGTACGGATTTTTAATCAAAATTTTCACACGTTTTGATCTGTATCTTTTTATCAGTTGATATTTTGTTGAGACATATTTAACAAAATTGGTAGAGTATGAAAAGTGCTTTTCACCGATATCACGGAAAAGGGGTTAGCCCCTTTAATTAGGGGCCAAGAGACTCGTAAATTCTATTACAAATAACTTAAAAACGATAAAGATTTTGTAATGCATTATAGAAGCAAAGTTGTTGATCATAACATTATCTGTCCGAAAAAATGATTGCCATTTATTACGTAACTAGGGATTTTTAGGGACCAAAACCCTTAAATTTTGACGCAATATATCTAGAGAAGGAGACATATTTTGTTTAGCATTGTAGAAGAGAAAATGTCTGCATAGATGATTTTAATCGATTGCACTTATCAAAACATCAATATCTGTCTCCATTAAGGATTTACAGGGCTGACCCCTAAAAGATTCAATCAATTATATCTCAAAAATGAACAACAATTTTAGATAGGTGTAAGAACAAAGATTGTTAGTATCCTTAAGACCTTTCCAACAAAATCAAGAAAAAGGGGCTGGCCCCTTTAATTAGGGGCCAATAAACTCGTAAACTCTATTACAAATAACTTAAAAACGATCAAGATTTTGTAATGCGTTATCGAAGCAAAGATATTGATCGTAGCAATGTCTATCTGAAAAATCATTGCCACGTCCATTTATTACGTAACTAAGGATTATTAGGGGCCAAAGTCCTTAAACTTTGACGCAATATATCTAGAGAAGGAGACATATTTTGTTAAGCATTGAAGAAGAGAAAATTTCTGCAGTGATGATTTCAATCGATGCCACTAATCAAAACACCAATGTATGTTCCCATAAAGGATTTACAGGGCTGACCCCTAAAAGATTCAATCATTTATATCTCAAAAATGAACAACAATTTAAGATAGGTGTAAGAACAAAATATGTTACTAAACTTAAGATCTTTCCAACAAAATCAAGAAAAAGGGACTGGTCCCTTTCATTAGGGGCCAACACACTCGTAAACTCTATTACAAATAACTTAAAAACGATAAAGATTTTGTAATGCATTATAGAAGCAAAGTTGTTGATCATAACAATATCTATCAGAAAAAATCATTGCCAGCCAATTTATTACGTAACTATGGATTTTTAGGGGCCAAAGTCCTTAAACTTAAACGCAATATATCTGGAGAAGGAGACATATTTTGTTAAGTATTATAGAAGAGAAAATGTCTGCATGGATGGTTCTAATCGATTCCACTCATCAAAACACCAATGTCTGTCCCCATTAAGGATCTACAGGACTGGTCCCTAAAATATTCAATCGTTTATATCTCAAAAATTAACAACAATTTTTGATAATTATTAATTTTTATAATTATTAACAACAATTTTTGATAGGCTAACGAACAAAAAATAATAGTGTTCTTAAGACCTTTTCAATGAATGCAAGAAAAAGGGGCTGGCCCTTAAAATTAGGGGCCAAGATACTAGTAATCACTATTACAGATAACTTAAAAACGATCAAGATTGTGTAATGCATTATAGAAGACAAGTTGTTGATCGTAACAAAGTCTGTTTGAAAAACTTTTTGCCACAACCATTTATTACTTAATTAGGGATTTATAGGAGCCAAAGTCCTTAAACTTTTTTAAAAGATTGAACGGAAGACCTACTCGTTACTCGTAACGAGATCGTATCTAGTTATTATTATTATTATTATTTTTTTTTTTTTCCAAATTTTGTGCACGCCATTTCTCGAAAACTATTCGACCGATTTCAACCATTTTTTCACAGATGATGGAAAGTGACCTGAATTTTATATGTTTTTGAAATTTTTTCCGTCGTCATTTCTGGTCCCGATTTACGGCCGATTTTTTAATTTTTTACGACCCATTTTGTGCACAGGTGATCTAAAAAACTATCACAGATATGACTGTGAAATTTTCAGGATAGGTAGTCTATAGTTTGAAGTTGTGCCCTATTATGTCGTTTTATGGCAGTGGCGCCTTATCTTGGAGCTCGCCTAGGCTCGAAAATTGGGCACCAATTTTCATTCAAAATTTTCATACGTTTTGATCTGTATCTTTTTATCAAATGATATTTTGTTAAGACATATAAAACAAAAGTGGTAGAGAATCAACAGTTCTTTGCAACAAAATCAAGAAAAAGGGGCTTGCCCCTTTGTTTAGGGGCCAATACACTCGCAAACTCTATTACAAATAACTTAAAAACGATTAAGATTTTGTAATGCATTATAGAAGCAAAGTTGTTGATCATAACAATATCTATCAGAAAATATAATAATTGCCACGCCAATTTATTACGTAACTATGGATTTTTAGGGGCCAAAGTCCTTAAACTTTGACGCAATATACCTAGAAAAGGAGACCTATTTTGTTAAGCATTGTAGAAGAGAAAATGTCTGCATTGATGATTCTTATCGATTCCACTAATCAAAACACCAATGTATGTCCCCATTAAGGATTTACACGGCTGGCCCCTAAATTGTTCAATCGTTTGTATCTCAAAAATGAACAACATTTTTAGATGGGTTTAAGAACAAAAAATGATAGTATTCTGAAGACCTGTTCAAGGAAATCAAGAAAAAGTGGCTGGCCCTTTAAATTAGGGGCCACGATACTCGCAAACTCTATTACAAATAACTTAAAAAGGATCAAGATTTTGTAATGCATTATAGAAGCAAAGTTGTTGATCAAAACAATATCTATCAAAAAAAATGATTGCCACGTCCATTTATTACGTAACTAGGGATGTTTAGGGGCCAAAGTCCTTAAACTTTGACGCAATATACCTAGAGAAGGAGACATATTTTGTTAAGAATTGTAGAAGAGAAAATGTCTGCATTGATGATTCTTATCGATTCCACTAATCAAAACACCAATGTATGTCCCCATTAAGGATTTACAGGGCTGGCCCATAAAATATTCAATCGTTTGTATATCAAAAATGAACAACAATTTTAGATAGGTTTAAGAACAAAACATGTTAGCATTCTTTAGACCTTTTCAAGGAAATCAAGAAAAAGTGGCTGGTCCTTTAAATTAGGGGCCAGGATACTCGCAAACTCTATTACAAATAACTTAAAAACGATCAAGATTTTGTAATGCATTCTAGAAGCAAAGTTCTTGATCGTAACAATGTCTGTTTGAAAAAACTCTTTGCCATACCCATTTATTACTTAATAAGAGATTTATAGGAGACAAAGCCCTTAAACCTTTTAAAAAATTGAACGGAAGACCTACTCGTTACTCGTAACGAGATCTTATCTAGTTATTAAGGTCTTCCGTTTCCAACGGAAGACCTTATTGTTTTCGTACTGTTTCTTTTTATTATTATTATTTTTTTTTTTTTCCAAATTTTGTGCACGCGATTCCTCGAAAACTATTTGACCAATTTCAACCATTTTTTCACAGATGATGGGACGTGACCTGAATTGTATATGTTTTTGAAATTTTTTCTGTCGTCATTTCCGGTCCCGGTCTACGGCCGATTTTGCATTTTTATAAGACTTATTTTGTGCAGAGCTGATCTCAGAAACTATCAGAGGTATGACTATGAAATTTTCAGGAAAGGTAGTGTATAGTTTGAAGTTGTGCACTATTATGTTGTTTTACGCCAGCGGCGCCTTATCTTGGAGCTCGCCTAGGCTCAAAAATTGAGAACGAAACTTCATTCAAATTTTTCATACGTTTTGATCTGTATCTTTTTATTAGTTGATATTTTGTTAAGACATATATAACAAAAGTGGTAGAGTATCACTAGTTATTTCCAACAAAAGCAAGAAAAAGGGGCTAGCCCCTTTATTTAGGGGCCAAGACACTTGTAAACTCTATTACAAATAACTGAAAAATGATAAAGATTTTGTAATGCATTTACGAACCACATTTGTTAAGCATTGTAGAAGAGAAAATACTTGTATTGATGATGTAAATCGATTCCACGAATGAAAACACCAATTCCTGTCCCCATTAAGGATCTAGAGGGCTGGCCCCTAAAATATTCAATTGTTTGTATCTCAAAAATGAACAACAATTTTAGATAGGTTTAAGAACAAAAAATGTTAGCATTATTAAGACCTTTACAAGGAAATCAAGAAAAAGGGGCTGGCCCTTTAAATTAGGGGCCAAGATACTCGTAAACTTTATTACAAACAACTTAAAAACGATCAAGATTTCGTAATGCATTATAGAAGCAAAGTTGTTGACCATAACAATATCTATCAGAAAAAATGATTGCCACGCCCATTTATTACGTAACTAGGGATTTTTAGGGGCCAAATTCCTAAGACTTTGACGCAATATACATAGAGAAGGAGACTTATTTTGTTAAGCATTGTAGAAGAGAAAATGTCTGCATTGATGATTCTTATCGATTCCACTCTTGAAAACACCAATGTATGTCCCCATTAAGGATTTACAGGACTGGCCCCTTAAATATTCAATCGTTTGTATCTCAAAAATGAACAACAATTTTAGATAGGTTTAAGAACAAAAAATGTTAGTATTATTAAGACCTTTTCAAGGAAATCAAGAAAAAGGGGCTGGCCCTTTAAATTAGGGGCAAAGACACTCGTAAACTCTATTACAAATAACTGAACAACGATCAAGATTTTGTCATGCATTATAGAAGCAAAGTTGTTGATCATAACAATATCTATCAGAAAAAATGATTACCACGCCCATTTATTACGTAACTAGGGATTTTTAGGGCCCAAAGTCCTTAAACTTTGATGCAATATACCTAGAGAAGGAGACTTATTTTGTTAAGCATTGTAGAAGAGAAAATGTCTGCATTGATGATTCTTATCGATTCCACTAATGAAAACACCAATGTATGCCCCCATTAAGGATTTACAGGGCTGGCCCCTAAAATATTCAATCGTTTGTATCTCAAAAATGAACAACAATTTTAGATAGGTTTAAGAACAAAACATGTTAGTATTATTAGGATCTTTTCAAGGAAATCAAGAAAAAGGGGCTGGCCCTTTAAATTAGGGGCCAAGATACTCGTAAACTCTATTACAAACAACTTAAAAACGATCAAGATTTCGTAATGCATTATACAAGCAATGTTCTTGATCGTAACAATGTCTGTTGGAAAAACTCTTTGCCACACCCATTTATTACTTAATAAGAGATTTATTGGAGGCAAAGTCCTTAAACTTTTTAAAAAATTGAACGGAAGACCTACTCGTTACTCGTAACGAGATCGTATCTAGTTATTATTATTAAGGTCTTCCGTTTCCAACGGAAGACCTTATTGTTATTGCTTTGTTTCTTTTTCACTATTATTTTTATTGTTTTTTTTTCTGTCACCTTTTCTCAAAAACGCTTCAGCCGATTTTGATGAAACTCTCAGATCTTATTCATGACAAAATTTGTAAGAAAATTACACGAGATTTTTTCGGTCGTCACTTCCGGTCCCTAGTTATTAAAGATTTTATGTTTTTGCTTGTTCACGATTTTTCTCCAAAAGTATTTAAGATAGAACTTTCGAATTTTCAGGGATAGTAGAAAATGTCCTGCCGCAGTGCCCTTCGCATATCCGAACGTCCGCCGTCACTTCCGGTCGTCACAGGAAGGAAACAAACAACAGTCATTTTTCAACTTTTTTGTTTTGAATTTTTTTAATATTACTATTCGATAGAGACGCTTTAATAACGTCAGAACATGAAATTTATTTTAAAATCGATCCACGCATTCTCGAGATTTTGGGATCCAAAGTCCTGAAGCGAGAGTCCGCGTAGCTCAGTCGTTAGAGTAGTGGACTTTGGCCCAGGCGACCCGGGTTCAGTCCCCGAGAGCCGAATGTTTTTTTTTTTTCTTTCTTAATTGTGTTTTGTTTAACGATTTTATCTTTAAAACGATGGATTTTAATGTTTTCCGTTTTAATTTTATCATAAATCAAAATAATACCTTTTTTCAGTACAAATATAGAGCCCGTTTCAAAATACCGTCAATTTCCCGCATTGTGACAGTCTTGTTTCTGTCAGCAGCTCGCTAAATTCAGACGCTCGTCGCATCGCCGGCATCAAAGACATGCCGCCGAAGCACCCTTGCAGTACGACCGCATTAGAGCTCGCCAGGTCGCTTTGCCGGCATCAAAGAAATGCCGCCATCTCATTGACTGTATGCACAAAACATTTAGCAATGCGCCCACATTTCAAGTATTCTACGGGACTTTAAAAGGAGGACTGTTTAGTATTTATTCAGATATATATATAGATATATGCATGTATATATGCGTTTATTGACATATGTTGTTTATATATTGATTTCCTGAACATTATAAAACACTATAAAATCTCTCTCTCTCTCTCTCTCTCTCTCTCTCTCTCTCTCTCTCTCTCTCCAACGTACGAATATTTTAGTATTTGAATAAGAACTACTACAGGTAACATGCAGTAATGTGGCTAAAGCCTAAATGTACATTTGACGTTTAAAATTATATATGTATTTATTTCTAGTTACGGGATATTGTCTTTGGATTTAAATGATTTGAAATTAATTTTTTAATGATTGCCTTCTTACTGATTGGAAGTCAATGCTAAAAAGTCATTTTTTATTATAGACGGTGTACTTTCTCCTTCTTTGTATCTGTCTACAGATACATATCTGTTGTCTGTCTTGGATTAAGAAAAACCTCCGAAGTTTAAACACTGAACTATACACACAACCGGGTCACTGCGACAAGGTGTGGAACTGATCACCTGTGTATGTCTGTTTGGGCCTAGGAAAAAACACGTGTAAACACCGATCGGAGATATACACTGTTAAAACAAAAAGTCTGATTTTTCACTTTTGATAAAAAAAAAGTCATTACGGCAGGGTGCATCGGGATTATAATCATTTAAAATCTGCCTTAAGTTTATAATTATTTACAAAGGTCTACATACATGTAATGTTCACCCAAAAAGCGGGATTTATTATATCTGTTTAGTGATTAAGCATCGAGGTCAAAATTCATAAATTTCGTAATATATTAACCGATTGCTTAACACTGGTCATTTAGACATAACACTGGGGTATTGAGTGGATTCAGGAAAAGGGGGATAATTTACCATACTACATTAGTAAGATGTAGGTTATTTTATTTGCCGACTTAGCAAAAATTTTTATCATACAGTGTGAGTCGGCAAAGATAAACTTGACACAAAAAAAATTAATCGATATGCAAAAGAAGCAGATAAAAAGATAATCAATTTCTTTATCAAATCGATTTCTGATTAAGTTCTCTCTCTCTCTCTCTCTCTCTCTCTCTCTCTCTCTCTCTCTCTCTCTCTCTCTCTCTCTCTCTCTCTCTCTCTCTCTCTCTCTCTCTCTCTCTCTACAAATGCAGTTTATAGCGTATGGCGTTTTATATATCTTATGTCTAAAACATTTAGAAGTAAAGAGTAAATCCATAAATTAACGATGTTTTAAGAAAACAGCTACGCCTATTAAACCTTCCTTTTAATTTTTGCTGAAATTAATAACGCCGTTTAATATGTCACTGATTGTGTTCAAAATTCATAATGTATACTGCTGTAGGTGTTACTTTGTAAAATTGAAACCCGACATTTTATAATGTATAATTAAGATCGCGGAACATTAACTGGCAAAATTGGAAATATACAGCTTACGTCAATTTCACTTGTTACAGTCAAAACATTTGAAATGGGCGGGAACAAATTGACGCGGACGTCTGAGAAAACATTGGATTGAAACTGTAGCTATAGGAAGTGTATCAGTGGCGACTGATTCTCTGAATCATCGGACAATGCTTTGCCTTGCGTATAATCTCTCCCGAATTTGGATCTTCTCATATTTGCTGATTATATAATTATTGATGAAATAAAATGGTTTTTTATCGCTTTGCTGATACTAAATAAAATGTGTTTCGATCGCATAAGTTATATAGCAAGTAAGGAACGCTGAGGTGGATTGAAAATACACTTCCAATATTAACTACAGTTTGAATTCAACGTTTTCTCAGACATCCGCGTCAATTTGTTCCCGTCCATATCAAATGTTTTGACTGTAATAGGTGAAATTGACGTAAGCTGTATATTTCCAATGTTCCGCGGTAGCTTTTTTAAAATAAATTTTGTACCCGCGAGATCTCAGAAACTGTAAGTGATTAAGACACGAAACTTACAAGGACGATAGACATTCGATTGAGGATGGGTTTAACTGATTCCATTTTATCGCCCGTCACTTCCGGTCGTCACCGAAAGGGACAAACAATTGAAGTTTTTAATAATTTTAACTGTTTTTCTTTGACAGTTTTAGATTGCTTGATAAACAAAACTGTACAATAGGAAAACGTTAGAAAAATATAAACTTTAATTTTGATTGAGCACTTCTGTTAGTCCGTTTCCTGTCTTGAGACAAAACAAGAGGCCCATGGGCCACATCGCTCACCTGAGCAATGATAGACAAGGATGATTTTACAGTCATATTACATCTTGAGCATTGCAGTTCTCGAGAAAATGATCAGACTTAAACAACTGTTTGTATATGGATTATAAACCTACATCAAACTTTGGACCCCTTGTAAGGCCAAAGAATTGTCCAGGGGCCAGAGTCCAAACAACTTTAAAGAATCAACAATAATTCAAAATGCTTGCATATAAATAAAACCATATATAAAAACATTTGAGTTTTTGTGGATAATTTAAATGTTTTCCTCTGTAAAATTGGACACCCCCCCCCCCCCCCCATGTGGCCCAACCCTAGTCCTGAAGATTATGATTTTGACAAATTTTAATCTAGACTATCTGAACTTACTTTTTTATGCAAATTATTTTTAAAGATATTTTACCTATTACTGGAGATTATGATTTGAACAAACTTAAATCTACACTACCTGAGGATGCTTTCATACAAGTTTCAGTGTTTCTGGCTGAACAATTTCAGAGAAGAAGATTTTTAAAGATTTACTCTATATATTCCTATGTAAAAATTCAACCCCCCATTGTGGCCCCACCCTACCCCCGGGGATCATGATTTGAACAAACTTGAATCTACACTACCTGAGAATGCTTCCACATAAGTTACAGCTTTTCTGGCTGATCAGTTTCAGAGAAGAAAATTTTAAAGATTTACTCTATATGTTCCTATATCAAAATTCGATCCCCCATTGTGGCCCCACCCTACCCCTGGGGATCATGATTTGAACAAACTTGAATCTACACTACCTGAGGATGCTTCCACACAAGTTTCAGCTTTTCTTGCCAAATGGTTTTTGAGAAGATTTTTGAAAATACCATCAAATTTTCAATGATTTTTTAATTAACCCCCCTTGAAAGAGGGCATGGCCCTTCATTTTAACAAACTTGAATCCCCTTCACATAAGGATGCTTTGTGCAAACTTTGGTTGAAATTGGCCTAGTGGTTCTGGAGAAGAAGTCGAAAATGTAAAAAGTTTACGGACAGACAGACAGACCGACAGACAGACAGACGGACGCCGGACAAAAAGTGATCAGAAAAGCTCACGAGCTTTCAGTTCAGGTGAGCTAAAAACCTTGTATCAACGATATCTCAAAAATAGTAACTACTTGGACAACCAAACTGTGTGGGATGATAGACTTATGTATATTCATTTGTTTACTCTATTTTGTTTGATTCATCTAACTTCCGGTCGTCACCGGAAGTACTTTAAAAATTATTTTCGTATTTAATTTATTTTTCATAGAATGAATATATTAGTATCTTTACATATTTTATTTATGCAATGTTAAATAGACAAAACAATTCTACTTCCGGTGAGATATCTCGAATATCTCAGGTAGCTGCTTTTGAACAAAATTTGTACCACCGAGATCTCAGAAACTCTAAGTGATCAACACACAAAACTAACAAGGATGATAGACATTTGATTGAAGATGTGTTTAACGGGTTTCTCTTCGGTCCTCACTGAAAGGGTTCAAACAAATCAAGCTGTTTATAAGTTTAAATGATTTTCTTCGACAGTTTTAGTTAGATTTTAAATAATAATGTATGATGGAAAAGTATTTAATAAATACTAACTTTAATTTTCATTGAGCACTACCGTTTGTCCTCTTCCTGTCCCGAGACAAGTATCTTTGTCTCAATAAGATCTCAAAAACGGTATAGACTTAAACAACCATACTTTGTTGAATGATAGACCTATGTATGTATATGTGTTTACATTATTTTGTTTCATCTGGCCTAACTTCCGGTCCTCACAGGAAGTACTCAAAAATTTTTTGTTTAATTATTATTTTTGTTATTTACCATGGAAGTAACATTTTAGTAATAGAAATACAATGGGTCCCATACACATGGTTAAATAAACTAAAACAAATCCGGTGAGTCATCTCAAATATCTCAGTAGGTTTTTTTTCATACAAATTTTGTACACGGGAGATCTCAGAAACTGTAAGAAATCAAGATACAAAACTTTTATGAATGATAGACATTTGATTGAAGGTGTGTTTAACAGGTTCCATTTTATTTTCCGTCACTTTCGGTTCTCTCCGGAAGTGTACAAGCAAATGACGTTTTTAATAATTTTAGACTTTTCTCTTTGATTATTTTATTTAGTCTAATTAACAGTAATGTATTGTAAGTAATTGAACTAAAATGCTTACTTTTAATTTCTTTAATTACTTCCGGTTGTTTGTTTCCGGTCTCGAGACAAAAAACCTTTTCTCAACGAGATCTCATAACTGACAAAAATTTGAACATCAAAACTTTGAGGAAAGACAGAACAATATATGAAGATATGTTTACCATATTCTGTTAGATCCAGCGTACATGTAACTTCCAGTCGTCACAGAAAGTACTCAAAAATGACTTTTTGTCTTTTCTCAGACGTCCGTGTCAATTTGTTCCCGCCCATATCAAATGTTTTGACTGTAACAGGTGAAATTGATGTAAGCTGTATATTTCCAATCTTGCCAGTTAATGTTCCGCGGTCTTATTGATAGAAAAGAACAAGCATTCCGATAGCGTAAGGTGTATTCAAACGGAAGACCTCTCGTTGCTCGCAACGAGATCGCGTCTAGTTATTATTATTATTTATTTTTTTTTCCAAATTTTGTGCACGCGATTTCTCAGAAACTATTCAACCAATTTCGACCATTTTTTCACAGATGATGAGACGTGATCTGAATTTTATATGTTTTCGAAATTTGCGTTGTCGTCACTTCCGGTACCGAGTTACGGCCGATTTTGTAATTTTTTACGACCCATTTTGTGCAGAGCTGATCTCAGAAACTATTATATACATGACAACGAAATTTTCAGGATAGGTAGACTATAGTTTGAAGTTGTGCACCATGTAATTTTTATACGCCAGCGGCGCCATTTCTTGGAGCTCGCTATGGCTCGAAAATTGGGTACGGATTTTTAATCAAAATTTTCACACGTTTTGATCTGTATCTTTTTATCAGTTGATATTTTGTTAAGACATATATAACAAAAGTGGTACAATTTTAAAAGTTCTTTTCACCGATATCAAGGAAAAGGAGCTGTCCCCTTTAATTAGGGGCCAATACACTCGTAAACTCTATTACAAATAACTTAAAAACGATTAAGATTTTGTAATGCATGATAGAAGCAAAGTTGTTGATCATAACAATATCTATCAGAAAATATAATAATTGCCACGCCAATTTATTACGTAACTATGGATTTTTAGGGGCCAAAATCCTTAAATTTTGATGCAATATATCTAGAGAAGGAGACATATTTTGTTAAGCATTGTAGAAGAGTAAATGTCTGCATTGATGATTTTAATCGATTGCACTTATCAAAACACCAATATCTGTCCCCATTAAGGATTTACAGGGCTGACCCCTAAAAGATTCAATCATTTATATCTCAAAAATGAACAACAATTTAAGATAGGTGTAAGAACAAAAATTGTTAGTATTTTTAAGACCTTTCAACAAAATCAAAAAAAAGGGGCTGGCCCCTTTACTTAGGGGCCAAGACACTCGTAAACTCTATAACAAATAACTTGAAAACGATCAAGATTTTGTATTGCATTATAGAAGCACAGTTGTTGATCATAACAACATCTATCAGAAAAAATCATTGCCACGCCCATTTATTACGTAACTAGGGATTTTTAGGGGCCAAAATCCTTAAATTTCGATGCAATATATCTAGAGAAGGAGACATATTTTGTTAAGCATTGTAGAAGAGAAAATGTCTGCATTGATGATTTTAATCGAGTGCACTTATCAAAATACCAATATCTGTCCCCATTAAGGATTTACAGGGCTGACCCCTAAAAGATTCAATCATTTATATCTCAAAAATGAACAACAATTTTAGATAGGTGTAGGACCAAAAATTGTTACTCTTCCTAAGACATTTCCAACTAAATCAGGAAAAAGGGGCTGGCCCTTATAATTAGGGGCCAATACACTCGTAAACTCTCTTACAAATAACTTAAAAATGATCAAGATTTTGAAATGCATTATAGAAGCAAAGTTGTTGATCATAACAATATCTATCAGAAAAAATGATTGCCACGCCCATTTATTGCGTAACTAGGGACTTTTAGGGGCCAAAGTCCTTAAACTTTGACGCAATATACCTAGAGAAGGAGACTTTTTTTGTTAAGCATTGTAGAAGAGAAAATGTCTGCATTGATGATTCTTATCGATTCCACTAATCAAAACACCAATGTATGTCCCCATTAAGGATTTACAGGGCTGGCCCCTAAAATATTCAATCGTTTGTATCTCAAAAATGAACAACAATTTTAGATAGGTGTAAGAACAAAAATTGTTACTATTCTTAAGACCTTTCCAACAAAATCAAGAAAAAGGGGCTTGCCCCTTTAATTAGGGCTGGCCCCTAAAATATTTAATCGTTTGTATCTCAAAAATGATCAACAATTTTAGATAGGTTTAAGAACAAACATGTTAGTATTCTTAAGAATTTTTTCAAAGAAATCAAGAAAAAGGGGTTGGCCTTTTAAATTAGGGGCCAAGATACTCGTATACTCTCTTACAAATAACTTAAAAACGATCAAGATTTTGTAATGCATTATAGAAGCAAAGTTCTCGATCGTAACAATATCTGTTTGAAAAATTCTTTGCCACACCCATTTCTTACTTAATAGGAGATTTATAGGAGGCAAAGTCCTTAAACTTTTTAAAAAATTGAACGGAAGACCTACTCGTTACTCGTAACGAGATCGTATCTAGTTATTATTATTATTATTAAGGTCTTCCGTTTCCAACGGAAGACCTTTTAGTTTTCGTAATGTTTCTTATTATTATTATTATTAAGGTCTTCCGTTTCCAACGGAAGACCTTATAGTTTTCGTACTGTTTCTTATTATTAAGGTCTTCCGTTTCCAACGGAAGACCTTATTGTTTTCGTACTGTTTCTTATTATTATTAAGGTCTTCCGTTTCCAACGGAAGACCTTATAGTTTTCGTACTGTTTCTTATTATTAAGGTCTTCCGTTTCCAACGGAAGACCTTATTGTTTTCGTACTGTTTCTTATTATTATTATTATTATTTTTTTCCACGAATTTTGTGCACGCGATTTCTCGTAAACTATCCAGCCGATCTCAGCCATTTTTTCACAGATGATTGCCTGTGGTCATAATTCTAGAAGTTTTTTTAAATTTTGAAATCGTCACTTCCGGTTCCGACTTACGGCCGATTTTGTAAGTTTTTACGACCCATTTTGTGCAGACATAAACTCAGAGACTATCAAAGACATAAATGTGAAATTTTCAGGATAGGTAGACTATAGTTTGAAGTTGTGCACCATATAATTTTTATACGCTAACGGCGCCATTTCTTGGAGCTCGCTATGGCTCGAAAATTGGGTACGGATTTTTAATCAAAATTTTCACACGTTTTGATCTGTATCTATTTATCAGTTGATATTTTGTTAAGACATATATAATAAAAGTGGTAGAAATTTAAAAGTTCTTTTTACCGATATCACGAAAAAGGGGCTAGCCCCTTTTTTTAAGGGCCAAGACACTCGTAAACTCTATTACAAATAACGTAAAAACGATCAAGATTTTGTAATGCATTATAGAAGCAAAGTTGTTGATCATAGCAATATCTATCAGAAAAATCATTGCTACGCCCATTTATTACGTAATTAAGGATTTTTAGGGGCCAAAATCCTTAAATTTTGATGCAATATATCTAAAGAAGGAGACATATTTTGTTAAGCATTGTAGAAGAGAAAATGTCTGCATTGATGGTTTTAATCGATTGCACTTATCAAAACACCAATATCTGTCCCCATTAAGGATTTACAGGGCTGACCCCTAAAAGATTCAATCATTTATATCTCAAAAATGAACAACAATTTAAGATAGGTGTAAGAACAAAAATTGTTACTATTCTTAAGGCCTTTCCAACAAAATCAAGAAAAAGGGGCTGGCCCCTTTACTCAGGGGCCAAGAGACTCGTAAACTCTATTACAAATAACTTAAAAACGATCAAGAATTGTAATGCATTATAGAAGCAAAGTTGTTGATCATAACAATATCTATCTGAAAAAATCATTGCCACGCCCATTTATTACGTAACTAAGAATTATTAGGGGCCAAAGTCCTTAAACTTTGATGCAATATATCTGGAGAAGGAGACATATTTTAAGCATTGTAAAAGGTAAAATGTCTGCATTGATGGTTCTAATCGATTCCAATGATCAAACTAAATGTATGTCCCCATTAAGGATCTACAGGGCTGGCCCCTAAAATACTCAATCGTTTGTATCTTAAAAATGAACAACAATTTTAGATAGGTTTAAGAAACAAAAATAATAGTATTCTTAAGACCTTTTCAATGAAATCTAGAAAAAGGGTTTGGCCCTTTATATTAGCGGCCAAGATACTCCTAAACTCCATGACAGATAACCTAAAAATGATAAAGATTTTGTAATGCATTATAGAAGCAAAGTTGTTGATCGTAACAATGCCTGCTTGAAAAACTTTTTGCCACACCCATTTATGACTTAATTAGGGAATTATAGTAGCCAAAGTCATTAAACTTTTCAAAACATTGAACGGAAGACCTACTCGTTACTCGTAACGAGATCTAGTTATTATTATTATTTTTTTTTCCAAATTTTGTGCACGCGATTTCTCAGAAACTATTTAACCAATTTCGACCACTTTTTCACAGATGATGAGACGTGATCTGAATTTTATATGTTTTTGAAATTTGCGTTGTCGTCACTTCCGGTACCGAGTTACGGCCGATTTTGTAATTTTTGACGACCCATTTTGTGCAGAGCTGATCTCAGAAACTATTAGATATATGACAACGAAATTTTCAGGATAGGTAGACTATAGTTTGAAGTTGTGCACCATGTAATTTTTATACGCCAGCGGCGCCATTTCTTGGAGCTCGCTATGGCTCGAAAATTGGGTACGGATTTTTAATCAAAATTTTCACACGTTCTGATCTGTATCTTTTTATCAGTTGATATTTTGTTAAGACATATATAACAAAAGTGGTAGAATTTTAAAAGTTCTTTTCACCGATATCAAGGAAAAGGGGCTGGCCCCTTTAATTAGGGGCCAAGACACTCGTAAACTCTATTACAAATAACTTAAAAACGATCAAGATTTTGTAATGCATGATAGAAGCAAAGTTGTTGATCATAACAATATCTATCAGAAAAAATCATTGCCACGCCCATTTATTACGTAACTATGGATTTTTAGGGGCCAAAATCCTTAAATTTTGATGCAATATATCTAGAGAAGGAGACATATTTTGTTAAGCATTGTAGAAGAGTAAATGTCTGCATTGATGATTTTAATCGATTGCACTTATCAAAACACCAATATCTGTCCCCATTAAGGATTTACAGGGCTGACCGCTAAAAGATTCAATCATTTATATCTCAAAAATGAACAACAATTTAAGATAGGTGTAAGAACAAAAATTGTTACTATTCTTAAGACCTTTCCAACAAAATCCAGAAAAAGGGGCTGGCCCTTTTACTTAGGGGCCAAGACACTCGTAAACTCTATTACAAATAACTTAAAAACGATCAAGATTTTGTAATGTATTATAGAAGCAAAGTTGTTGATCATAACAATATCTATCTGAAAAAATCATTGCCACGCCCATTTATTACGTAACTAATAATTATTAGGGGCCAAAGTCCTTAAACTTTGACGCAATATATCTGAAGAAGGAGACATATTTTGTTAAGCATTGTAGAAAAGAAAATGTCTGCATTGATGGTTCTAATCGATTCCACTGATTAAACACCAATGTATGTCCCCATTAAGGATCTACAGGGCTGGCCCCTTAAATACTCAATCCTTTGTATCTCAAAAATGAACAACAATTTTAGATAGGTTTAAGAAACAAAAATAATAGTATTCCTAAGACCTTTTCAATGAAATCTAGAAAAAGGGTTTGGCCCTTTATATTAGCGGCCAAGATACTCCTAAACTCCATGACAGATAACCTAAAAACGATAAAGATTTTGTAATGCATTTTAGAAGCAAAGTTGTTGATCGTAACAATGTCTGCTTGAAAAACTTTTTGCTACACCCATTTATGACTTAATTAGGGATTTATAGTAGCCAAATTCATTAAACTTTTCAAAACATTGAACGGAAGACCTACTCGTTACTCGTAACGAGATCTAGTTATTATTATTATTTTTTTTTTTTTCCAAATTTTGTGCACGCGATTTCTCAAAAACTATTCGACCGATTTCAACCATTTTTTCACAGATGATGGAACGTGACCTTAATTTTATATGTTTTCAAAATTATTTCTGTCGTCATTTCCGGTCCCGATTTACGGCCGATGTTTCAATTTTTTACGACCCATTTTGTGCACAGGTGATCTCAAAAACTATCAGAGATATGACTGTGAAATTTTCAGGACAGGTAGTCTATAGTTTGAAGTTGTGCCCTATTTTGTTGTTTTATGGCAGTGGCGCCTTATCTTGGAGCTCGCCTAGGCTCGAAAAGTGGGTACCAATTTTCATTCAAAATTTTCATACGTTTTGATCTGTATCTTTTTATCAAATTATATTTTGTTAGGACATATATAACAAAAGTGGTAGAGAATCAATAGATCTTTCCCACAAAATCAAGAAAAAGGGGCTGACCCCTTTATTTAGGGGCCAAGACACTCGTAAACTCTAATACAAATAACTGAAAAATGATAAAGATTATATAATGCATTATAGAAGCAAAGTTGTCGATCGTAACAATATATATCAGGAAACATTATTGCCACGCCCATTTATTACGTAATTAGGGTTTGTTAGGGGACAACGTTCTCAAACTTTGATACAATATATCTAGAGAACGAAACATATTTTGTTAAGCATTGTAGAAGAGAAAATACTTGTATTGATGATATAAATCGATTCCACGAATGAAAACACCAATGTCTGTCCCCATTAAGGATCTAGAGGGCTGGCCCCTAAAATATTCAATTGTTTGTATCTCAAAAATGAACAACAATTTTAGATAGGTTTAAGAACAAAAAATGTTAGTATTATTAAGACCTTTTCAAGGAAATCAAGAAAAAGGGGCTGGCCCTTTAAATTAGGGGCCAAGACACTCGTAAACTCTATTACAAATAACTGAACAACGATCAAGATTTTGTCATGCATTATAGAAGCAAAGTTGTTGATCATAACAATATCTATCAGAAAAAATGATTACCACGCCCATTTATGACGTAACTAGGGATTTTTAGGGCCCAAAGTCCTTAAACTTTGATGCAATATACCTAGAGAAGGAGACTTATTTTGTTAAGCATTGTAGAAAAGAAAATGTCTGCATTGATGATTCTTATCGATTCCACTAATCAAAACACCAATGTATGTCCCCATTAAGGATTTACAGGGCTGGCCCCTAAAATATTCAATCGTTTGTATCTCAAAAATGAACAACAATTTTAGATAGGTTTAAGAACAAAAGATGTTAGTATTATTAGGATCTTTTCAAGGAAATCAAGAAAAAGGGGCTGGCCCTTTAAATTAGGGGCCAAGATACTCGTAAACTCTATTACAAACAACTTAAAAACGATCAAGATTTCGTAATGCATTATACAAGCAATGTTCTTGATCGTTACAATGTCTGTTTGAAAAACTATTTGCCACACCCATTTATTACTTAATAAGAGATTTATTGGAGGCAAAGTCCTTAAACTTTTTAAAAAATTGAACGGAAGACCTACTCGTTACTCGTAACGAGATCGTATCTAGTTATTATTATTATTATTTTTTTTTTTTCCAAATTTTGTGCACGCGATTTCTCGAAAACTATTCGAACGATTTCAATTATTTTTTCACAGATGATGGAACGTGACCTGAATTTTATATGTTTTTGAAATTATTTCCGTCGTCATTTCCGGTCCCGATTTACGGCCGATTTTTCAATTTTTTACGACTCATTTTGTGCACAGGTGATCTCAAAAACTGTCAGAGATATGACTGTGAAATTTTCAGGATAGGTAGTCTATAGTTTGAAGTTGTGCCCTATTATGTTGTTTTATGGCAGTGTCGCCTTATCTTGGAGCTCGCCTAGGCTCGAAAATTGGGTACCAATTTTCATTCAAAATTTTCATACGTTTTGATCTGTATCTTTTTATCTGTTGATATTTTGTTAAGACATATATAACAAAAGTGATAGAAAATCAACAGTTCTTTCCAACAAAATCAAGAAAAAGGGGCTGGCCCCTTTATTTAGGGGCCAAGACTCTCGTAAACTCTATTACAAATAACTCAAAAATGATAAAGATTTTTTAATGCATTATAGATGCAAGGTTGTTGATCGTAACAATATATATCAGGAAAAATCATTGCCACGCCCATTTATTACGTAATGAGGGATTTTTAGGGGCCAAAGTTCTCAAACTTTGATACAATATATGTAGAGAAGGAGACATGTTTTGTTAAGCATTGTAGAAGAGAAAATGTCTGCATTGATGATTTTAATCGATTGCACTTATCAAAACACCAATGTTTGTCCCCATTAAGGATCTAGAGGGCTAGCCCATAAAATATTCAATCATTTGTATCTCAAAAATGAACAACAATTTTAGATAGGTGTAAGAACAAAAATTGTTAGTATTCTGAAGACCTTTCCAACAAAATCAAGAAATAGGGGCTGGTCCCTTTAATTAGGGGCCAATAAACTCGTAAACTCTATTACAAATAACTTAAAAACGATCAAGAGTTTGTAATGCATTATAGAAGCAAATTTGTTGATCATAACAATATCTATCAGAAAAAATCATTGCCACGCCCATTTATTACGTAACTATGGATTTTTAGGGGCCAAAATCCTTAAATTTTGACGCAATATATCTAGAGAAGGAGACACATTTTGTTAAGCATTGTAGAAGATAAAATGTCTGTTTTGATGATACTAATCGATTCTACTAATCAAAGCACCAATGTCTGTCCCCATTAAGGATCTAAAGGGCTGACCCCTTAAATAATCAATCATATGTATCTAAAAAATGAACAACAATTTAAGATAGGTGTAAGAACAGAAAATGTTTGTATTCGAGACCCCTTTCGAATGAACTCAAGAAAAAGGGGCTGGCCCCTCAAATTAGGGTCTAAGAGACTCGTAAACTCTATCACAAATATCTTGAAAGCAAGATTTTGTGATGCACTATAGAAGCAAAGTTGTTGATCGTAACAATATCAGTTTGTAAAACTCATTCCAACACCCATTGGTGACGTAATTGGGGATTTTAGGGGACCAAAAGCTTAAATCTTTAATGTGCTGTATGTGAAAAAGCAAAACAGTTTGTTAAGCATTGTAAATGGTATTGACAATCTTATACATTATCTGAAAGGGAGGAGGTGAGGGAGAATTCCGAAATTTTATTGATATTTTAATCATATGGTCTATAAAATTGAACGGAAGACCTACTCGTTACTCGTAACGAGATCGTATCTAGTTATTATTATTTTTCTTTTTTTTTCTTACAAATTTTGTGTACGCGATTTCTCAGAAACTACTCGACCAATTTACACGAAACTTTCAGATATGATAGATAATGATCTGAACCTTATTGGAAATTTTTTTTAACGATGACGTCACTTCCGGTTTTGAGATTTTAACAATTTAGCGATTTTCAGAGGGTCGGCTTGTCCAGGGGTAAACTCCTAAACGATTTAAGATGCTGAGTTCAAAATTTCAGGGATTGTAGACGAAAGGTTGTAGATCTGACATGTTGTATATATATTGTTCTGTGACCAAAAGAGCCGAAGCTCGCCCGAGCTCGAAAATTACGGTTAAAAAAGCATCGTGAATTTTTGCGGTTTTCTCTCAACATCTCTTTTGTTGATAGTATTTTGTTAAAACATGTAGAACAAAAAAACTTTATAAAGTCAAGAGCTTTCATTTGACATGAAGAAAAAGGGGCTGGCCCTTCAAATTAGGGGCCGGGATGGCTCTAAAGTCTTTTAATGATAACTTTTAACTTTGAAATATTTTGTAATACGTTATAGAAGCAATTATGTTCATCATAACGTTATTGATTGATACAGGATAATTGTTTACTCCTTCGTTACGTAATTAGGGATTTTAAGGGGCCAGAAATCCGACATTTTGATCCTCAATATCTCAAAATGGAGGAAAATTCTGAAAAGCAATATTGAACAGAAGATGCTCAAAACAATGTGCTAAACAATATGCAACCATAATTTCTTCGTTATCCCGACCCTAAAAGGAGTTACAGGGTCGGCCCCTAAAACGATCTTTCTCATATATCTCGAAAACGGTACATAACTTCTAAACACTTGTAGAACAAAATGTGTTTGAATTGACAAGAGCTTTCTTTTGACATCAAGAAAAAGGGGCTAGCCCTTCAAATTAGGGGTCGAGAGGGCTCTAAAGTCTTTTAATGATAACATATAACTTTGAAATATTTTGTAATACATTATAGGAGGAATTATGTTCATCATAATGTTATTGACCTATACATGGCAACTGTTTACTCCTTTGCTACGTAATTAGGGATTTTAAGGGGCCAGAAATCCGACATTTTGATCCTCAATATCTCAAAATGGAGGAAAATTCTGAAAAGCAATATTGAACAGAAGATGCTCAAAACAATGTGCTAAACAATATGCAACCAAAATTTTTTCGTTATCCGGACCCTAAAAGGAGTTACAGGGTCGGCCCCTAAAACGATCTTTCTCATATATCTCGAAAACGGTACATAACTTCTAAACACTTGTAGAACAAAATGTGTTTGAATTGTCAAGAGCTTTCTTTTGACATCAAGAAAAAGGGGCTGGCCCTTCAAATTAGGGGCCGAAAGGGCTCTAAAGTCTTTAAATGATAACTTTTAACTGTGAAATATTTTGTAATACATTATAGAAGGAATTATGTTCATCATAATGTTATTGGCCTATACATGGCAACTGTTTACTCCTTTGTTACGTAATTAGGGATTTTAAGGGGCCAGAAGTCCGAAATTTTGATCTTCAATATCTCAAAATGGAGGAAAATTTTGAAAAGCAATATTGATCAAAAGATGCTCAAAATATTGAGCAAAACAAAATGCGACCATCATTTCTTTGCTATGCGGTCCCTAAAAGGAGTTACAGGGTCGGCCCCCCAAATTACCTGTTTGTAAATATCTTGAGAACAGTACATAATTACTAAACACTTGTTGAACAAAATGTGTTTGAATTGACAGGAGCTTTCTTATAACATCAAGAAAAAGGGGCTGGCCCTTCAAACTAGGGGCTGAGAGGGCTCTAACATCTTTTAATGATAACTTTTAACTGTGAAATATTTTGTAATACGTTATAGAAGCAATTATGTTCGTCATAATGTTGTTGACCTATACATGACAATTATATACTCCTTTGTTACGTAATTTGGGATTTTAAGGGGCCAAAGTCCAAAATTTTGATCTTCAATATCTCTATAAATAGAGGAAAATTTTGTAAAGCAATATTGAACTAAAGATATTTAAAAAAAATATGCTTAACAATCTACAACCATATATTGTTTTTTATCTGGAGCCTAAAGGGAGTTAAAGGATCGGTATTAAAAAAATCTTTCCCAAATATATCAAAAACGGTAACTAATTTCTAAACACTGATTACACAAAAATACTTTTTAATTGAAATGAAGAAATAGGAGCTGATCCCTCAAATAAGGGACCCAGAGGGGTATATAGTCTTTTAACCATAGTTCTTTAGATCCCACCACCATTTTCAGGCATGTTCTGTCAACGAAGATCAAGGGCAAGGTCATTCCATCTTCAAAAAATCGGACGGAAGACCTCCTCGTTGCTCGCAACGAGATCGTGTCTAGTTCTTATTATTTTTCTTCTCTATTTTCCACGGGACAACTTTTTTATTATTAGACATATTGAAACAATTTCTTCTTTATCTAATTGACTAATAAAAGTTATGGTACCAAATGACCCTTTGCTTGATAACTCCCAGAACTTACAAAGTTATTGCCCTTGTGTATGAAAAGCTTGTTATCGCTACTCCTCTTAAACCGTTAGAGGTAGAGACTTGAAACTTTTACTAATGTGTTAAGTTCACTTAGTGGCTCTTTCAATATGTTCATACCGAAAGGGCCCGAGGCCCCCTTCTAACAGTTATTGCCCCTAAAAGTTTTGAACATTCAATGAAAACACTTACAACTTTTTAACCATACCTCGTAGAGACATCGGGCCACTTGGAATTGAAGCGTCTACATTGGCCGATCAAAATGACATAAAGGTCAAAGGTCAAGGTCATTTGAAAATATGAGTATTGATGAGTTTTTCTATTTCTTTTGTTTATGAAGGTATTGAGAATTTTTTATGGATATAGTAGGACTTTTAAAGAGATTTCAAAATATAACCCTTCAGCCCCAACCTTGAAAGAATTATAGAGTTATTGTCCCTATTGTACAAAATGCTTGTTATCGCTACTCCTCATTAACCGTTAGAGGTAGAGACTGCAAACTTTCACCAATGTCTTCAGTACACTTAGAGGCTCTTTCAATCTATTCATACTGAAAGGGCCCGAGGCCCCCTTCTAGCAGTTATCGCCCCTGAAAGTTTCGAACATTCAATAAAAACACTAAGAACTTTTGAACCAATAACCATAGATACATCGGACCACCTGGGATGGAAGTGTCTCCCTGATCGATCAAATTGACATAAAGGTCAAAGGTCATGGTCATTTGCCAGTCTTTGTATTAATGAATTTATTATCTTATGTTTAAGGTGGTATACAAAAACTGGGTGTAGTAGGCCATCGGACCACTTCAAATTAAACGGTTGACCTTGACCAGTGAAAATGACATTAAGGTCAAAGGTCAAGGTCAAACAAAAATTTACATACTTAATTTTTTTACTTTTTTATGAAGTAACGCAGAAAAAATATTTTATAAATTCTATTGAAACAAAAATATTTTAAACATGAAAAAATAATGAGGTGGAAAGACCTCTAATTGTTCGAGAACAATTAGTCCACTAGTTATATATTAATTTTGATAAGCGTTAAAAAATAAGTAGCATTCTGCATCTGCAAATATTCACTTGTTATATCTGTTGGAGTGCTTGAATATGATGCGACGCCATACATTGTTTCCTTATGTTTGGAAGCTGATTTTTCAATGATAATATCATAAGTTTTAAAAGACATTTTAAATACATTTTTAAGAGGGGGAGGGAACAGCTAGGGGTCCAGAGGCCGGCTAGAGGCCTCCAGTGGGTCCAGAGCAAAGCCCTGGTGGGGGATAAGGAGGTGAAGGCCCTAGAAGCACCAAAGTTTTAGGGGTTTAAAGACACTTGTATAAGCTATTCTAGTTATAACTGACATACGCAGTACAGATAAGGTTACGCTTTGATATGCTTTGATATGTAATGAAGGGATAATGAGATATGACGTCATAATATATGCCCCGCCTCTGTATTTCCATATATGGAAAATATACCGAAACAGCAGTTTTAGCAAAAAATACGGTTGATTTAATATTTCACGAGAAAACATGTATCCACGAATCACTCATATGTGTATCTATAAATTGACGACAACGAGAGTATATGAAGATTTTCCATAACACATCTGTCGTATGGATGTAAATCTGCGTCCTAAAAGCGCTCGTCGGACGCTGTATTTGTTGTAAACACGTGTAGCTGATGTTTTGGATGATAGCGATCTTTTGATGATTTATCAGGTACGTAGAATAAATATACAGTGTATTTGTAATGGACTAGATAACTAAGTAACTATTTTATTGTGTTTTTATACAGTGGGTGAATTTCTGATCAACTTATTGTGTTGTTTCGTTCAAAACATGAGAAGAAGATGCATTATCTATATTTATACAATGTACATGTATAGGTTTATTGTCAGTCCGTTAAATTGTTGATCATTTTCATCAGGAACCAATCGACACGATCGAATCAGTTCATAGCATTTGTACTGACAATACTAAAATTTACACTACACTGACTAAAGTTGTTTTTTTTTTCAATTTGTAAGTAAACATTAAGGTAAGACTGTGTGAAAACAGCTGAGCTGGTTTTCTAAAAAAAACAGTACAGTACAGACCAAAGGATTATATTCAGATGAATCATTATTAAGGTCTTCCGTTTCCAACGGAAGACCTTATTGTTATTGCTTTGTTTCTTTTTCCCTATTATTATTCTTGTTTTTTTTTCTTACGTATTTTTGTGCAGGCGATTTCTCAGGGATGGCTCAATCAAGTTTCACGAAACTTTCAGATCCGATAGGTGTTTATTCAAACTTAATACATATTTTTTTATTTTGATGACGTAACTTCCGTTTTAGAGTTTTTGACGTTTAAGCGATTTTTAAAGGGTCAGCTTGTCCTGGAAACTCCTCCTAAACCATAAAAGATAGCATGTTCAAACTTTCAGGGATTATAAACAAGGGATTGTAGATGTGTCATTAGGCATTCATTTTTGTCTGGCTCAAAAGGCGTTAAAGCTCGCCTGGACCTGAAAATTGAGAATAAAAAAGTCTCGATTTTTCGTGGTTTTCTTTGTTTATCTCTTTTTTAAAAAATAATTTGCTAAGACTGTAATGCAAATAAATTTTATATTTACAAGAGCGTTTGTTTGGTATCAAGAAATAAGGGCTGGCCCCCCACATTAGGGGCTGAGAGGGATCTAAAGTCTTTCATTCATAGCACTCTACTGAGGAATATTTTGTAATACATTATAGAAGCAAACATGTTTATCTTGCAGTAATGTGCCTAATCAACATAATGATTTTGTCATGTGTTGCATAATTAGGAGTTTTAAGGGGCCAGAAGTCCAAAACTTCTATCATTATTAACTCAAAAAATATAATTATTTTAAAAAGGAATATTAAGAAGAAGATGCTTAAAATAACGTTTATAACAATAATCAACCATTAAAATTTAGTTAACTGGCCCTGATAAGGAGAGAAGGGGTTGGCCCCTAAAACTTTTTTTCCCAAATGCCCAAGAACGGTAACGAATTTCTAAACACTTGTTTAACAAAATGTGTTTAATATCCAAAGACCTTTCATTTGAAATCAAGAAAAAAGGGCTGGTCCTTCAAATTAGGAGCCAAAAGGGCTCTTACCTTTTTCTTCCATGGCACTTTACTGGTAAATATTTTGTAACATGTTATAGAAACAAAAATGTTCATCGTACAGTTATTTAACCATACATGATAAAAATTGCACACGCATTACGTAATAAGGGCTTTTAAGGGGCCAGAAGTCCAAAACTTGTGATCACTCATATCGCAAAAAGGACAAATATTTTGAAAAGTAACATAGAGAAGAAGATGCTTAGAATGATGTTTTAAACAATATTCAACCATTAAAATTTCGTTAAAGGGCCCCCATAAGAAGATAAGGGGTCAGCCCCTTAAACGTTCTTTCCCAATTAGCTCAAGAACGGTAATGAATTTTTAAACACATATTGTACAAAATGTATTAAATATCAATAAACATTTCATTTGATATCAAGAAAAAAGGGTTGATCCCTCAAATTAGGGGCAAAAAGGGCTCTAAATTCTTGCTTCCAGAGCACTTTACTGAGAAATATTTTGTAATATGTTATATAGGCAAAAATGTTCATCGTACAGTTGTTTAACCATACATAATAACAACTTTCTCATGCGTTACGTAATAAGGGATTTTAAAGGGGCCAGAAATCCGAAACTTCTATCGCTTATATCTCAAGAAGGATAAATATTTTGAAAAGCAATACAGAGAAGAAGATGGTTAGAATGATGTTCTGAACAACATTCAGCCATATAAATTTCAATATATGGTCCCGATAAGGAGATAAGGGGTCGGCCCCTAAAACTTTTTTTCCCATATACATGTATGCCAAGAACAGTAACAAATTTCTAAACACTTGTTGAGCAAGATGTGTTTAGAATCCAAAGACCCTGAATTTGAAAGGGGCTTGCACCTTAAATTAGGGTCCAATAGAGGTCTCAAACTGTTCACCCCCAGCTCTTACTATTGATACTAAATAACCTCTGACCATTTGAATGAAGGCTGTGCCCCATTTTAGATCAAGTTTTATTGTCGAAAATTAAAGTCAAGATTTTATTTCACACTCAAAATCGGACGGAAGACCTCCTCGTTGCTCGCAACGAGATCATGTCTAGTTTATTATTATTATTATATTCAGATTGATATACAGCTGATCAATAACATGTTTTTGCTGTGTTGAAAATTCTTCTATGACAGTTTATTTACATGTATTTTTTTTACACATTTTATTCATCCAATTGACATAAAAATTTTCATGCACATTAATTCTTATTACTTAAACTTTTTATTCACTCATCACATTACTATCATAACACTGTTTGAAATATTGTCAGCTGGATTCATCTTAAAAAAAAAACATGTAAACAAATAACTGAATTGTATGTCACTTCATCTGATTTTCTTTAAATGGGGAATATATATGGACATGGTATGTTTGTTTAGAATGTGCATGTGTATCTTTCAAATAATAGTTAAAGTGTTGGTCATTTTAACCAATCCATGCAAAGAGGACCTTTAACAGAATGTTCAAATTGCTGTAATCCTATGCATGTGTGCATGTAAATTTGTTACACATTATAACTTTCTATATTGTTTTGTTATTTGCAGAGTAATTTGAAAAAGGTTAGTCTAAAAAAGATGCTTGAAATGTAAGAAGGGTGTAAAGAACATATTATGAGTACAATAATTCATTAAAATGAAGATAAATTTGATAATACTTATGTTTGTTTTCTATGGGACAGTTCAGCAAGGAACTTAAAGCATCATTTATGAATGGTTTTATATTTTAAAATGATTAAAAAATATGTAAATTTTAAACCTACAATTTTGAATACTACATGTTTACAAATTGCTAATCAACATATCAACATTGACATGGTATGATTTCACTGTAATTGCACCTGGTCCAGCTTTTATATAGTAATCTTCTTATATACCTACATAAATCATCAATGAGAGACAGAGAGAGAAAGAGAGAGAGAGAGAGAGAGAGAGAGAGAGAGAGAGAGAGAGAGAGAGAGAGGGGAGGGGGGTGCACTTTTAAGGTTTTATGGTCATGTCGAGTAAAATAAAGGGGTGCAAGTGTAATCTTTCCCATATCAGTGGTGAGAGTGTTAAGCATTTCAAATCAAACCAAAAAGCTGTTTCAAAGCTATATTTGAACTTGTGCAAAACCTTAATGCAAATCTAGAGTGAGATGGGTTTTTTTAAGATTAATAAACTCCATTGCATGTCAAATTGTAAAAAATTATTCTTTCATTTCAATCTTTCACTCATTTTGATTACATGATAAACTCACTGAAAAATCATTTCTATTCAGCTGGTATTTGCTATGATTGGGATTTACATATTAAATGATGTTCTTATTGATGACAATTTACCCACATACTTATCATGGGAATATAAAAGATGAAAATGATGAAAATAAAAACCTGGACTTAAAGAAGAGGAAGACTGTGTTTTTGGAGAGAGAAGAAAAGTTGAAGTACGAGGGCATACAATAAACACATTGACATCAAAGTATATATAAAAGAAATTGAAATTGTTTAGTTTGCATGCATATATGTCAAGTTTAAAGGTTGTCTCAGAAAATTTTATCAGTATTATTCCTAACGAAAGTCCTTTATGTTCTTAAATGAATAAAAGAAATAACCCAGGTATAATTGTTTTTTATTCATAATTTTGCATAACAAGTGGAGGAGGAGGGACATTTACTTACGTCAGCTACATTAAATTGCTATTAGGCAAAAGGATACTTGCAATGCCTAGGACGAATGCCTCGATCGATCGTAATACAGCAAGTAGCCGTGCAGGACTTTTGAACTACATGGTTTAAGCTTTGCTTACGGTGAACAGCGAACTTTTGTCGATATCCATCTGTGCGCATTGTGTGATCAAACTGCAATAAATGTTTATCTGCAGCAACAAATCGTCAATGATTGGTTGAGTACTTTTAGTCAAGTTTCATCATGATTTGTTCATCGTATTTGTGTTTATTGTATTTATAAATGTGTTAAATTTAAAGATTGTTAATTATAACTGGTGTCCTTTATAAGCATGTTGAAACTCCAGTTTCAAATCTCTAATATTGCTGCAACTTTTCAAGTTTACGTGTTTTGTTGACTACCAGTAAAATTATTTGTAAATTAATTGAAAAAGCATAGCATTAGTAACCATAGTTAAATGATTATTAGTGTTTATTATTCTTCTTATGATGTAATATTTTTAAGTTGCTCATTGTACTGTTTATCTGTACGTTTATGGCAATATTGCCGCAATCTCAAGTATGGCCAGAAAGGTATTGTCACAACAATGTGTTGATGCAGAATTGTTGCGGCAACACCTTTCTGGCAATATTGCAGCAATCTGATTTGCATACGAAAAACGATACCTCAGCAATATTGCCAAAACGTATTGCCAGAAAGGTGTTGTCGCAACAATATGCATAAGAAAAACGTTACAGCAGCAATGTATTGCCAGAATGTTGCTGCAATATTGCTGCAATAATACCAGAGCATGTTGCCAGAAGCTCAATATTTCAGTAAGGGATAGTAAAATTGCTCTTTCCCTGGCCTCCTGCAAATAAAGTTATTTCTTCGAACACCACGACATATTTCTAGATCCGTGCATTGTTGAATAATATGCAGTCATAAGGCACAGGCATGCACCTGACTTAAAATGTTATCATAATGAAAACTACCTAATAATACATTATACTGTAAGGTAGGGTTATTTTTGATAGGCCCCATATGCCATTAAGAGAAAACTTCATCAGGTGCCTGTGTTACGAGGAGGGACTTCACCCACACCACCCCACCCCTCAAATAACTTTGTACACTTAGCTCTAATATATTTTTCTCTTCTTCCTAAAAATAAACAAAAAAATTACTAACTAGTCGCATGCGGTTACCTAAAAAAAAAGATACATAACTTTTTTTTTTACATCTATAATTACGACAGAGGAAATGCGGGCGATTTTTCTTATAATAAATAAAACAAAAACACTATGTTTAAATAACATTTTACATTATGTACTGATCAAATATATTTCAAAATAAATTCGGATTAGGGAATAAAATGACATCGCACCTATATCAGAAGAATTATCGCTTAAAGAGGTATCTCCCCTTTTGGGATCACTTGTGCGTTTGAAATGTGTATTGATTTGAGAGATCTTCCTGATTGACAAACTAAATGCAAAAGTTCAAGAGCAAGACGGCTATAGATATTATTGAACTTGGTATAATTTTCTTCCCTTTTATGAGTACTTGATGAAAACTAATGCTCATTTGTTTAGAAATGAGGGTTTAATTTATAATTTAAATAGAAATGTACAAAAATGCGCATATTTTGGAACAGGTAGCCAGTTTTTCTCAGATATTTACATAAAAAGCAAACTTTACAACTGAATGAGCATTGATTTCTATGATGTAGAGATAATTTTGAATAAGTTGGCATATTACTTACTCCAAACTTTGTTTGCTTTGCCCTTGAACTTTTTTATCTCAATTTAGCATTTTTTGTCTAAAAGACGCCCACGTGACATTAAAAAGTCACATGACTGTCAACTTTGGATATGATCAAGTTAAGGTGAACAAAAAACACCCAAAATAGTTTATGAAAATTCATCATGCAAAAAATATTAGACAAAATTAAAACAACTTCCTTTTACTGCTGTTTGAAAGTAAAATGTTGCCTTAACTGTCTGGCGTATTATAAGTGCAATCGATAACATCCGAAAGTGCTGATCCCCTAATAAATCCGCCGGTGCATGAAGCAATTAAAAAAAACCCATCAAAACGTCTTTTCTAACTTGTAGGAATGATAACAAAAGATCCATGGGGTTTTGTATTGCAGCTGTCTTGATGTATTCTGATGATGATGTTGAAAACTTGTGTAATTTGTTCCTAATCCTTTACATTGTATAATATGATATTGTATTATATGATTTATCATTGTATTACATGATATTGTAATATATAATATTGTATCATATGATACAATATTTTATTATATGATATTGTATCATATTAATATAATTTTTTCACATGACATTTTATCATATTTTACTGTGATATACAATATTGTATTATATGATATGATATTGTATTATATAATATATTATATTCAATTATATTGTATCATATGATACAATGACTTGTGGTGATAACGATCAGTGTTCAAATTCAAAAGTCCAAAGGAAAATTACAAAATAGGAGCAGACAAACACTCTCTTCTTAAAAAAAAATAGAAAAAAAGGATCAGGTACCATAGAGGAGTGAGCATCTTCTGCTGACCGGTCACACCTGCCCTGTGCTCCTTGTCATAATCGGGAAAAATGGAAAAGTCCGTAGACAATTAGGTGATTAATTATGGTCTAACAAATAGTATGAAAAATGCAGTCAGCATGCGACCCAGTGGAAGATTGTATTTCCTGACAAAGTCGTTGTATAATATCATAAAATCACAATATCATATTATGTATCATATATGATACAATACCATAATATGCAATATCATGAAAAATGACAATAACAAACTGTCAACCATCTCAAAAATCCTTAAAACGAATTACAAATTTAAAGCAGAGCAACACGGACATTAAAAAAGATAGAGGTAGGATCAGGTGCCTAGGAGGAGTAAGCATCCCCTGTTGACCGGTTGCGCCTGCCATGTGCTCATTGCCACAATTGGGCATGTCATGATCGAGGAAAATTTCAAAATCGGCAAAAATGTCATCATAGGGAAGAAACGAAACGTTGATGATGGTCAAAATACAAAGCTTGAGGAAAAACGGATCTCCATAACATTGGAAAAATGACAATAACAAACCGTCAACCATCTCAAAAATCCATAAAACGAAATACAAATTCAAAGCAGAGCAACACGGAGCTCCAAAAAGATAGAGGTAGGATCAGGTGCCTAGGAGGAGTAAGCATACCATGCAAACCGGTCGCACCCGCCTTGTGCTCATTGTTAAGATCATGAAAAACGGAAGAAACCGTAGTCAGTCCGGTGTATAAATAATGTTCTAACAAGTATGAAAAACGTCAGTAAGCATGTGTTTTAATGAAACATTGTACTTGCTGACAAGGTCATTGTATCGACCATAGAACTTGCGTAAAGATGATTTTAATCGAAGTTCTTGTTCCAACATTACATATGATACAATATCATAATTTATAAAATGATATCATTCTATTTCATACAATATTATATCATATGTTACAATGTTGTGATGTATTATTTGATATGATATTGTAATATATGATACTAAATTGTACCATATATCATGTCATGATATTGTATTATGTAATCAAATAACATAATGTATAACACGATACAATACTGTATCATATAATATGATACAATATCATATCTTGATACTATGTCATATCATATGTTACAATATCATACTGTATCATAATATATTACAGTATTATATTGTATCATATGATTGATTATATATTATATGATACAATGGTGTGTAGTACCATTGGATGCATTATTGTATTTTATTAGTGTATTGATAAACATTGTATCTTACAATATCGCATGAAATGAACATGATTATCAAACAATTTTTTCAACATATAATTTACGATATTGTATCAAACCATAACAATATGATAAATTGATCTCAAAAAGGTGATGCCTCCTAGAGATGATGCATCGTCTTGGTGAGCTTTGTAATCTGTGATTACGTATGTTTTTTTAATCGGCTGAAGTGTGAGCGTGAACATTTAGTAAGACACAAATCCTTACACCCTATTTAAGGCAAATGAAATCTTCCAGCAGATGGAGAAAACTTGGCTTCTGAAACAAATTATGATTTTGATTTTAATAATAATTCAACATCAATTATTAATTAACAATGTGCATTCTACCATACTATACAAACTTGTTGCGATAACCCCCCCCCCCCCCCCCGAGGCCATGATAATTATTTTTTTAATTCAGGATTACACACGTGCTTGCATGTGGCAGAAGACAAGCTGGAACTCAATACGTATTCATCCTACACCTGCAATATTGCCTTTTCGATATTTGTCATTGTTGTAAATTCATAATTTTACTTTTATCATGATAGAATATCATAAAGGTATTTGGTAAATTTTCTCAGTTAATGCTGAAACTTCAATACATTTATGTATGTATACGCCAGAGTTATGCACATTTGGTCTTGCCTGTTCAACTTGTATGTTTGTTTGAGCATTTTGAATTCATCATGTGTGTGTGTGTGTGTGTGTGTGTGTGTGTGTGTGTGTGTGTGTGTGTGTGTGTGTGTGTGTGTGTGTGTGTGTGTGTGTGTGTGTGAGAGAGAGAGAGAGAGAGAGAGAGAGAGAGAGAGAGAGAGAGAAAGAGAGAGACTCCGTTTGTGTACAAAATCGAATACAATATTACATTATTAGTAGAGTATACTAAAAAGAAAAAAAACTACCCCCAAAAAGAAAAAATATCAAGCTTTTAAAACAAAGTCCAAAGACCCATGCTACAATGTATCAGGTAGGTGCTGGCACGATATAGAAACCCTTGCTGATCATTGTATTCATTCAAGCATATAACGAAAAAAATCTTTTGATTTTTTCTTGAATTTCTTTTGATTTAACCTAAAAAGAGAGAAATAAGTTGTTAGACCATTAAATTGTAGAATGATAATACTCCAAGTTGTGCTCGATTTCTTGCTTTGTTTAAGGGAAAACCTCATTGATGTGAACAACTGCCTCTTTGAAACAAAATAAATTGACATGATCAATAAGAGCCTGACAATCTCTAGCTGCAGGTCTGTTGCTCTCAGTCTGAAAAAAAAATCGGATCGCCTCCCCAGAAAACAAAATTATGCCTCAGACCCCCCTGTAAATTAAAAATCTCTGTACGCAAAATGTTATGTCTTTTGACCTAGTGTGTAAATATGATCGTCGTCCATGTGATTTTGTCTGTGTTTAGACAATTATGATGATTTTGTTCATGATAATAACTTTTCCGTTTTTCCTGATTACGACAAAGAGCACACGGCGGGTGTTACCGGTCAGCAGAGGATGCTCACTACTCTATGGCACCTGATCCTACCTCTAATTTTAGAGGTCTGTTGCTCTGCTTTGAATTTGTATTTCGTTTTATGGATTTTTAAGAGGTCAGATCCAATCAAATGCTGCTGCTTTAGAAATAATCGAAATGATACCAATATGTTTACACATTCAATACGATTAACAGAACAAATTACATTGCTAAGCATGCCTTGTTAAAGAGTTAACAAGATAGTAACGCGATCAAAAACAATCGAAACAAATTATTTATATTAGTTCCAGACAATTCCCGAACAATTGATAAAAAATGACAACTAAGCCCTAAGAGCCAAGAGTTCCATGGCCAAGACATTTTCAAAACAAATACAAGTATTAGCCTAATACGGCTTCATGCATTATTAATAACGCAACATATCGGTAGTATATCAATTAACTTTAATATATATGGCTCGAGAACAATTGCATTTCACAAAGAAATCATCATGAAACCAACTCTTGTGTATATCGAAAGCATTTGTCTCATTTACTAAGGGTCTATACATCTAACATTTTATCATGGCAAGGTATCAATTTTGTATTACGTCACAAGTAAGACGCAGCTGCGACGGAAGACCTAGTCGTTTTTTTGTAACGAGCACGTTTCTAGTTTAGTTACGTTTTCTAACTCTTTACGATCAATTCATTAATTTTTTAAAAAGAAAAATGTAAACATAATATAAACAAAATAAAATGCTTTCCTTGGTGATTCAAGCGGGTCATGAAGATAGCAATAATTGCAGAATGCATGATTTAGGATATATGATTGAATAGAATAGGGTTGCCAACTATTTATGGCAGTGCTCATTAAAGAAATGTAAATCAAATCCGGATAACAAATACCGTCTGAAACGTTTTTATTAGAAAAAAAAACACCAATAATTGCTTGCGAATAGGCAAAAAATGAAACAAATATTAATTAATAAGACATCGTATTCATTTTTTAAGAAATTAAATCATATGAGTCACAGAAATAATTGATTTGAAAACAATCGTATAAATATAATTTCAAATGTAATTTTATCAATATGTATTATTCACTGCTTTTTAAAAGAAGTATTTTTTAACCTATAAGTCACATAACTATGTATTCACAGTGGATGACCTTTTGACACTATACTTGGTGGTATAAGAGAATACAAAATTACGTCCCGCAAACCTATAGAATTTAAGCAATACTCGAAAATTGGCCCCTACGAAATTAAAAAATTAAAATTAAATGATTCCACAGATATAGCTGAAATTATACGATAAAGGTGGTAAATGATTTGAAATTTATTTTAAAAAATAATACTTTCTCCTTTAAGTATTTTCGATACGGGCTGTTAAAAAAAGATCAAATACAGCGTACAGTATACAGTAATGCTTTTTTTTCTTGAAAAAGAAAGCTTATTTTTGCATAAGAATGCCAAATATACCGCCCATAAGACAATTCACCCTGGGTTCATCGCCAGCTTATAGCGTTCCTTGTTTTTTTTTATTATCAAAGTTACCAAGAATTATTTTTGTTTTAAATATGATTTTGTTTTCTTAAATCTTTATATTTGAACATTTGTCTCATTATACGGTTAAGTGATAATTACTGTTCACTAGTTTAAATTATGGCTACAAAAATTAAGATCCGGCTTGGCATGTACATTACAATGATTTTGAGAAATTTTTCGACAAAAGCTTTGAAACAAGTTAGATAGGACTTTCTATGGATATCTTTGCACTGTTTTGTGCAGTATTTACCAAAGACAGCAGTTCATTCAGGGAATCCTGAACTGGAGTATATTTTGACAAAAATATTTTTGATCAATTTTAATATGTTTAATGATTTCCATACAAGATAAAAACCTAGCGAACGAATTTTGCATTCCAATGTACAATACTGTACCAAGCTTTTTAGACTATCATCTCCAAATGTTGTGTAGTTCTGTAGTTCTATAGCTACTTTTACGACATAAATATATTCGCATGAAAATATGATAGTGGTCTTAAAAGTAGAAAATTTGATTGAACAAATTGATTAAAGAACAAGCGTAATAAGTTAAAACAAACAATATTTTCAGAGCTAGACTAGTCAATTATAGTTATAACATCAATTTAATCTATAAACATTTCCATTTCAGGATCAACACAATTGGTTGTGTTTGGCGTAGTTATACTTGCTATGGTGGTATCAATAATGGTGATCCATTGGGCAAGGTTGCTTTACGAAGACTGCTATTCTGATAAAATGATCTTTTGGCTTTTAGTTGTAGCTAGTGTAGTTGGAATTATTTCCGTTTTTATCCTTATAATTTTACGTTTCAAAAATTGCGATAATTCAATTCCCACGTCATCAGGAATTACATTTCTGAAAATAAAACTTGTTTTTATGTATATATTTGGAGCAGGGTATTTATTTCATTGTGGATTGTATGCATGGAAACACGCTTTTGAAAACAAATGTCTTGGAAACAATGACTTAGGTTTATCCTACAATATATTAAGTATTATTTACACATTTAATCTCTTTATCTACTTTGCCTTGTTTTATGAACGAAAAGATGACAATACGTTTTGTGAAAATTTGGCTTCACTCTTTATTTTGGTAACAAACGCATGCATTTGGCTAGATGCAATTTTTTCAGAATCAGGAAAGGTTTTCAGTGATAATAGTATGAATGGTGCTGAATCGACAGCAATAATTGACATGACAAATTCTTCAAACAGAGCGACGGAGGCTATCAAAATGACTGATTCGTTCTTGTCTCCTGCTTTGGTTGAATTTTCATTGATTTCAATTGACCTGCTATTTACACAAAACTGTGGTTTGTCACTGGGAAAGCATCAACGATCAGAAGAAAAAAAATATTTAAACATTGAAAAGAAAACTTGTCAAGTTCATTTGAAAAGCATTTTTCAAATTATTTTCTCTCTGATTGCTTTTGCTTTGTTTGCTTTCACCTTAGTAGTGGTGCTAACTAATGACGAATCCACAGATTTACCCGATTATCCGGGTGATTTTGAGTATTACGTTTTTTATCAATTTGGAATGAAATGTTTAATGCTTATATTAATAGTAATATGTGTTTTTGTCGAATATCCGGGTTTTACTTTCCATTTTAACGTTTCGACATTTGTTTTATTGATTGCCTGTTTTGGCAACGTTGTTTATCACATTTTGTACTGTTTTGCTTTAGATTCTAAGAATAATAAACCCCATAATTGTCCTTTAATATTTTCGTTGATAGAGAATATCATTGGTATTCTATTAGCACTATTGCAAACAGTATTTATAATAGGAACACATATGCCAAAGGATTATAAAAAGCTTGTTGTTGAATCAAGATCTCAAAAGTGTAAAGATTGGTTACACAACAACGCTGTGTATTACGCATGCTGCCTCTTAGGGATACTTAATTTAGGCTTATGGGTCAGTGACAGCATTGGGGAATTGAGACTTCCTGTATTTAGCATCACAATTTACAAGGCGTTTAGAACAAAAGTTTGGTCTGTCATAAACAAAATTATTCTACCTTTAACAATATTTTTTCGTTTTCATACTGCTTTTGATTTTTTGGAATATTACTGGAGGCATGATATAATGATAGATAAAGGGCAAGACAATGCCTAACTGAGCAACAAAGGTCAAAAATATACTTGCACTGTATAACAGCAACATAACGCATTCATTGAATTAATTTTATGGACATATTTGCATTATCGGCCTACATCACAGCAAAGTCTTGATTTGTACTTAAAATTAAAGACCTTTACTAAACCCACACTCTCGAAAGAAAGTTTGGGTATATTGTTGTTACCCTTGTCCGTCCGTCCGTCCGTCCGTCTGTCACGTATTACTTTCTCAAACTGCTCTTACATCTTCTAAACCAGCAAACTGAACTCTTGGAGTTTGATTATCCTTAGTAGTCATGTCGTTTTGTAAAAAAAAAGGTTTATAAAATTCTTTGGTAGTCCTTAGGGTCAAATAATAAAAAAAAACCTGCTTCCTCGAACTCCTCTTACATTTTCAATAGTAGACAAATCATCATTTGAAATATATTTTTGGTTTGTCCTGAAGATGCGCAATTTTGTCTTGGGGGTCATTAAGTGGTTGATAAATGAGGTTTTTCTTCAAAAAGTCTGGTTTCAAAAAACGTCAATACATTTTGCAGTAGCCTATTGATCTGCATGAATATTATTCGGGGTGTTATGTTGATGTGTAGGCCTAATCAGGTTTCCGAATTTTTGTTTTTATCACGGGGGTCGCTGAGCAACAAAAAATGACGTTTTTTTGCAAAAAAAAAAAAATGGTTCCCAGAACTCCTCTTGCAAATTATGCAGAAGATGTGACCTCTCTTGAGATATAATAAGGGCTGTCCTATAGATGTGCAATTTAAATTTTATCCAGTGAGTCAAATAGTAGCAGAAACTTGACGTTTATCAATCCTTAGAAAAAACCTAGATCCCAGTACCCCTCTCATGAATTAGTGAATAGCCACTTCATACCTTGGGTTGTGATAGGGGCTGTCTTATAGATGTGTAATAAGATTTTAAAAATATGAATTTGATTCTGAGGGTCAATACTATCTGCAAAATGATGTTCCGTCCAATAAAAAAACCAATTTCCTGAACTCCTCTATCTTTTGTGATTGAATTAACATACCATAAGATGCACAAGGAGGAAGAATATATATGCTTTAGGGGTGGGGATTTCCATAATTGTGAAGATATTAAAAAAATATTTGACTATTCATGATGGAAGGGGGGGGGGGGGTCAGAGTCTATTCTCACATATTTATAGTAGCAAAACAATATTATTTCTTGATTAGTATTTTTCTGTATGATGTCAGTTGTACATAAAGAGATTTTCAAAATTGCTTTTTATTCTTAAGGATAAACAAAACGTTATATGTAATTGCTGAAATTCTAAAGTCAGACAACCAAAAACCTTACTGTGAAAAACAAAGCAGGGTCATCATTCGGCTAGGGCATCTCAAAAGGGGGTATAACTTATATATCAATTAAAATGCAATGACACAAGAAGCAAGAATGAATATGGTTTAAGGGTGGGGATCTCAAGAGCCATTAAAATGTATTATCCTTTCCTATTTCAGAAGGGGGGGGATGGTTAAACACCTGGTAGCCATGTACTTTATACCATTTGATGCATCATAAAACAAGAAACAAGAATATATATAGTTTAAAAGTCAGATCTCAACAGTTTTAAAGATACTTCAAGATATTTGGTAATTTCCTATTTTATGGGGGTCAGAACAATCCTGTAGGGTCATGACCTACATAGCATTTGATGTGCCATAATACATTAGGAACAAAAAATATATAGGATACAATGGTTTTAAGATACTTTGTCACTTTCAAGTTCGGGAGGCGGGGGAGGGGGAAATGACCCCAGGGGCAGGGGCCCTGTCTTAAATGTATTTTGACATTATCAGCAGAATTGGACAGAATGATCACTATAGGGCATCTGCAGAGTGGACCCTAATTAAGTTGTTAATAATTATAACATCAATCTTCAAATAATATCAATAATAGGTTATATTTAGAAATGATATTCTAAACGAGTTTTAAATAACCGATTAGCAATTCTACAATTGATTGCCATCACTAGTTTAATATCACTTGTATATATATACATATATGATATAATTTTACATGTATATTTGTTAACAGTCAGGATTAAAATGCACAAATTTTCATAAGTCATAAATCTTGACATACCACATATCTTTTTACAAAAAAGAATAAGCAAAATAAAACAAAATTACACTCCTCTCTCTTTCTAATACTGGTGCGTGATGATGGGCGAGGGGTTTAAAGGGCTGCAGTATGCCTTCATTCTCACTAAAATGTTTCTAATCCACACATCCTGAGGATGGGGAACGGTTAAGACCCCTTCCACATCCTCCTTATTTTAACTCCAATAAACATGATATTTAATATACAAATTTAATACAAAATGTTACAGGGTCAATATGGGGTCAATTCAATAGGGTAAATCTGACAAATGAAAAAATAACTTTTGAAATTAAAATGACAGAAACTGTACAACTGCAATAGGAAAGTTAACGATGATAAGGTTATTTAAATAAAGATGATGATACAGTATGCTTGCAAATTGAGATCATTTTTAGAAAGTGAAAGTAAAACTTAACTTGTATACCAATATCTCCTAATATTGCGCTACTACATGTATAATACTTACCTATATTGGTCAACAACAACATGATAATCCAATTAGAGCACAATATGAATTCCTTTAGCTGATCACTACAAAAGAAAAGCTTATTCATGTGAATTAATCCTATTCTGCATATCGAAAACACATATGCATGTACACCACGTGAAACCCATCTAACCAAAGAGCAGGGTAAAACTAGTACCCGCTAATGCAACCTGTAGACCTGTGTTATGTACGTAAATTCGGACAAAGATCATTTACTTTAAACGTATTGCATGTTTTTTCACAACTTTATTCTTTAAAACCCCTTGCGCAATTATATTAGGTACTTAACCATGTTAAAGCACAATTTTCAGCTTTAAGATGATAGAAGACACCTGCATATTGTGATGTACTCCCCATTGATCTAAACAAATAAGGTATAAAATAAATTATTTCCCCCAAAAATATTTTACCTAACAGCATAGCGCATTGGGTTAGAGCGTTAACTATGTGTCTGTAAGAAGAGAGTTCGAATCCTCCTCGGGCTTATCTACGTTTTACCGTAATAATTGTGTTTTCAGGGGTGATTGTGGTCCGAGGGGTTTTTTGGGGGTAATTAAACTACATAAATGAATTTTTTCAGGGGGGGGGGGTCTGGACTCCTCCCCAACCCCTTCTCTAAATCCACATACAGGATGATATGTTGGCACACAAAAACATATCAAAAGCAGCAACCGCCGGGGGGGGGGGGGGGGCATAATTTAATTTTGTTTGTAAGAATTATATAGACCATACTGTCTATGTCATGAAATGTTAAGATTATTGATTAATATAAAATTCACATGCAAACAGTTCAACCCCAAATTGTACATAAAGACAATAAGTTTATTATGGGATGGGATCACATCCTTTATGGAAATTATAATTTCTAAAAATTCCGGAAATTGCATATGGTCTTCTCTTTGACTAAAACTTGTAAAAAAAAAAAAAAAGAGTATTATTTAGGGGCAAACACTTGGTGCGGGTATTACTGTCTAATGACCTCATCTAGTTTTTATTTGTTGGATTGTCGGAATTGATTTGACAAAGTATTTTACAATATCTTGCTTCTCAACAATATGCTAGCCATGAAAAAGTGCATCCATATTACCAAGAGCACAATTTGAAATGTGTTTCTCTTTGAAAATTTCATTTTCTCTGGAGATCTACTTCTGTCATTCATCAAAGTCCGTGCCTAATAATTACAAATTAAGTATCTACAAGTAAGGATTTACATTTAATGCCATCTTTTTGTGGTACTATGTGAAAAAAAAATCAACAACAAAAATTATTTTTATTTTACAATAAACAAATGCGGGCCAAGCACTTTTCCTGCGAGTTATTTTCCATTGGAAAGCAATATTTGCCTGAAAATTGTTGACATGCATCATGATAAAGGTGAAATTTATAGCAAAAACAAACGCTCTTCTAAAAAGAAAAATCCTAATAATTAAATTAAAATAAAATTCTTTGCTCTTTCGCACATTGACATGTCGAGCATAGAGATTGGTAAATTAAATATGTAACGTGAAATAAAGCCTTGTGGTTTTTTTCTTCCTTCCATTATAATTTTTAAAAAGCCGCTTGTCTTTAATGCCTCCATTTAGAGCGTTTTGGCGAACATGGGCAATTCTGCAAGATTAGGTATGTGAGTTAAATCACATCGTACACTGAAATGATCATTTTTAGAGGGAGATGCTAAAAATATTCAAACCCCCTTCCCTCAAAAAGTTATCATAAATTATTTTCCAAATATGAGATATTATTAGAATAAATAAATTAAGACACTATCACATGCAGTCTTAGCAGTGATGTTTACGGCAATCACCAACATTATTTTTAGTTGAATATTATTAGATGTATGTACATGTACGTATTTTGTACTTTAGTTAGACATTTTTTTCCAATTATTTTGATTCATTCCTTAAATTCATCCTAGTTACTTAAAAAAATTAACATTTCATAAAATGTACTAAATAAACTAACTAAAGACATTTGTGTCCCAAATAATCGTCTTCCAAGTATTTCTAAATGAGGGGGGGGGGGGCGGATTTCTTTTAATCAGTGAATGCTTATTTTTGGACAATGTCGGTCCTAAAACATACCAGACCATGCAGACAAATAATCACACTGCGTGTTAAATTGTATACTGCACTAACGCTATATGGCTGATATCCACTAATAAGCATTTAATGTTTATATCTATACATGTATTTATATTGATGTTAATTTGAATGAATTATTTGTGTACCGTTACTTTAAAGCCATTATATATTACGTTATTTGTCAAATATATGAATAATGGATGGAACAGCAATAAAACAGGTTGGTTAGCTCGCCTCCGCGGCTAAATATATAGTGCCAGAAACTTTGTCAAGAAAACTCTTTTTTATTTACGAATTGATATTGATATGATTTAAATTTCATTTTTCATAAGTACATATCAAATTGATTATGTAATTTTGAATTTTCATTTAATGTTACAATAATAAATCTGTTCAAAACGCGTTTAATTACTTATCTACTCATACGCCGTGATCAAGTTTGGCGTGTTATTGAAATGAGCGTCACAGAATTTCCTATGCAAATATACGGAAAATATACGTCGAGTGTAAATATTGAAAATTGAAGTTCTGTAAAAACAAAATTCTTTAAAATTCCTACCATATCTCTAGATTTAGAGGGATATACAAGGAGTTGCAATTTTACTGAGAATGGATTAGGAAAACGTTTTTAAAATTGTACAACAGCGTCATTTGGTGAATTTCATAAATAACTACAGGTCCCACAATTTCAAAATGCGGGGGTCTTGATTACACAAACAAGTTCTTCTCTTAAGAATGAAAGCTATAGTTTTTTAAAAAAGTAAATACATTAGGAAGATAAACATATTTCATGTTATTTCCAAACCATGGCCCTAAAATTATTGTTAGAATAAGTTTTTTTAGAAACTGAATGCTAAATGAGAAAGCATTGAAACAGATTCTATTTCATGATGTTATAATTATTTGATTGTATGAAATGGAAAAAATAACAGCTGGTTGTGTAGTAAAGTATTTTAAAAACAATGTTACACAAAAGAATTGTAGTTCATGTATTTTCTATGATTCAATATACTTGTATGAGATATGAAGTTGAATATAATTATTGCTTCATATCATAAAATCAGTGACAGTTTCTATATGAGAATTGGATGGCAATTGTTTTCTATGTTTAATCTTCATTATAATAAGAGCGTGGTATAAAGATTTAAAAATGTATTTTAATCTAAATCTTACAATATTTGGATATATTCTTTACAAATAAATAATTAACGACCAATATCATTTATATCATTTAATGTAAAAGTTTAAGGCAGATTTGATGCGTTAGTTACCAATCACCCAGTTTCCTGAACTGTTTTATACGATTCAAACACATTCTTTTGAATATTTTTATCTGATGCTTTGGTGTATTCGTTGAGGTTATATTTCAATTAGTAATGTAAAAACAAAAAAGAAGTTTTACTTTGAAAAAGAGATCACGGCGAGTGTGACCAGTCAGGAGAGGATGTTCAGTCCGCCATGACACCTGATCTTACCTCTATTTTTTGTAGAGGTCCGTGTTTGCTCTGCTCCTGTTTTGTAATTTTCCTTTGGACTTTTGAATTTGAACACTGTTCGTTATCACCACATGTCATTTTTAACAAATTTGAAATTATATATTGATGTGTTTCATACAAATGTTATTACATGTTGTATATATACATCTATATTTGTAATAAAGCGAATCTTAATCGATATTAAGTGTACATTATTTTTTGAACCAAACTTAATAAATGCTTATTTTATGCTATTTTCACTATGCATATAAGTAAAATTGGAATTTTTTAGCTAGCAGGTAAAATAAATCAAATCGATAAAACCAATGTTCCCAGCACTTTAGCACGAAAGACATACACAAATCTAAGGAAACGAATTAATAAAGAGATGTTTTTAATGAAAGTTCATAGGCTTACTGCGTTTGTTGAAACCCAAGAGACTAAATGACAAAAGCACACCACTTTAATTATATACATTTTAAATTCTAAACAGTCTGTTTAGTGTCATTATGTTTATATCAGAACATAACCTGTCTAGAAGGCACATACATGTTTGTGTATAAAATACAACAAACAATACAATCAAACATAATGAATAATGGGCATCCTATTTGTGTACTTTTTGGAAAAAAAAAACCAACAAGATGTGCACAGGTCAATGGAATTTGAGTGTAAAGTCACACAATATGTTATCTTTTTAAACCTGCACAAAGTATCTAAACTGACTTTAAACTTCGCACACCGTACCCTATCTGTCTGACTAATGACTAAATAACAATAAATATAAGCATGCATGTTTTGGATTTTTTGTTTTTTACCAAGAACAATATGATTCATATTTTAAGCATATACTTCACATAGTTTGAACAGTAATAATTTGTGATTAAATTTTATAGTTATATGAATACAAATGAAGTATGTCATATAAAACATGCCCCGTCTCTGTGAAAAGTATAGTGTTGTCCGCATATATGGAAAAAAGATAAGGCAACATTCCTAATTTCAACTATATTTAGTCGATCATATCAGAATTGGGGTCAATTACTTTGAAATGTAATTGAATACTTTCAAATACATTGATAGTTTTATTAATTACTTGCAATTACAATTACATTGATTTTTGCAAATGTAATTAATTACTCTCAATTACTTTGTTGAATGTAATTAGTAACATTTCAATTACTTTACTTTTATTTTTAAACATCTTGAGAACAAATACATGTATAAACAGCAATGAGACACACAAGGGATTATGTACGGTAATGTTTTTAAAGGTTCAGTTTAATCATTTATATTTATAGATTTTGCTTTAAAATTTCTAGAAAAAAAATTGACATTAAATTCATCTAATACTATTGAGTTCACGTTTGGTTCTGAACAAGATTTTCTCTACAGTGAAATTTTATTTTCGTAAATATGTTTATTCAGAATGTACAACTTTGGGCAGCAGAGCATGTCAGTAAATAAAAATATAATGACTATAAATCACAAGAATGCGATATTTAGACTCTCTTGAGTCTAAAGTAGGGGAGTTCTTGGGTATGAGAGGGGTTCACACTTGAACAAAATTAGACCTTTACCTATTGCCCTTTGCAGTGTGCCATACTGTATAAACACATTTAACATAATGAGAAATTTAATTATTGTGTAAACAAAAAAACACGCCAAACAGGTATACAAACTAAACATGCTAAACATCATTATAAGATACTTTTTAGAATTTAAAACTTGGGAAAATAGCAGTTGAAATGTAATTAAAAAGTAATTGAAAATACCTCATTTTTTTATTGTATTTAATTACATTCAATTACTTGTAATTGAAGGCATACTCAATTACAAATTACTTCCAATTACTTTGAAAAATGTAATTAATTATGGACAATTACAAATACCTTTTGCAATTACCCTATCCCTGGATAATATTATTTTTGAAATCATGCATAGGAAGATAAATAACAAAGAAAAAGATACTTGTTAATTTGTATTGAGAGAGGAAAAGTTTGATTTTTATATCTTACTAATGAGTTTTCATTTGACAAACAATACCACTTCTTGTTATTCTAAAGAACATTTCTTTTTACAAAAAACATCCAAACAACAGAATAATTGATTTTTGGCTATTCTTTACCTAATTCAGCATAGAAGAATAAAAATTGCACTATGTACTATATTTATAGTTTAAACCCAGTTGAACAACAGAAATTCAAAAGAAAGGATTGAAACCCGATATACAACTTCTCAAAACAAGCAGATTTGTAATTATATTAGACTGGAATCCTCGAGTCAATTTTTGCAAAAATTTTACCCTTGAAAGACACATTTCTTGACCGTACCTTACTGAAATAGAGGGAGGGCCTAATTAAAACAAGTGTTAGATACCTGACGTGGCCACAGTCCGTCGATGTACCCAGTACTAATTGATTTACACAATGAGGTATACGGAACATGAAAAAAGAGATTTCGTATAAACCCATCGTTTCAAAAATGCGTCTGAGAAAAAATTACGATTAAGTACTTTATCTTTTGGATTGCAACCACTACGTATAACTTTTATATTTAATTTAATTTTTTTTTTTTTATTTTCTCTAGTTTTACAACTAACTGATAGTAAATTGATTGATGTAATGCTATTCCGTCAAAGTATGACAAATTATCTTCTATTACTCTCGCGGTGATGGGCAAACATTTGATGGCTATGCTTCCTTACCTTTTTAATCTTTACCATTTGATCAGACAGCTTTGTACTGATTTTTACGTACGATATTTTTTTTCAGCGAGTAGATATTTCTATTGGTTTAACAAACTGTTTAAGTAAATGAGAACACGTGACAAACCTTTTTCAACGAAATTGGTGTAGTTATGTCACAGGAACGTTTTATTTTCCTTCGTGGTCTCTTTCTTTCTCATCAAAAGCTTAAATAAAACACTAATTCTCTTATATTCATTTCCAAAATCGTTTACAGATTTGTGTTTTTACAAAACTTGAGACATTTCTATTCGTAAAACGATCATATTGTGTTCCATTACCGATTTATTTTCAACGTTCAAATATTCAAACAAACTATAGAGACCTAAGAAATGACATTTACAGTAGATAAAGGGGGGTTATGCTCCTAAGCTAGTTGCTATCAACACACCCGGTCTCAAATGTCCAGCTGACACGCATAGCTAAATCTGCATATTAAGGCTAAGGCTATTGTTTCGTGTTTGATTGATAAGTGGGATTTTATTGATCTCAACCCAGGTACATTTTACGAAAAGTGGCTTTAAACCCGTCTAAGAGCCCTTTCTTACACTATTGAAAATACTCTACTTAAGCATTATGAATAATGAAATTTGAAAAAGAAATTTGGTAAAAATTGTGACCATGCCTCTTTAATGTTGACAAAAGCAAAGAATAAAAGAATAAAATCAGTATCATATTCAAAACTCTACCTAATATTGAATCAATGGTTGTAAAAAAATTGTTGTGATGTTATGTGAACATTTAGCTACTTTCAGCCTAATAAACATATACATATGTAATATTTAGTAATTCGCTGTATTTACAAGGAATGTTTGATATGAATTAAATATATTAAGATTCATTCACAACGAGATATTCCAATTATAAGGTTAATGCATGCCAATTTTTCCAATGTGGAATATAAGTTTTAATAATTTTTACTTGTAATTTTTCAGTCGTGTTGACTTGTACAGCATTAATAGGTAAATGTATTTACTATTTAGATAGTTAGACCTAAATAAAGTTTTGATAGAAAAGAAAAAGAAAATGATCAAGAGAACTTCAAAATTTAACAATTATTTATATGAATTGAATAGTAAAGTAACATATTCATTTACTATGTAATTTAACAATAAATCGATAAAGTCATGCGTAGATGAAGAGAACCTAAAAAAAATAATGTTTACCTATTATTTTTTTGTTTTCTCCCACAGTGTCCATTGCATTGTCATTGATTGTTACAGTTTGTAATGAAAAGACGGATTTCGCAGAAAAGGAGAAATGTGTGCTAGCGATTTTATTTTCTCTGCATATCGCCGGGTTTATATCTGTTATCAGCCTTTGTATAGTTCGTTATCAAAATGAATGGGATGGAAACTGCGTTGATGGCCAGGAAAAGACTTTTTTAAAACTCAAACTTATTTCATTGTATATTTTTGGAGTATGTTATTTATTACATTGTGGATTATACGCTTGGAAATATTTTGTAAGTTGTCAAAACAAAATTATAGGTTTACTAGATTATTTTACGTCTTTATTGCATATACTTTCTATCATCGTTTATTTTGCTTTGTTTCGCAAAAGAAAAGACAAGACGAAATGTTTTGAAACATTTTTATCGGTAATGCTTATTCTCTTTAACACTAGTACCTGGCTCGATGCACTTTCGACAGATTTTCTTTTCAATATGCAATCAAATCGTACTTTACCAACACAAAATGTAACATGTAGAGTAAGTGAAGCTTTAGAGAAAATCGACCCTTTGCTTTCGTCTGCCATTATCGGATTCTCCTTGCTGACAACCAGTTTGCTTTGTCGAAAAATGGCTGATATCCTTCCATATTCATACTTGCAAACCGGTGATCCTTCTAAAGATAACATATTTACGAAACTATGCAAAAGATGCACTCAAACAGGAATTCTGCTAATGTCTTTTGGATTGTTTGCTTTCACTTTCACTGAACTTTCCATAAGTGAATCATCCAAAGATTTGGTACCATATATTATCGCACAATTAACTGTGAAATTGATAATTTTGATATTAGTACTTGTGATTTGTTTTTGCTATCTTTGTAAACGAAATATGAAATGTTCTTTATGTACAGCATGTAAGAAACGGAAAAATACTCACAAATGTTGTTGTAATGTTTGGATAGTCATATTGATTATTACTTTTTTCTGTAATATTTTACACCACGTATTATGTTCCATTTTTATCCGAGACTTAAATGATATTCAAATAGAAGGCTACGTGTTGGGAGATAACATTGTTGATTGTATCATAGCTGCATTTGAAATCCTTTTGATATTAATAAACTACAAGTATTACGATATGACATGTGAAAATTGTAACAACTTAAAAAAATGTGTAAAATGGATATTTAATAAGGGCGTGCACATTTTGTACTCCCTTTTATGCTTTTTGAATATGGGCCTTTGGATCAGAGATAGCATGAGGGACAAAAGGCTTATTTACAAAGCACGTAACACCAACGACTTTTGGACTCTTGTCATAAACATCGTTTTCTTCATTTCAATATTTTTTCGCTTTCAAATCAGTTTCGAGTTTTTAAAGTTATATTTGCAAAAGTACGAGTATGCAAGACATTAGCTAATTAAAATCCCAACGTAACATAGAAAATTTAATGAATACACACATACATATAAAAGCATTGTAGGTAAGTTGATAAATACAAGTATGTAAAAAGAATTTTAAGGGTTTAAGTGTTTACCTTTATTTACATAGGCATAAATGATATATATTCAACCGCATATGCATGTACATGCTCTGTAATTCTCTTTGCATAATAAAATCTAACATTATGTTTGTTTGCTACCTCTTGAGAGAGAGAGAGAGAGAGAGAGAGAGAGAGAGAGAGAGAGAGAGAGAGAGAGAGAGAGAGAGATAGATAGATAGATAGATAGATAGATAGATAGAAAGAGAGAGAGAGAGAGAGAGAGACGGGCAGACTGCCAGACTGCTAAAGAGCATTTGTTTTTTAAATCTCTTTATATAATAATGCAGCACATCGTCTATATATTTAATTAGATTACAAATTTTAAAGCAGTGAGAAATGTCGAAAATCTTGTTTTCAATCCTTTATATTAACTAAATCATCATTACACATTTTACTCAGCATGGTGATTCTCAGAGCAAGATTTAATTTTGTCGAAATATATTAACATCCACTAAGTATGTTTCACTCTTTATCCTTAAGGAAAATCATTATAATTTATAGCTCTATATAAAAACTGCGAGGACTGAAATATACACGATCCCGTTCTAAGCAGTTTATTGATCGGTCCAAACTTTAATCAACTTGAGAAAAACCTGGACTGCACGAAATAATCATGATAATGTCATTAAGTCTCGAATTCCTATTTGAGACGGCTTGGCTATATCTTTTATCTAACATAGGTAAATGTATTTACTATTTAGATAGTTAGAGTTAGATAATGTTTAGATAGAAAAGTAAAAGAAAATGATCAAGAGAATTTTAAAATTTAACAATCATTTATAATAATTGAATAGTAAAGTAACATATCCATTTGCTATGTAATTTAACAATAAATCGGCAAAATCATGCGTAGATGAAGAGAATCTAAAAAAAAAAAAACAAGTTTACCTATTATTTTTGTGTTTTTTCCCATAGTGTCCATTGAATTGTCAATGATTGTTACAGTTTGTAATGAAAAGACGGATTTCGCAGAAAAGGAGAAATGTGTGCTAGCGATTTTATTTTCTCTGCATATCGCCGGGTTTATATCTGTTATCAGCCTTTGTATAGTTCGTTATCAAAATGAATGGGATGGAAACTGCGTTGATGGCCAGGAAAAGACTTTTTTAAAACTCAAACTTATTTCATTGTATATTTTTGGAGTATGTTGTTTATTACATTGTGGATTATACTCTTGGAAATATTTTGTAAGTTGTCAAAACAAAATTATAGGTTTACTAGATTATTTTACATCTTTATTGCATATACTTTCTATCATCGTTTATTTTGCTTTGTTTCGCAAAAGAAAAGACAAGACGAAATGTTTTGAAACATTTTTATCGGTAATGCTTATTTTCTCTAACACTAGTATCTGGCTCGATGCACTTTCGACAAATTTGCTGTTAAATATACAATCAAACAGTACTTTACCAACTCAAAATGTAACAACTAGAGCAATAGAAGCTTTAGTGAAATCGATCCTTTGTTTGCTACTTCTCTCTCTCGAGAGAGAGAGAGAGAGATAGAGAGAGAGAGAGAGAGAGAGAGAGACGGACAGACTGCCAGAAAAAATAGACTTATTCACTGGGCAGGGATAAAGAAATTAGGTAATGTGGAGGGAAATGTTTTTGAGGGGTATATGATATATAATTAGTTTTACGTATGCATATATCAACAACTTTATCGTACTGTACGAGTATATGTATGTCCAAATGTGTGTAACTGATGCTATACTCTGTCCCAAGATATCCTGGATTCACATTTTGCTTAATTACTCGATATTTAGAAATACCTCAAGGGTTCAAACGATGTTCATTCAAAAGTTTGAAAATTTTCCAAGATTTCTCCGTTGAAACTCCCCCTCTAGCTGATCATGTTTCAATACATGGCTAAAAAATGTGATGTCTACGGGGATATTGTATTGAAGCAGACCTGGATGATAACGTTGAAAAATTGCGCGAGGTATTCCGAGTGACTTCCGAATGGAGAAAAGATGTAAACATTCGCCATTATAAATCTCCGTAAGAAATTTCTTTTCGTTCCTGTGAATTTTTATGAGTGAAAAATGAAAATGTGTCAATGAGGATATCTTGGATATTTTCCCTTTTATTGATTTCAACTGTATTTCTTTCACAGGTATGTGTATTTTTATTAAAAATTATCAAAAAGTGATGGAAGCAATAACTTGGGACAGAATATACCTACATTTTTAAGCTACTTACATTTTTAAAACAAACAAATATAAATAAAATCCATTAATTACTAGTAGTAAATACTAGTAGTTTTGGTAGTTTAACTGTACTCATAGATACTTCACTATCATGATTTTTCTTGGTTCTGTCGAAACCTTAACAGACAAGCTGTACTGTAATATATCAACTGTCGCTAAAGAACATTTGGTTTTTAAATCTCTTTATATAATAATGCAGCACATCGTCTATATATTTAATTAGATTACAAATTTTAAAGCAGTGATAAATGTCGAAAATCTTGTTTTCAATCCTTTATATTAATTAAATCATAATTACACATTTTACTCAGCATGGTGATTCTCAGAGCAAGATTTAATTTTGTCGAAATATATTAACATCCACTAAGTATGTTTCGCTCTTTCTCCTTAAGGAAAACCATTATAATTTATAGCTCTATATAAAAACTGCGAGGACTGAAATATACACGATCCCGTTCTAAGCAGTTTATTGATCGGTCCAAACTTTAATCAACTTGAGAAAAACCTGGACTGCACGAAATAATCATGATAATGTCATTAAGTCTCGAATTCCTATTTGAGACGGCTTGGCTATATCTTTTATCTAACATACATGCACTGATGACCTAAAAACGAAAAACTTAATTAGCTTTACCTTACGTCCTATTTACGATCAATTTATTAATTCGCTAAAAGAAAGATGCTAATATAAACAATATGGAAATGCTTTCTCTGATGATTCGTGTGAGTTATGAAAGAAGCGATCATTGCAGAACAACGCGGGTTATGTATTTTTTCTGTAATGTTGCTACCATCACTTCACCAAAGAAAAAAGCATTTCATTCTTTTGATATTCTTACATGATTTGTATAATGATATCTGAAAAGGAGATCATATATTTTCCTAATGTGAAATGTTATGTTGTTGTGTTAAAACATTTAATTCTTGGCCACTTTTATTTAATTTCTGTAAATTTAACAAACTATAATAATAGGTTACCTATGTTTTAATTTGGGATTCTTTGCAAACAGATTTTCCTTAAGTTTTCAATTGATTTATACCTGGTATTAAGTTTTAATTTATATGAAAGTTTTCGTCGTCTTTAATAATAGTTCAAATACAATATCTAAATTGGAACGGTGATTATTTTTTTTTTGTCTGTGTTTGATATTGACCATACTTTAAAACATAGTATTACTAAACATATGAATCTACGAATCTTTGTGAAATCCCACTGTGAAAAAATATTTGAGCTTTTTAAACAAATTGACAAAAAGTATTCGTTAAAATGGCGTCACGTTAATTTTTTGTTTGCAGTCATCATGTATTTTAAAAGTAAGTTTTATCTAGTTACATTAAGTCATGTCGTATATTTTGCTATCGCTATGATAGTTGGTAACTTGCCAATTTTGACGTAATTTTAATAACAATGAGACGTCTGTTTTTCATCTGATACACAACCAAAACAAGCGATGGGGAGAAAAGGAAAAGAGTTAAGTCCGGAAGAAAAATGAATGGTTATAAATATTTTTGAGAGCGGAAATTCAAAAAACTAAACTAAAATCAGTAGATTATTACAGAGATCCCACAGTACCGTGAGTAGCTTTATTAGACGTTATTTATTGCATGGTGAAATAAAAAATCGTTGCAGAAGTGGCAGACATAAAAAAAAATTACGCCCCGCAAATACAGAAAATCAGATAGGATAGTTAAAGTCAATAGGAGAGACTGTGAAATTTAACCAAAATAATACGAATCCAGTTGCCAAAACAACTTTACAGTTTCATTTTCACGAAAATTGTTTTAAATGAGGAGTAAAAAGGAAAAAGTTGGTGATAAAAGGAGTGAATGGAGAGAAAAAAAAACGACTGTCGTTGTGTCGGGAAAAGCAGAGATGGCCACGGTCTGGTGAAAATGATTGGAGAAAAATTATTTTTTCTGATGAAATTAAGATAATGATTAGCCACGATGAAAGAGTGTACGTATGGAAATTTGCAAATTTCCAAAACAGTATACTGTGACATCATTCGTAATGGCTGAATTTTTGTGGTATTCGTGGGTAGCCTTCCCCTACACGAGAAAACATGATAAAATGAATATGAAATTTTCGCCGTACAAATAGCGTTTCTAGAAAGGTTTGTCAGTCAGAAAATCTGCAAATTCCAATCTTTCAACGCGGTATGCAGGATTATGGGATGTTGGGCATAGAGGAAGATTACGATGTATAAGGTCAATATCTACATGTAGTAAATTATTCCACAGTGCCTTTTTTATGCTAGGTTAACAGCATATGATGTCATAATTAATTTGAAATATCTTTTTTCAGTATTGTGTGACGTTAAGGGAATTCTGTAGAAAAAAAGACGTTTTCTTGACATTTCAATATAATCCTTTAGAAGGTAAGCTGAATACTTATATTAGATTTAATATTATTTTAAAGAAAAGGTCAAGAACATCTTATATACCATTTTTAAAAAGAAAATAAGCAATACGGCTATATTTTATCGTCATAATAAGAATATTCATTTAAACCAAAAAAATGCTTTTCTTTGGTGGTTCATGCGGGATATGAAGGTAGCGACATGGCAGAAAAAATACATAACCCGCGTTATCATCAGAGAAAGCATTTTATATTTATATTTACATTCGTCTTTTATCCAATTAATAAATTTATTGTTAAAAATAATTTAATTAACTAAATTAATGTTAATGTTCATCAGTACGTTAGCTAAAAGAAGCAGCAAAATAGTTTCCTATGGGAGTCTGACACCGTCATGATTATTTCGTGTGGTCTGTGATTTTCCTTAGTCTGATGAAGGTTTCGACCAATCAATAAAACGGGCGTGTAGGTTTCAGCGCTGCCAGTTTTTTTTAAAGAACTATGAATTACAAAAGATTTCCGTAAGTTAAGGGGAATCATACTCAGTAGATGTAAATATATTAAATTGAATAAGACAATTTGAAACATTTTTTTTACTTAAAATTAAGCTCCAATGCACATTAACAAACCAAGTTTTGGTTATTTAACATCATTTAAATAAGTGATATTTCAAATATCAAACACCTGTGGGGTCTTTTCATATACTTGGTCTTGATCATAAGCTATAAAGCACATGCAAAAAAATGACAGTGATAACAAGTAATTAAACAGCAAGGGTAAAATCTGAAAATGGAAATTAAGTTATGATTGATGTGATAAAATTTATATCATGTATGTGTTTAAAGCTGGTTTATTTGTTAAGGTCTTGATACTTGTTTTATTATCACATGATAAGTGAACAGCCAGAACGGATCCCTGTTGCATGCAAACATTATCTATATGTCTTTCTTGATTCTGCACCATAGAGTGAAAACATGACGATATCTAATACTTTAAAGTAAACATTTACTTTGTTTTTGATAGGTTTCTTTGCTTTGTGAAGGAGGATAGTAACATTAGACAATTCGTTATTAATCGATTAGCGAGCACATCATTTTACTGAACCGATTATTCTGAAATGTTACCTTTTCTTAATAATCTATAAAATAAATATTTACATGCGTAAGACCAAAGATGATTAAGATTTGAATGTAGAGCAGATAACACAGTTGATTATTCTGAATCGTTTTCAGATAAACTTCTCCTTATTCTTATTACAAAGAACTCTGCTTATTTAAGCATTGAATGCTTATATTTATATTAATACTTATGTCTATTTTTATGAAATATATGTGTATTGTCGCTGTAAAGCCATTATATACGCTCTCAGTCAGTGATATGAAACATACATGGAACAGCCATATTAACATATTATTTAGTTCGCTTCCGCAACTAAAAATATAGTTGCCAGAAACTTTTTATTTAAAAATCTTTTTATGAAGGGGTAGATATAATTTAATGATTATTTTTCAAAAGAACATATCAAATTGGTTATGTAAGATTGAACGTTTCATTTAATCTTAATCATAAATATACTCAAAACACGTGAAGACGTTTATATTTGTGCACATGGCGCATGAATTATCAAAGTGTATTCATAGAAAATTGAACTCGCATATTTCCAATGCAAACAGAAGGGGAAATATACTGTAACACTGAATGTAAATATAAACATGTATGTGTAACAATGAGCAATTCCCATTATTCATTTGATGAACAGTTGTATCTATATATTTTTTAAATTAATAAGCCGATTTTCTGGCTCAGTTTAGCTTACATAAAGAGGTGTCTGTTTTAAAAATGTAAATTAAACAACAGGTCATGCATACATATTTGTTAAGGTATAAAATACATGATATCCTTAAAACGAAGATTCGCATTACATGAGAGGTTGCTTTTTGACATATTCCATTAAAATGTAAATGTTACGAAGTATTTAATTGGCATACAACTACAAGCTTCTTAATATATCATCCCTAACTATGGATTTAGACATTAACCATGATGGTAGATTTTAACCTGATTGCAGTAATTAAATGATAAAAGCATTTCAAGTGTATGAGAAAATATAGGTTTCAAATCAAGAAAATGGGGTCAAATTAATACTCAATGATGAAAAGGTTGTGTAGGAGACTGCTCAATATATAAAAGTTAGTGCCGATTTTTAGTTGTGGTATTTAACTACATGTACTTTGGTTACTGACATTTGTTGTTTTGATGTAATGCAACGTTTATTACAATGCGTGACTAGCACTGGATACTTATTGTTCTTATGTTAAGGCAGATCAAAAGTAAGAATATGAATTGTAATATATGTCAGTTACGAATAGTTTCGAGGCAGGAGTAAATATGAATTATGAATAAAGTTAAGGACTTTTATTCCTAAGGTTATGGTACAGAGAAAACATGTTTCTCTCTATTTTCTTGATAATCTATAATATTGTCACGTAATTGGGTGTATATGAACAGCTACACCTGTCCAAGTTTGTCCAATTAAAATATTTGTGGTATAAATAGTTTACTTTGTCTCAACTGGGATCTTGTATATTAAGACAAAAATACAAAAAAAAAATGTTTTTGTTGGATTTTATATATTGTATAGTTTTAAAACTACATGTATTACAATAAATATAGATTATTTCAAGTTCTGAATTTGTGTTTATTGAAACTTCAAAAGTCATGGAATCTCAAAAATAGAAATTAATTTTCAATGTTTTTTTTTATGAATGAATTTTACTGATACTTGATAATGTAAATATTTATGTCTTCTGGGGTATACTTATTGGTTAACTTTGTACTGTTCCTCGACACACTTTTGTTATCTGTATTTATCTGACCACGCGTCTGTTTTTATGGGTTCATATTACGAATATTATATTGATTACCGAGAAAATAACATTGTGATAAAGTTCTCGTAATTTTAGATTCAAAGAAATGGTTATCATGAACAGATATTAAAAGGATATTGATATCATTTGATAATATTCATTCCTTTTTAAGCAGCTAACTCAAGTAAGTGGCTTATATATTATTTGATTAATGGCATATATTTAAACCCTTTATATCATTTTGTTGCATCGTATAACATCAATGATTACAAAAAAACCCCAAAAACACAAATCTTATCACGAGCAACGATGAAGTTTTCTTTTTAAATAATACAATTTAAAGTATTTTGCAATAAAACAAAAATTGGAGGAGGGGTGATAAATAAGCTTTTACATAAACCTACCACATTTTTGGACATCTGCTTTTTAACACCTTCTGTATAAAAAATATTCAAATTACTTTCATATGATTAAATATTTTCCATATCTTTGCACAGCGCCATTTGTCTCCATAAGTTGAGAAAAGTTTATAAATGACCACAAACATCCATTCATATAAATCAGGAGACGAAATGTAAAGAAGTCAGGATAATCTTGATAACTTTGCCAAATTCAAGTTATCAAGGGTTGCATACATATTGTTTGAAATATTGTTTTTTGTTTAATTAGGGCTGATATTTTGTTATTTTCTTTTGGAGACGTGTCTCCGAACAAACGTCATGTTGAATATTGTATTAAATTACCTAACATGTAATCTTAAAAATTAACCAATTTTTATCAAATATTGATCTTTTATTTAAAATCATGAATTTTCTAAACAGTTACAAAAAATGTAAATGAATTTTATTCGTTTCTAAAGAAAATCGGCACCTTTTAAGAATTATTCAATTAATGAAAGTAAGATATTATAATGTTCAATATAAAAAATCTATTTCAAATAACATTCAATAAAGAAGTGTTTGAACATTCAATGTTACGAATGCAATTAAATTTCAATGTGGTTTATTATATGTTTGAAATGAACTTTAGAGTTATGATTTCTTCATTTCTCCTGAGTTCTGTTACTGATTAATCTACTTGTTAATTCTTTTCGAACAATTAAAATTTAAGTGTTGACACCAGCTACTGGTTTACGATCATCTATAGCTACTTGTACTTTTTGTTTTGCAACCTTTAAAAATGGCTATATACAAGAGAGAGAGAGAGAGAGAGAGAGAGAGAGAGAGAGAGAGAGAGAGAGAGAGGCGCTGTTCAATTTTAGTACTTTAATTCTAGTTTTAGAGCACTCATTACAATTTTAGATCACCCCTCCATGCATATTTATTAGTCTTATCTTTAATAAAGGGCAGACAAGTTAAAATTCAATGTATATATATATAAAGGGAAAAAAATCGGGACCGTGATTTCACTTCGAGAGATCAAGAACTTCGAGAGATCGAAGTTCGAGCCATCGATTGTCACCTATATATATATATATATATATATATATATATATATATATATATATATATATATATATATATATATACACAAGGCATTAAGGATAAGAAAACAACAAATTATTTTATTGCAACTGAGTTTAAAACCATTATGACATGTTTATTTCTATCAAAAGTTGACCACACTGTATATCAAAGGACTTGAGGTAAAATTGAGCAAGGGATTAACATAACAATAGTGACCGAAAAAAGGGCCCAATATACGGCGTTAAGTTCATTCATCCTCTCATTAGTATGAAAAAGTGCATATATGTTGATAAATGTTAAAAAATACGTTATAGAAAATACAATTTATTTTAGAGGATGATTTTTTTTCAGATTTAGAATAATCAAAGATGGAGGACACCGACAGGGAACCAATTGTCAACGATGATAATATACAAGGTACCTGTGGCTACATTTTAAATAGAAGCATCTCGAATTGTTTCAATAACTATATACTATTTTTATAAAGGTCTTGATTATTGATAACTTTTACATTACTTAAAAAAGCTGCACACATTTAGACGCTAAACATGTTCAGCGGTTATTGACATATAAAAGGTTGGGTATTCAAAAATTAGTGATTCTAGAATCTATGATATTTTATTCAATCAATGTTTCTGTATTTAAAATTTAGAATGCACATGTTCAAAATCACGACAGCAGACTCTATGATGATGTATTCTTAGTGTCAAAAATTTAATCAGTGAACTATGACATGAACTATACTAGTAAGTAACACTAGTTAATATTTTGTCCAAATTTTGAATTTTATTGGTATTCTTTGAAGATGAAAAGATTACACTATGTCACGGATGTATGATAAGAAGATGGTGAAGTAGACGCAAATTAAATAATATTATACAATACTAGATGCGATCTCGTTGCGAGCAACGAGAGGTCTTCCGTTCGAATACACCTTATTATATGCTATCGGTATACTTGTTCTTTTCTATCATTTCTTAACACTTCTTCATATTCATTTAACCCCCTCTAAGGATTTAAATAGACATATATTTATGCTAGAAAAAGGCGCTATTATTTTGACTTTTGATAAAAATGAAAACGAAAAATAGTAAAATCCATTATATACCGAAAAAACATTCCGCAATTAGGGATTGAACATGGGTAGCCTGGTGACAAGTTCAGATCTCTCTCATCATTACGCCATGGAAAAAAAGGATCAACAATTATCATAATACTTTTAGATCTAGAATTAGATTTAAAAGTATCATCAAAATCGACTGATGCGTTTTTGAGAAAACGTGTTAGAAAAAAAAATAACGACTCAATCGGCCAGAGAGAGAGAGAGAGAGAGAGAGAGAGAGAGAGAGAGAGAGAGAGATGAATCAAAAATCAAATCGGTAAAGAAATTATCTTTTTATCTGCTTCTTTTTTTTTTTATCAATTTTTTCTGTTTGTCTCAAATTTATCTTTGCCGACTAACACTGTGTGATAAAAAATTCTGCTAGTTCGGCAAATAAAATAGCATGCATCGTACAAATGGTTGGTAGTATAGTTAATTATGCCCCCTTTTCTTGAATTCACTCACTGTTATGTCTAAACGATCAGTGTTAAGCAATCTGTTAATAAAATAGGAAATTTATGAATTTTGACCAAGATGCTTAATCACTAAACATATATAAGAAATTCCGCTTTTGGGCGAACACTACATGTATGTAGTTCTTTGTAAATAATTATAAAATTAAGACAGATGTTAAATGATTGTAATCCACTTGCACCCTGCCGTAATGATTTTATATCAAAAGTGAAAAATCGGACTTTTTGTTTTAACAGTGTATTTCCCCAATGTTTAGATCTGTTTATTCCTAGGCTCAAATACATATACACAGGTGATCATTTTTCACACCTTGTCGCAGTCACCCGATCGTGTGTATAGTTCCGTGTGTATACCTCGGAGGTTTTTCTTTATCCCAGACAGACAAAAGATTTTGATCTGTCCATAAGAAGAACAAAGTTCAACGTCTATTATAAAAATGACTTTTTAGCGTTGACGTCCAATCAGTAAAAAGACAATCATTAAACAAAGAATTTCAAATCAGTTAAATCCATAAACATTATCCCGTAACAAGAAATAAATACATAATTTTTGGACGCCAAATGTACATTTAGCCGCTGGCCACATTACTGCATGTTAGCCATAGTAGTTCTCATTCAAATGATAAAATATTCGTACGTAAGAGAGAGAGAGAGAGAGAGAGAGAGAGAGAGAGAGAGAGAGAGAGAGGGAAGAGAGAGAGATACATTTGATAGAGTTTTATGGTGTTCATGAAATCAATATATAAACAACATTATGTCAATCAACGCATGCATACATGCATGCATTTATCTATATACGGACTCTGAAACGTGCTACTACACCTCTAAAACGAACCGTACCGTTCGAATAAGAAACGAACCGTACCGTTCAAAAAACGAACCGTATCGTGCAAAAAGCGTGCAATATAATTTATGCAAGGCCCGCCCCAAAACGGCCAAAAAAGCGTACCGTACCGTGCAATAAGCGTGCAACTTCCATATACGGCTTATTGACTAATGTCTTTCGATGAATACAGACGGAGATTATCGCTGACAAGATAAGTTCAATATTTTGCTAGAATTTATTTATATGGGATTAAATAACACATATTGAAATTTAACGCTGTTATTTTTATAAAAACCATTACAAAAATGTTTTAATCTAATTTCCTTTCTTAGACCTTAATCATTTCTTTGGTTTTCGACTAAACTTGCATCGCAGATTTCTTAAACACTGTAAATTGTTAATGTTCACACAATTCGTGGTAATACTATTTTGATTTTCTTTATAAAATGTTTTAAACATTGTGAACATACTGGACTTTACATAGCATTAAGTGATTCTCAGGAGAGAGAGAGAGAGAGAGAGAGAGAGAGAGAGAGAGAGAGAGAGAGAGAGAGAGAGAGAGAGAGAGAACTTGTGGGTTAATTATAATACTTAAATTAAAGTTTTATCACTGAACTATTGTTTCGCCTTTGGTTTTTATAGTCGGTCTTTTGAGCGGGATTTTATTTCAGGACTCCACGTGTTTCGCCTCTCAATCAGTTTAAGTATAACAGTACAGATCACGCCATGCGCCGCGTGCTATTTGGCTCCTCCTACATTGCTAGAAGAAAATTATCGAATGAAAACATTTTAGTTTTATGTTTTCCTAGATCCTTATTTAAAAGAGTGTTCCTATTTGAAATTTTTCAACAATAATTTCCTTCCGACTTCATGATTTTAACTCATGTACTGACGATCAGAGTCTTTATCCATATCGCTGTCGTATTTTTTTTGTTACTAGATAAATTCTTAATATATTTATCACTTTTAACATTCATTTGTTGATTGCTGGGTATTTTTCTGTGTCCTGTTTACAACAAGTATGTGAGTAAAAAGGTAAATGAAATATAAACAGGTTACCCAGCATTTGTAAAACGTCAGCTAAATCGCATGCATACAGTGAAGAGCGGGCACTTGTCCAACAAAATGATAAATATCGCCATTAAAGGCTATTGACTTATTGTGTGTATCCAGTTGTGTACATAATAATTTATCGTAAGAAATATGGTACATGTATAGTTTAACTGAATAACAAAAACTAAGTTATATTTTGACTACGCGATGTTATTTCAGGTAAGAGAAGCGATGACGGGTTACATGTAGGTGTGATCTGTGTATACGAACAAGCTCAGAAAATCATAGAATCAATATTTAAATTAATAAAAACCCCTGTCGAAAAACTTTATAACAGTTGATTTCAAGATTTCTAAACCGAAATTCATTATTTATCTTACATGTATCATTAATTGCGTGTATTTTTACTTTGTCTATTCATCAGGGGAATTTGATAGGCAACAGTACGCAATAAAAATGATCATAAGAATTATGAATAAAGAAATGGAAATAACAACTAGCCGAAAATCAAGACAGAAATCAAATCAAATCGAGAAAGGAAACTAAAGAAACATCGGAAAAGTCGGGGCAATTTTTCATAACAATTTTAAATGGATTTGAAATATTTAATGACTTCAATACAAGTATATATTGTACATGTATAGAAATAAAAACTTAAGATGCTTGTTAGAATTATCGACAGATAGCTGAATTAACAAAAAATATATCGAATTGAAGTCAAACAGTTCTTTTAATCTATTGTAATAATTAAATTTATCTAAAATTAAATACAAATTATAATACACTAATCAAAATTAAAACTACCCCCGCTTCTTCACGGTTTTCAATGCGTACACGTTTCACGCAACGTATCAAAAACGGGGGAACGGATGGAAGTTCTGATTTTAATTAGATTGAAATACATTTGTAATATATCATATAATTAGAGAAAAAAATGCTCGTCATATATTACCACCTTGCTGAAGTCAATCGGGCAAAAACTAAACAAAATTATATGAGAAAAATCAAAGCGTTCAGGCAACGCCTACCTCATTAATAAAGCGCGCAAACCATGCATGCAGCTATTTTTAGCCAAGCGTACCGTGCAAGAAGCGAACCGTACCGTTCACAAAACGAACCGTACCGTTCACAAAGCGAACCGTACCATTCACACAACGAACCGTACCGTTCACAAAGTGAAACGTACCGTTCAAAAAGCGTACCGAACCGAACCGTGCAACTGGTGTAGTAGCACATTTCAGGGTCTGTATGTATATAAATAATAAACAGTCCTCCTTTTAAAGTCGTGTAGAATAATTGACACGCATTTATTTTTAGGAGAACGGTTATTTCCCGCAATTGATAAATGTTGTATGCCTACAATCATTGAGATGGCAGCATTTCGTTGATGCCAGCAAAGCGACCCGGCGAGCTCTAATGCGGTCGTTTTGCGGGGTACTTCGATGGCATGTCTTTGATGCCGGCGAAGGGACGAGCGTCTAAATTTAGCGAGCTACTGACAGAAACAAGACTGTTACAAAGCGTGAAATTGATGGTATTTCGTAACGAGTTCTATATTTGTACTGGGAATAAAGCCGCTATTATTTTGATTTTTAAATATAATTAAAACGGAAAGTATTAAAAACGGAAATCAAAACACAGTTCAAAAGAAAAAACATTCGGCACTCGGGGACTGAACCCGGGTCGGCTGGGCACAACAAGTCCATCACTCTAACGACTGAGCTACCCGGACTCTCGCTTCAGGACGTTGGAGCCAAAATATCGAGAATGCGTGGATTAATTTTAAAACAAATGTCATATTCGGAAGTTAATAAAGCGTCTCTCTCGAATAATAAAAGAAAAAAATTTCAAAACAAAAACATAAAAAAATTAAGGTTCTTTTTTCCTTCCGTTGACGACCGGAAGTGACAGCAGACGTTCGGATATGCGAAGAGCACTGCGGCCAAAGACACTCTACCATCCCTGAACATTTGAAAGTTCTACTTTGATACTTTTCGAGAAAAATTGTGAACAAGCAAAAACATAAAATCTTTATTATCTCGGGACTGGGCATAGGACTCTTAGCTCTTAGGGATTAGTCATTTCTACCAATTGTTTGGGGATTGTCTGGAACTTATATATATAACATTTTTATATAGTATTGTTTTTGTTCACGTAACTATCTTGTAAACTCTTTAGCGATGCCTGCTCAGAAATTTAATTTATCGTGTTCATCGTATTGAATGTGTAAACATATCGGTACCATTTCATTATTTCATAATTTTTTTTCTATTATACTTTAGTATAAACATCTGTTTTCTAACTTCTGGACCCCCCCCCCCCCCCCCCCCACACACACACTCAGTTTTCTTCAAACAACATAGTACTAGTATTTGTGCATCTTTGTCAAGGCGATTGATGAAAATAACGTGTCTACTTAAAGTACTATACGATATAAGCAAACAGAGATCTTTTAAAGTTATCTATAGTTTGATTCTCCGCATGTTGTTTTTTGCATGTGCGTTTATTTTGAGAAACTTATTTAATCATCATAATTGTCTAAATATATTAGACAGAATCACATGGACGACGACTTTATTTACACAGTGGGTATACCCGATATGAAGTTCAAAAGACAAGACATTTTACGCGCATTTAGAAAAATACAGTTATATGCGGAGATCCTGAAAATTTTTACCGGGGTTTCTGAGGAATTATTTTGTTTTCCGGGGAGGGGGGAGGACCGAAACCTTTTTTTCCGGTAACTTTAAGCATTTTTTTCATGAATCACTTTCAAAATTATCGGAATGCCGATATTACCTTTTAATGCAGCACTAAAAAATAAAATACAAACAGTTAGTCTCAGTGAATATTCGGCTAACCTGCGTACGCGTAAGAAAGAAATGGCAATGTTCAAGATTTTGTTTTCAGACCGAGAGCTACAGATCTGCAGCTGGAGATCGTCTGCCTCTTATTGATCATGTCAATTTATTTTTGTTTCAAGGAGGCAGGGTTGTTTTTTTTTTTTTTTTTTTTTTTTACATCAATGAGTTTTTCCCTTTTAAAAAGCAAGAAATCGGTCACATTTTTCAGTGTTATCATTTTAAAATTCATTTAAGGCTCTAATAAAATTCTATATGAAGTTTCAAGATACAACTTTTCATTGCTTTATCCGAAACGCTGCATGGAAAAAAAGATTTACATTGCATTCTTTTAAAATACAAAAAGACATGCACAATGAGCATCAATCTAGTCAATCTGATTTTTTTTTCTGACCGAGAGCTACATATATGCAGCAAAGGTAACTATTACTACATGCTTCCAATTAAATAATTTTTTTAGTCATGCAAGGCTGAAGCTTTTAGGAAAGCTATTACTTGTTAAAATATAACATCTTTACACTTTGTCTGTACATTCGCTAATTCTAGAACAAGCAGAATCAGTATCAGTCCAGACTTCACCATATACATTGTTCGACATTAATAGCCAAAGCATTGTAAAAGCATTCCTTTGCATGTACACAAAATCTTTAAAAAATTCTAAGTACACATTTTATGTATAGTGTACAAAATACTCCAAACTGAAGAGGGTTAAGAATGCAGTCGTTGATTATACATTTTATAAAATTTGTTAAAAAAAAAAAAAAAAAAAAAAAAAAAAAAAAAACCATTGCAGGTCTGAAAGATTGTTAATTTATCAATATACAGTTTGTTAATTTCCTTATTGCTAAGGCTACAGCGTAATTGATAAACACTGAACAGCGTTTTTTCCATGCAAATTTTCTCCACGGATGATAGCGAGTACATTAACAAATCACAATTATTTCATTACCTCTCTAAAATTTTGTAGTAAATAATTTATAAATTGCCGATGAAGGCTGTTTGATATTTTCGTTTGTTGATGTTCTGCAAATACATATATGTAGTTAAAAAAAACGCGAAACGCGGGACGATCGAGTTATAATTAATATCCCTACTAACCGTAGCTTTGTATTCAAATAGTAATATTGACAAATATTATGTTTACTTTTTAGAAATCATCTCCACAATGATAATATTATCTTCATCGTAAATCGTATTGTGTAATGTTTTAAAAGAAAACGTTCTATCGGAATTAATCCCGTGTTCGTTTAAATTTGTATGTCAGTAATACACATTATGCTTTATAGAACGGCTGTGTATTGTAGAAAACTGAGTTTAATTACCATGTATTGGAACCATTTTATTAACACATCTTCCAGTAATGAAACAATTCACGATGTCTCCGTAATCGTAAAACAGTGGTGCGTATAAACGAGTGTACTTGACCAGCTCTACAAGCAAATGCACTGTCGTCTGGGCGATGGCCTATATACAGCTAGCGACTCTGTTATCGATCGGTTACCTGAGTCTCGGAATGCATCTAAATATAGAGAGGGGCACAGTTTTGAAAAAAAAAACAACTAAAATAAAGTCAAAGAGGTTCATTTTTATGAAATGAAAATGTACATATCAATAAAATCATTTGGGAATTTTATGGTGAATCATCTTATCAGTTAGTGAATAACAAGAACCCCTTTCATAACTTCTTGCACGTGCACACCCCCACGGAAAATGGGTCGATCCGGCTTAAATTGTTTCTGCTAAAAGTGACTATATATTACAAAAACATGACATTGAATACTACGGATGGAATCAGAATTAATTTTTCAACAACGTTATTTCAATAATGCATGAGACATTTTTCTTCCTTTACAAGTTATTGACTAAAACCTTTTGAAGCCTCTAACTCCCAAAAAATAGGGGCCCGCCCCTTTTTCCTAATACCAAACAAAAGGTCTCAGTAAGACCCACAACTTTTAAAATACATCTTATAACAAATTATTATCAGGTGAAAACTAAAAAGGAAAATACATGAAAATTTTTGCAATTTTTTATAATTTCTATTTCAACATCTATATCACTCCTTTTGTTTGCATTTAAATAACAATTGAAATATGTCTTGCACCATTTCTATGTATCTGCTTCCAAACCAGCCAATCTTTGAGATTCTGCCAGTCATCGTTAAAGCTAAACCCATCCGACAAAAGGGGTCGTTAAAATTTACTTAAAGGGGAATAACTCAAAAATGGGTAGGAATTTTCATCAAGTAAAATAAGTAACATAAACATTGCGCGGCATGTTATCAGACCTGAAGATTTCAAAAGAATCGGTGAATAAACGAGCGAGATATTAAGGATCAAAGTTGGCGTCTAGAAGAAAAAAACAAAAAGAAATCTGAAAATTTTTCAGAATAATAGTAAGGTCTCCCGTACGGAAACGGAAGACCTTAACAATAAGGTCTTCTGTTGAAAACGGAAGACCTTAATGATAGAAGAAAAAAGAAACAAAGCAATAACAGTAAAGTTTTCTGTTGGAAACGGAAGACCTTAATAAGTAAGATATAAAGATAGAATTAAATCTCTTTTCCTTATTCACTGTAAGTCATTCAGAATCAATATATAACACTGGAAAACAATTGGTTGCATGATATAGTTATAAGGTAACTCAAAGGTACTGTACACATGTACTCTTTTGCGTGAAACAAAGTGCATTTTACCATTATATGACGACCAAATTTATGCTCTCTGTAGAAGTTTAAATGTTTTAAAAAGTCGAGACTGTCTGGACAATAGAAAAGGACACAATAAAATTTGAACTAGTAATAGAATAAAGTTTGATTCTTAACACATAGCTGTGAAGTCAACAGGTCACCATCTTTCAGGCTAAGAAAACAAATCTTCAGCCCAGTGTTAATTAAATTTATCATCTCGATCTATGCATCTCTAATACTCTCAAAATCTTGTTTTATATCAATGTTCTTTCCTTTTAGAAGTTTATTTTACTTTATTATATGTATTTGCTACAGCTAATCTATGGGTCGACTTTTGGGTCGATACACAGATAAAACACATTTTTAGTTCATGTTTTTCTATAAGATGTATTGTTAAATAAGTAAATATAAAATCACATGATATGTCACTTGATATTTCTATTTCTAGGTACAAATACCAATGTTGGTTGGTGCAATTGCATTTGTAGGAGGATAAGACCAGGTAAAATAAAAAGATTTTGATTTTATTCATTCATTTTGCACGGTATTTAGTTTACACTGCAAAATATTCTTAGGGCAAAAGAAACAAAGTAAATGACACAAGATTGCAAATCAGACAATATCAAAATAATTGCCAATAAAATTTGACGATTTTCTTCTCAAATTATTCTATTTAAGTTAAGGATGACCAGCTATGTATGGTGTTTTATTAATATTGGTGACTCATGAATCAAATGATAATGATGATGGCGGTTATGGACAGTCTTTGAGATATAAAAGCGATAATCAAAAGGGAGAAATATGAGTGGTGTAGATTACACGCCTACATTACAACAATTGTCGTTGGTTCGTATTAGTTTGGACGCAACACCGCATCAGTCCTTTTTGCTCATATTAAACGCAAGTGCATGGTTAAAGTAGCCTAACGTAAATTTTATCCGTGGGCCATTTGTTAGTTACCAAAAAGTATGTAGCGGCCGCCATATACCTTTTTCGCGGCCACCAAAAATATGTTCTCCCCTGGCACCAACGGGCTTCAGTATAGTTCTACTAGCACCACGAATGCTTCAAATGAAATCGTTTTCATTGCTAAATGGACATCAAAGATAATTAATATAGCATTTCATTATATTAAAACTTTGATCCATTAGTGCACAGACTGGCTAGCGTATATCTTGTGAAAGTATATACAAATATGTGCTTAAATATATTTAATATTTATATTTAATTTAATATCTAAAGTATATAGAGTTCCTTTAAAAATACTTCTCTTTTTTCAGGTGTACCGCATTTGGTTGTATTAGGCGTCGTTGTACTAGCCATAGTCGTGTCAATAATGGCGGTCAACTGGGCGAACCTGATATATCCTGAATGTGATTCCGAAATCATGGTCCTCGTAGTTTTATTTACATTTCACACCATAGGTGCATTTTGCGTTATTTTACTTACACTTTTCCGTAAAAGACCCAATGATATGAATCTGACAACAAAAGATACATTTTTGAAAATTAAGTTGATTTCAATGTATATTTTTGGGGTAGGCTACCTCTTTCATTGTGGATTCTATATGTGGAAACACGAAATTACAAAAGAATGTTCAAATGAAAAACAAAACATAACCATCAAATTCTTAGGTAAAGCCTATAATGGAATGAGTATAGTTTATACATTTTTTCTCTTTATATATTTTTTCGCCTTTTATGTCCGAAATCGTAAAAATGATGTTAAAGAAAATGCTGCTTCGTTGGGAATAATCATAGCTAATTCATGTATCTGGTTAGATACACTCTTTTCGGAGTCGGATTTTCTGTTTAAGAAGCATTTGGATAGCAACAGTTCTACATCAATATCAAACATAACTGAATCTTCAAATAGAGCGATAGATGCTATCGAGAAGACCGATCCATTTTTATCTCCCGCGATGATAGAATTTTCATTAATGGCTATCGACCTGCTTTTCACTGAAACCGATGACTCCTTGGAAGGTTCCACACAGAATAATTCAAGAGACGTTGAAAATGATGTCACATTAAATAATACTGAGGGTAGAAATATTTCAACAGACAATGTAACGAACGAACGGAAAGGTTTGTTCAAGGCAGTATGTCAGATTTTGCTCTCTCTAGTTTCTTTTGCTTTGTTTGCTTTCACCTTTACAGTTGTCTTAACAACTGATTCCCAACATCAAGTGGTAACAAATACCAACGATTTTAATGTTTACGTTGTAATGCAACTAACCTTGAAATCGATCATTCTTTTTTTGGTAACAATATGTCTTTCTATGCAATGGCCATTTCTGACTTTCCATTTCAACGTTTCTGCATTTGTATTGATTGTTACGTGTTTTGGTAATATCGTCTATCATATGCTGTACTGTTTTGCTCTTCATTTTGAGAGTAACCAAAAAATTGAAGATCACGGCATTAAAAATGTTTTCATAAACGCATCGTGGGCTGATAACATTATAAGTATAGTGATAGCTGGATTTCAAACTCTTTTTATATTAGGATTCCATTCACCGAAGAAACATGAAAATTTGATATCGATAGGCTGCGAAAATTTTGTGTACTATGCCTGCTCCCTGTTAGGGGTGCTTAACTTGGGATTATGGATCAGTGATAGCATAGGAGAAGAGCGGCTCCCAATATTTAGCTTTTCAATTTACAAGGCATATGAAGCAGAAGTTTGGTCTGTTATCAACAAAATCATTTTACCTCTTACAATATTTTTCCGATTCCATTCCGGTCTAGATTTTTTAGAGTTTTATTGGAAGCAGCGAAAATTAAAGCAAACCATTGATCATCCATAAATTAAGCCCTAAATTCATGAAACATTCCATTTTGAGATCGAATTAAAAAAGATGTTGTATTTCGACTTTGCAGAAATATAAATAAACAACACTCAGAATGAATAATATACGTCTATAGTATTTGTATGAATTACATAATAATTGACACCAATATTAGGAAATTTTTTAAGCATTGTTGATATTTTACCGATGTGACAGTTTTTTTTTACCCTTCTCAACCTTTTTAAAACTAAATTTACTCCTTATAACATCAGTTTTTTGTTTTTTAATATTTTTTGTTGTTGTAGCAATATCTTTTCAGAATGATTAAATATACAAGAATGATATTTGTAAATATGTACAAAAATTGCTTTTTTCCGTCTTATGTTTACATATATGTTTATGTAACTTAATTATCTAGGAAATTAATTAAATATATTTGGCACATCATGTACATGTACAAACGTAATTTGGTTCATATGTTAGAACACATGTTGAGGTTAGACTTTGATTAAGATTCACATATCTCATGCCTGTTTAAATATCAATATTATGACTGATATTCAATCAGAATACTTTATCTATTTATGTACATGTATGTTGATCAAATCATATTTTAAAACGAGTTTTTGTATAATCCATAATGTATCAAGTGTGGTATATGCACATTATCAGAAAAATAAATTCAAATGATTAATTTACGAAGTCTATTCAGAATTTCTTTTTTAACTTTCTATCTGATAAGGAAGGTACGAATATGTGTCTTTAGTCACACACAAAAAAGCACAAAACAAAAGAACTTAAATAGAGGCTGCAGTGGTGACAAGGCTCCCACTAGCAAGTTAATTTTTGAGGTTTCTATGATTGTTAAGATGGTTTGCTTTCTCGTGTCCAACAATGATAAATATGCGACGAACCTTTCCAATGCTTGTAAGAAAAATGGTTTTATTACTACAAGGTTTTGGTACCCTAATAATCCTAATCATAAGCAATTTTTGCAATGGATAACATGTTTGTCAATTAGCAAAATGACGAAACAATTAAACTTTCTACTGTTTACATGTCACGACTATTTCCTCCATGAATGCTGCCGAATTCCAAGCTAGGCACATCATGGTTTATGCAAAACCTTTCTGAAAACATATAAAAGACAGGTCAGTTGAACAGAAAAGAAAACTAGGATAAGCTCATTTTTAGCATCACCAAGCGATACTGATTACGAAAACCCAAATGATGTACAATATTTCCTTACCGATTATCCCTGTGTCTGTGTCGCCTGAAATTCCTCTACACGCTTCTTCAATCGTCGACGAGGATGCAGCTTCTTCCTTTAGGTATTCTTCCACACTGAGGATTTTATGTTCGCCTGCATCGAAAACATTAAATCTAAATTACAACTCATATAAAGAATGTTTAAAGACCACTTCACGACTTGCCAATTCTAATTCCTCTTCGAAATCGAAACAATCAAAATTTTTCTAAACAAAACAGTTTGCAAAGTAAACATTGTAGTTTTAATTTACATTGTACAAATATAAATATTAATAAACCTAGACTTACCCCCACCCCCTAAAAATAAATTTAAAAAAAGACCAAAGACAGTTTTCTTCATAAATTTGATTATATTACGTAGATTTACACATTGATGACGTCATAACTAAAAGTGCAATGTCGTGTGAAGTTGACCTGTATGAATGTTTAGATGGAATCAGCTTGGAATATAGGTTGATTCTGGCAGGAATCTGCAAATTCTGTGCGTATTTTGGACCGATCCGGAGACGGAATTTTTAAAAGTTACGCCTGAGTAGAAGAGGCAGTTTACAGGCGTCAACTGAAATTTCCAGGCTTCATTTGGCAAGTTCAAATTTTCCTGGCGTAAAATGCCAAAAGAATTGAAACAAAATCCTGCTTGGACATTTAAGGAGGAGAAAAATCCTCTGACTGGTCAATATCAGTTGATATTTTAGGGTCATTTCAGTAAGGTTAAGTTTGAATTCAATTAGGAAGGAGGAAAGTTAGTGTTAGTGCAACGGTTAACAATGTCAGGGTTTTTTTACTCTTAATGTCCTTGCTTCGATAAACAATGTATGCTGGTATGCAAGATGATCAGATTACCTATCCTAATACATTTGAATGTACAAGACATAATATTTTTATTCAATTTATATTTCACTTCAAAGATATAAGTTTTCTTGAACAAGTTCTTAAGTGTGAGACACTGAGACTTAATGTAGAGTACATTGTATGGTATTTAGTTGTGTATGATTCAGAATGTGGTTACAGAGTGATCACACTTCTAAAGCATTTTAAAACTTTATCCTGTTCTTTGGATATTGATGTACCTCATTACAGTATTTTGAAAATCCTAGATGAAAAAGATATGGCTGTTCAAGTGTGTAGGTCACTTGACATTGTATAATAAATATGACTTTCGGGGTATAATCCTTTTCCAGGCGTCATTTCATTTCCGCAGCTTATTTTTTTCCCAGCATCGTTTTATTTTTAAAGGCGTAGCTCATTTACATTTTTCGGTTCATATTCTTGCCCAATCCAGCTCGGTGTCAGTTTGGTTTACGCCTGGAGCCTCTACATCACCATATATCCAGAGATAAACTGACGCAGGGAATCCTTCTCTATATAACGCCTCTATTTCCGCAATATTCCAGGCGGAGAATTTCGTACAGGGATCTAAAAGCATTTTAAACAAATTCATATTTCACGAAATCTAAAAACAAATATAGATTGCATAGTTTGTAAAAAAAAAAAAAAAAAAATGAATAATAGAGTAAAGGAACAGATGTTTACTTTATCAAATATTTGCTCAAATTTGTATAAAATGATTTTGTTCCTCGCTCAGGCTATCTTCTATTCTCTGTCTTTGTTTGCAATTACAAAAATCTGACTAAAACTACACAACTCCGTTTACTAGTATTTAGAATTTCATATTGTACATGTATCGATGGTTTGAAATGGGCATTAATTGAAAAGTGCTGCTAGAATCCGTGTTCGATTGAACGTACTGTTTTCCATGCTTCGTGGATAACAGCTAGCATGATGGTTTTGAAAACTTAATGAATAATTATTCAAATTAAGATACTATAGGATTCTACCAGTGTTCTTTATGAAAGTATCCATGGTTATAATTTTGGTCAAGTTTTTTTTTTCTATGTTTATAGTTTACAATATTATGATAATGCATTTTCTTATGATCATCTTAAATTAGAATGTCAGTCGTAAAGTTATAAGCAAGATACAGATCTCACAATTCTATGTTATGCAGCCCGTGTCATGTTTTATTTACATTGGTTCCATATACATGTACCGGTAAAAGTTCTTTTTCAAGCTGATTTTTCTATTTGCTAATTCGTTTTGAACATAAAAAACCTAGCACTTGCCACATTCATTTTAGGTCTAAACCTGACATTTTCTTTTCAACGATTAAAATGTACAAAAACACATGACATGGGCTTTGTTAACATAACAACAAATTGTTAGCTGTGTATCTCGACGACTGACACTTAAATTTTGGTGGACTATTAGAAATACCTTACAGAAGCATTAATTGTTAACATTAAAAACGGAAAAAGAAATTTTGACCAAATTCATGACATGCCCCTTTAAATAACCTCTTGTATACAATAAAATCTTATTTAAAACTTTTACTTGTGTCTAAATTATAGAACTTTTATTATTGCACAGCAGTGGTTCTCTATAATGCATGTTTAGTTGACTTCACTTTATAAACGAAGGTTTTTTTTTTTTTACCAAAATTGAAATATTATTGAGATGAGCAAGAACAGTTCGTTTTACTACTGACTACATGTAACCCACGTTCTTGCCTTTCTATTATCATTCTAGTGAATAAGTGATTACATTTGTTCAAAGATTCTTATTTTCTTATTCAAATATTAAAAATTTTCGTTTTCTTAGAACTTTGAAAATATGCTTAACGGCTTCAATGTGAAATAATGAGAGTTAGTCTCATTAACTGAGAAATGATTGATGACATGAAAACATCGTCACTTGTAATATGGGTTGCAAATAAGGTGTTCAACCAAGATTCATTGATAGAAAAGTACATAGCTTGACTAATTCATTAATATAAGAGTGCATAGTTTGATTATACATGTAAGAATTTGAAAGAATTTCTTAAATAACTGTTAGCTTCTACAGGCCGAGTAACTGTTGCTTAGATGCTGCAATGGTTGTAATTAATATAATTGAATGCTTAAGGTTATCATACAGCACCACAATTATCTCTCTATATGCCCTTGATAGTGTACTATGTCATCATATTACTTTGTAAGCTTGTACAACAGCTGAATCGTTCGAGATTCGTTGATGTAGCATGTTTGTTTAATAAAAAAAACTGTACATCGTCTACTCTTTATTCTTGAATAAATAAAAAATGGGGTGGTTTTTTTTTTTATTTCATTAGGGTTCTTTTTAAGGGGTGTCCACCCATTTTGCCTGAATGTAGACCAAATAATGTAAAAAAAAAAATTAAACTGACTTGTTTATGCCAAATACTGCCCAAAATTTTAAAAAGGTAAGAAATATGAGGTTTTACATGTTGTTTTGTATTTAAATTACACACAGAATAAGTACAGAACAATTCTTTTTGGATCACTTAGAACTGCGCGGCTGCAGATTTTTTTTGTCGGTTTAAAAATTAGAAAAAATATATATATGAAGGAAAGCCATTGGTGTTTACTCCTCAACCATTTGTAAAACAAGGTCGACTTTTGCACATTTAAGTTGAGACTCAAAATAGCGTACCCTATTCTTATCAGTTGGTATGAGTTTATTTTTAGAACAACAAAAAAAACCAGTCTATATTTAGACCCCTTGAGTCTATGGAGGCACATTGATGTTGTATATTCATAGAAGATATATATATGTCAAATCAAAACCATCTGTGGGAATGCGACAGACATCTCAATATCATCCCCATATTTGTCTTCTCAGTTCTTTATGCATAAATAAAGTAAAACCATTTTAGAAGCTGGGTCCCAAAACATTAATTAAATTTACATCAATCAAAATGTAACTTCAATGTACCTTCATTGAGACAGACAAATATATCTTGTGTCGACTGATTGTTCAGACACATATTTTATAAATAGGGTACCAACTTTTAAAGGGGCATGGTCACGATTTTGATCAAATTTTATTTTTCTATTTTTGTTGTTTACAATGCTTTAGTAAGGCATTGCACTACCAAATTTTGATTGTCAATTGTAGAGTTAAGGAAGATACAGAGCTCACAATTCTTTGTTATGTAAACAAGGTTCGTGCCATGTTTTTGTTTACATTGGTTCAATATACCGTAAATTGCTCTTTTTCAATCTAATTGCTCGATCTTCTGATTAGTAATGAACACAAATAAACAAATCCTAGCATGTGTCACATTCATTTTAGTTTTAAATCTGGAAAATTCAAAATATAAAAAAAACAGGACCTGAGCTTTGTTCACATTTCAAAGAACTGTGAGCTCTATATCTCGCTTATAACTCGACGACTGAATTTTAGTTGACTATTAGAAAGGCCTTACTGAAGCATTGTAAATATTAAGAAGAAACGGAAGAAAAATGTTTGACTAATATCATGACCATGCCCCTTTAAATAATTTGTTGTATACAACAATATCTTATTTCAAACTTTTACTAGTGTCTATAAGTTATAGACATTTATTGTTGCACAGCAGTGGTTCTGTATAATGCATCACTTTATAAACAATGCTACAACTTAAATATATAAGGTTCAACAAATGATAGTAGAGGGAGCGTCAATGACCTCATTTCATATTTTTTAAGATTTTAAAATGTTCAATATAAGTCTGCTGCTGCGCAGTTCTAAGTGATTACAAAGCACGTTGTACATGTACTTTTTGCACTTTTATACCTTGTTGTGTGTCCATTTTCTGCTTGCTAATAATGTCATTGACCAGTATATTTGATATTTCATGGTCTGGATAAAGTGCCTTAAGATAGACTCGATGAAAGAGAAATATTGTCTACAATGCGCTTTACGAGCCGTGTTCAGCTTTAACTGTTAAATTTAAATAGCCAGTATAAAGTCTGGAGTGCTAAATAATGACTTTTTATCAGTCAAGTTTGGAACATATTACATTTTTTTAATACTTTAACATGCAAATTACTTTTCAGCCCATTTACACATGGACTTTTTTACTAGTTACTAGTACATGTAAACTGTGTTGAGTTCTTCTATACACAATTTATCTAGTATTTTTAGAATTTATCAAACCATGCATTTTTGCTTATGAGTTCACATTACCGAAAAATAAGATTTGTTGGAATTCCCATGGGTACGAATTGTGCCCCATTGTTAGCAGACATATTTTTGTATTCATATGAAGCAGAATTTATTCAAAAACTTGTAAGTGAAAAAGATAAATCACTCGCTGTGGCCTTCAACTCAACATTCAGGTATATCGAAGACGTATTATCAATTAACAATTGTTACTTCCATACTCACGTCAACTCGATATATCCCACTGAACTTGAAATAAAAGATACCACAGAGTCTGCGTCATCTGTTTCATATTTGGATATTTTACTGGATATGGACATTGATGGTAACCTAACAACAAAACTTTATGATAAACGTGATGACTTAAATTTTTCTATAGTCAACTTTCCTTACTTATGTAGCAATATACCTTCATCACCTGCATATGATGTTTTTGTCTATCGTTTAATTCGATACGCAAGGGCATGCTCTTCGTATGAACGGTTTCGAAGGCGAGGCAAGCTACTGACAAACAAGTTGATAAAACAGGACTATCAACAGTCTCGTTTGAAGTCATCTTTTCGTAAGTTCTATGTTCGATACAACGACCTTGTCAGCAAATGCAATCTTCCACTGGGTCGCATGCTGACTGACGTTTTTCATACAAATTGTTAGACCATAATTAATCACCTAATTGTCTACGGACTTTTCCGTTTTTTTCAACAAAGAGCACACGGCGGGTATGACTGGTCAGCAGAGGATGCTCACTCCTCCATGGCACCTGATCCTACCTCTATTTAAGAGGTCCGTGTTTGCTCTGCTCCTGTTTTGTAATTTTCCTTTGGACTTTTGTATTTGAACACTGTTCGTTATCACCACATGTCATTGTGATAAACTTCTCGTAATTTTAGATTCCAAGAATAAGTTTTCATGGAAAACATATATTCGGAAAATAGTGATGTCCTTGGAGAATATTCTAATAAACTCATTCATATTAGTATTTTATGTCTTATTCAATCGCATACACTTTTTAGATAGAACTCTTCTATATTCATTTTAATTTTTCCGTAATTCTTAATTTTCATAAAAAAGATAAATAGTACTAGTATCTAGTTGCGAACAACAAAGAAGTATTCAATACAATTTCAAATATAATAAGATGACATATTGACGTTATTCGGCAATATTACATAGTTTGAACGTGTTAAGATTCTGCAACATAATGTTAAAAATACGTTCTCAAAATTCCTGAAAAGGAGAGCAGATGCTCAACAAATTACCCTTAAGATCTATACCTTAAAAGTTTGGAATATGAATTTTTTTTTCTTGCATATTCATTATTATTTACTTTAGAAATTTCCAAACGCTTTATGTTAAAAGATTGGGGAAACGTCCCTTAATGAAGAGCATTTTGTCTCAGGGAGGTCAATTTACTCACACGCCACAACCATACAATGCCCTTAAACAGGAGTTGAAATACTAGGAGTAAATTTGCCAAATATCAATAGATGTAAATCGTTTAAATATCATTTGGGTGTTTTTAAGGGTTAATCTTCATGATAAGTGATTTATGGTGGAACATCTTCAATGCAGCAAATACACTCATATTCAAAACACATTCAACGAAAAATGAAAAGTTTAAATCTTCGATATTACGAATGCATTTTAATTCCAAATAATACTTTTGGTTAAAACGGACTAAGCATCAGCAATTTGATCTATAACTCTTTATTGGAGAATTTCATTAGTTTAATTTCGTGTATGTAAATTGCGTTGATGAAATCAAACACTTCCAAAGGTCTTCAACAGTGTTTTACAAGTAAAAGATAGGTTACCAAAGGTAACTAGAATCTATGATAGTTTATTTCATCTTGCATTTTATTTGCTTAGAACGTTCTCTAAGAAAACTAAACTCATAGTCTTTCTAGTTTTTAATTATTTAAATCAGTGATCAAAAGCATCAGTGGAATGGGAAAACCTAATTCTTAACACAGTACCAAACCTATTCAATTTTGTTAATCACTTTGACCCTAACGCTCTTGTTTTAGATAAATTCATTTTCAATCCAAAGTCTAGTATACTTTATGATATGTTTCTCCAAAGGCCATCCCATTAGGCATATATTAGTTTGAGGGTTGCAATATGTATCAGGGCCCACATCTTTTTATCTTCTGTTCTTTAAAAAATATCATATTCGAACACTTGAATCTTGAATTACATTATCATCGTTTCTAAAAACAGATACCAAGGTTGGTTGATGTGGACACATTTGTAAGATAAAATTGGGCAACCTATTTACAATTTGAGCAACTGCAATTATGTCTTTTTAATGTAAGATTCATGGCTATAGGATGATAGCTCATATTCTCATTGTGACGTAATGTAATCATAATCTGCCCTCTATATTACATAATAGTTTACTTTAGTTATTCATTTTGTTTTTTCTTTAATTTTTAATGCAAACAAGTATTCATAAATAAACTTTTATTACTTAATTTTACACATAGTAACACAGATCTTTATTTTATGACACAATTGCACCTGCCTTGAACATAGAAATTACATGAGGAGATTTTAGTATTCGCATCGATTGTAATCTTTGACCTGAGTGATAATGGTAAATGCTGAAACAAATTTAGCTATAGTTAAGTATTTCAATTTCGTATACAAGTATCATTTCTTTAAGATGTTAACATTTATTTTCAGGTTTATTGCATGTGGCTGTACACTGTATAAGACGTTGTTATTCTAGGAAAAGTTGTTTCAATAATGGCGGTCAACTGGGCAAATCTTATATATGTGAGCCAAAATTATGTTCCTAGCTGTTTTATTTACAGTTCACTCTTTGTGTGCAATTTGCATTTGATTCTTTATCTATTCATATAAAAGAAAACAACGATAGCAATCTGTCTACAAAAATTACATTTTGAAAATGAAATTGATTTCAATGTATATTCTGCCTGTTTCATTGGGTATTCTATGTTTGGAAAAACATTATTTTATAGAACTGAAAGCAATACAAATCCTAAGTGAACTCTATAATACAAAAGATATAATTTACTATTTCATTCTTTTGTACATTTCGCCGACTTTTTCTGAATAAATGATAATTATGTTAAAGAAATGCAAATTTGTATGTTTGATTTTAGTGTTTGTACTAATAAAAACGTTCACTTCTCAGCCGTATAAATGTTTAAAGACTGTTATACTACGTATATGTATATTTGGGTTTGTTATCGATGAGTGCAAATAACATTATGATTACATATATCAGATAATGTACCGATTAACAAGAAAAGATGTATGAATATTTACTCGTGATTGCTAATTCACAGAATTGTGTTATCAAAAAAGCCACTTATTTGTAAAAGGTTGAAATTGATTGTAAACTCATATCCAATTTAGCAGGTAGGATTGCTAAAGCTTGCTCCACATTTTTGAAGTATTTTTTTTATTGGACCGCCCTATGTACATTTTATCAAACGTGTTCAAATATATATATAATTTTTAATTCACAAGAAAATAACGTTTTACAGGATCGTTCTCAGACTGGGATAGAAAATAAGGCAACAGAAATGGAAGACCAGGAAACGCGCAACCGAAAAAAAGAGGAAGGTAATGCTCTCTCTCTCTCTCTCTCTCTCTCTCTCTCTCTCTCTCTCTCTCTCTCTCTTGTGAGGGGATTTACAACCGATCGCAGCTTTGTCAATCATTATCATAATCTTATCATTCCATTACACAGAGACATCGCACAGCAAAACTAAAGTAAAATCATTTTCAATGATACTAAGGTCAATGTGTGGAATGAACAAACTCATTACTGTTACTTTTAGCATGTTTTTAGCAAAAGCAAGACAACTTTCTTTATCATTCTGCAAATATGAATGTGCAAAAGTATAATTATATAACCTAAAAAATCGCGCGAAATAAAAGTACGATTAACTCTGAGACAACGCTGAAAAATTCGGCAAACGGGAACTACATGTATAAAGTTTTTATTACCAACCATTATATACCAGATATACCTCATAAATTACATGTTTGCTTATATACAAAGCTTAAAAACTTAATGAAATGAACTTTAAATCATTTTAAAATTTCAATCATCCATCAAGATCAAAGTGTGCAATAGCGCCCTTTTTTTTTTTTTTATCTTCGAACAATTTCAACGGTTGTTAATCAAATTTTTAGATTGTTTTTCCTTTCTTTATAATTGTAATAATATTAATTTAATTACCAAACTTTTCATACTGCCCGACACTAATTAAAACAAGAGGCCCATGGGCCACATCGCTCACCTGAGCAACGATAGCTATGACAAAATCAGCTTTATTGTGTCATATTCAAAATATCTCGACAAAGTAGTAGAATATTAGTAGATCCTGTATGCAAAAAAAATTCTATTTTTCTCCAGACATTCTTGAATAAAACATTGAGCCCCTTTTGTAACAGGATAATTTTATTGTCGTCATATAACAGTTCTCAAGTAGATCTTAAACATCTTTTTGTATATCATATATAAAACTACACTATAATTTGATCCTCTTGTGAGGTCCAAAAATTGTTCAGGGGCCCTAATCTAAACAATCAATTTTAAGAATCAACAATATGTCAAAAAAATCGCATATAAGTATAAAACACAAAGATCATATTGTGGCCACAGCATATGATGCTTTCACACAAGTTACAGCCATGCTGGCTGATAATTGCTTTTTGAGAAGATAATTTTTAAAGATTTTTCTCCAATTACTAGTATGCAAATATTCGACCCCCCCCCCCTTTGTGGCCCCAGCCCACCCCTGTGGATCAAACGTGAATCTACACAACCTGAGGATGCTCCCATACAAGTTACAGCTTTTCTGGTCAATTTTGAAAGATACCAATACATTTTCAATAATGTTTAATTATCTCCCTTTAAAGAGGGTGTGGCCCTTCATTTCAACAAACTCGAATCCCCTTCACCTCAGGATGATGTGTTCCAAGATGGATTGAAATCGACCCAGTGGTTCTGGATAAGTTGAAAATGTAAAAAAAAAAATAAGGACAGAAAGACGGACAGACAGACGGACGGACAGACGGACGACGGACAAAAAGTGATCAGAAAAGCTCACTTGAGCTTGAAATGTTTTTTCAAAGTATACCATATCAAAAGTTTTATTAAAAGTCTGTATATCATAATTTGAAAAATTAATTTTGAATTTTGAATTCTCTTTGTACTGTATTTTAAATTGTCTAATGATGTAAGAAAACGACTTTATCTATTTTGATTGATACGTGCATTTTCAATTAAAATTGCTACCTCAAAGCGATCTTTTTTTTTTTTTTTTTTAATAAAAGAAACACTGGGTATGCGTGTGTATGCGGCCGATTCCAAGCATACAAGGAAACTGTGAAATTTTTGGTTTGTGTTTGGATTATAGTGAAGTTGCTCGACATTTTTTAAATACCCACTGTCTTTGGTTAAATATTTTGATTTAGTACTTATCAATAAATGTAGTATGTGCTGCATTTTGCCACTAATGTATAGTAAATAGTGATTAATATGTAGCACACCTATCTTTTGTTTATGAATAAAAAATATTATTTTTACCTCATATATGAAGTAAAGGAAAGTTTTATTTTAAATTTAATTATTTTTTTTATTTCAAAATTATTTGAATTTTTATCATTTCAGTTCCGAAGTTCATCGTAGCAATAATAGGTAGGTATTATAATTATTATTATTATTATTGAATTTTGCATTAAATGTTTATGCCAATATCAGTTTTAAAATGATAATTATGAATATTTTATAAGGGAAAAATAAACACTTTAAAAATACGATACTTCAATGTTGCTGTGTAATAAAAGTGTTGAAGGAATCCTTAGAAATATTACTGGTTTCTTTACAGCTATTGGTATTCCACTTCTAAGTGTCTACCTTTGTGATAAAGGGTATCATGATGTGGCAAAGAAGGAGATGTGTGTTGAGATTATTTTGATAATCTGTCACCTGTCTGGGGCTGTTTTGATTGCACTCCTTAACTATTTTCATCAAAAAAATAACGATTCTTCAAATCAACAAGAAATAACCTTTTTAAAACTCAAATTAATTTCGATGTATACTTTGGGAGCGTGTTACTTTTATCATTGTGTGTTATACATTTGGAAACATGGAATTAAACTAAAAGTAGTAGGTGTAACGAGCTATGTTATAACTTCTATTAATATATGTATTCTGTTTATTTACTTTGCTGTCTCTTACAAACGAAAATATATGTACATCTTTCGCAGCACCTGTTTATCACTTTTAGCAATTGTTTTCATAAATATTGGAAATGTGTTCAACGCACTTTCGTCTGGATTTCTGTTTGTAACTCATAGGGATAATAATACTGCAAATAATTATATTGTAAGTGGTAATACTTCAATTTCATCAGACGTCATCAGAGTGATGAAAGCTTTAGAGATAACAGAACCATTATTGTCATCTGCCATTGTGGGATTTTCATTATTGACAATGGATTTGTTGTTTCCAAATGCTGGTGATTGTGATACCCTTCCAAATTCAGACAACCAAAAGCAAACAATTGGTTCTCGTGTAATTGATCATAATTCTTTAAAAAACCAAATTATTAAAATATGTGGAATATCGTTTCAACTCGCCGTTTTTCTTGCATCCGTTTGGCTGTTTGCTATAACTTTTACAGGACTTTTAACGGGTTATTCAGTCGCAGATTTGAAATTATACGTTACTTCTCATATTATCATGAAGTCAATTATTTTCATAATTTTTACAATCATAATTGGTGTAGGATTGAAATATAAATTCTGCGAGGAATCTATACCTATTTCCTCAAATTCTCGCATAAGATATAATTTCAATGTTTGGATATTTATATTGATCATTGCCTTCATCGGTAACCTTTGTTATCATGGAACATATCTGACTCGTATAGCCGATCTACAAGATACGAAAATAAAAGATTATGTTATCTTTGACAACATTATTAGCATAATAATAGGTATATCCCAAACAATTTTCATATTAGGAACCTATTTTGGTAAGAGGTTTGAAAATTCTGTTGATTTATCAGGGAGAAGCGCGTGCGTAAAATGGCTCTATAAGGATGGCTTGTACTTTGCATGCTCTCTTTTAGGGATGATAAATATGAGTTTATGGATCAGTGATAGCATTGGGAATGACAGGCTTATTTACAAACCAGATGGCAATCTTTTCTTTAAAATCAGTCTTTTGCTAACAACTTTTTTTCGTTTTCAAATCGGTTTGGAGTTTCTTAAACTATATTGGTGCAATAGAACAATACAAAGTACCTCGATAGAGCTAATATTAAAACGCAATGAATCCCCTGAATGAATGACACAGTACATGTATACAAGTTTTTTATATTGTTGAATATTGTTATATATTCAACATTCAATTATATAATATACATATTGTTTAACTTTCAATTTTACTGTCAGTGTGCCATTTTATTTGTCATAAAAACTTGCTTCTGTAATTACTATTTGAATGATACAATAAACAAAAAAAGTCAATTGAAATTTGTGTTGCTTTTACAGAAAGGGTATACGTATATATGTATTATATGTAAATATCAACGACAGCTTAATTACACTTTACGGGAAAGACGCCGTATTATTTTCAAGGAAAGGTACTTAGTCTAGTAATTCATGTTTCTCTGTGATTATCCGAGGGTTGTTCGGTATGTAATGTGCATTATACAATATCTCAAAAGCATTCGACTCAAATAGTGAAATGAACATTACGTCCCTTCAAAGTATTCTCAGCGGTTTGAAATACATAAATTCAATCTCTGATTCTATTTCTGAAATGTGCCACGATGCAATTTGGAGTATGCTCAAAAAACTGGTGAATGAAATTTTACGCCTCTGGAGTAAGATAGAGCATGGTAACTCGTGGGAAAGTTCTGGCATGTAGACAAACTGTACATGTATTTAGATAAATTATTTATCAACAAAATATAACACATTATGTACTTGTACAAATGCCCTTTTCCATCTGCAAGCATATATTAATGAATCTATAATGTTTGAACTTTTGAGCAACAAAGACCATAAATTCAGGATTTTTGGAAAACTTTTCCAAAACCGAAAACAAAGAGGAATTTAAAGAGGGTTCATTGTATGATTAAGAGAAAGGTTTTTGGAAAAGAAGGTAGGGGATCTACATGTAAACAACTTTTTTTAGGAATGAAGTAACAAAGCATGTCTGGAATACTCTCTCTCTCTCTCTCTCTCTCTCTCTCTCTCTCTCTCTTAATATCCATCATACATGTCATTATTAATTAAAGTGTTTCATTTTTACATAGACATGCTTCATTTAATTAACGGTAAATTACCCGAATACATGTATTCAAGCGGAAGAAATACATCTATCATATCTAAGGTCTTTCCACAAATGTTTATTTAAAACTAAAATTCGATTTCATAAAACCAAATTTTATTTTTGAATAAACATTTCTGGGAAGATACTAATAAAAGACTTAAGACTATGGGGCCACCGGGACCCACCGTCCTTATACTCGAGCGTTTCTAAATATTAAACCAAATAAATGTGTAATGCATTCGACTTTACTTTTACTTAGCTACATGTATGTTTATTATGTTCTCGATATTTTAATTTGAAATAAATATGAAAGATCATTAGGAAGACGATGTTCCGTGGTCAAAATGATTTTGTTATTTGGAAAATAAAAATCAAATACTGGTAGATGATTCGAGAGGGAAACCCCACCTTCTGGCAGGAAATGCAAAAAATAAAAGTTCTGGCCTATATTAGAAAAGGAACACACCTAGATCTCTGCAGCTAGTATTTAAGGTCACATAGGAAGCCAAAAGTGTACATCATAATATAAAAATTGCAAACACAAAATTAAATTTTCGAGTTTTTTTAAAGTTTACATCTAATGCCTTCCAATATGTTTCTTCAATTACTTATTGCTTATAGTCTGTCCCAAGATATTTATGCAACACATTTGGAAGATTTTTAATAAAAATACACATACCTGTGAAAGATATGCAATTGAACGGGACACCTCGCACAGATTTTCAACGTTATCATCCGGGTATGTTGCATTGCAAAATCCCCGTAGACATCACATTTTTAAGCCTTGTATTGAAACCTGTTAACGTTAAGCTAGAGGGTGGCGTTTCAAAGGAGAAAGCTTGGAAATTTTTCATACTTTTGAATGAACATCGTTTTAACCCTGAGGTATACGTGTTTACAAATATTGATAAATTGAGCAAAATGTGAATCGAAGATATCTTGGGACAGAGTATAGTTTCTATATTTCCATGCAACATTGCTTTTGTTAGTTTTCAGAATTTGTTTTGATCATTTTTAACGGTATTGATATTTCGAAAAAAATTAAATGGACCTTGTATAAAATTATTCTAAATTATCATATTTCAAAGCATTTTTGACACCACAGAGGAAAAGCGATTTTGAAAAGCCACTGTTTTTGATAGACAATAGCTGCCCTATGAATTTTAAAATATGAAAATGTTACCCTTTCCAGGGTTTGTGGCATGAAACATAAATGAATAAAATGATGAATAAGTAAGTAATAGAAAGTGTTTTATTTTTATATATCCCCCATCTTTTGTAATTTTTAGAACTATAACTACATTTTCACTCAATTCCAAGATGGGACTCCACAAGTGCCTCTGAATCGTCATTTCAATTTGTTAATTCTCTCAAACCGTTAAATTACAATGGTACATGAGGTACAAAATTGTTATTTGTGCCAAATTGTAATGTCAAGGGTCTAACCACATATAACACCATAATACAACATAGTAATACGTGTGTCAATAAGCAAGTAAGTAAGAAAACAAAATTAGTGATAATACAAAAACTAATATAAAAGTGGTTAATAATGTAGAATACAGAGTTTAATTGATATTTAATACGTGAAGAACAATAATAGATACTAAAATAATTTAAACTGGACAGCAGACTTGCTCCTGGATGTTCAAAATAAAAATGCATAATATTTTCATTTTTTTTTAAAGTTCGATGTCGTCAGCAATTCCCTAAATTTTAATGTATTTGGTTTGTGGCAATACCTGGTAGGTAGGAATTGTTTACGTAAAGTTGAGAGGGATTTGCACTCGAGAGTAAAATGGAATTCGTCCGCTAATTTACCACTATTAAAGAGTATACAGCTTCTGTCATTTACAGGAATTCCATACCATCTACCAGTTTCAATCGGTAAACGGTGATTTGATGTTCTGAATTTAATAAGTGGTTTCCAAAATTTCTTTGTAAGAATGCTTAAGTATTTTTCAAATCCAAATTTTTTTTTACAAATGTGATATATTTGACCCTTGGATGAATTATCTATATCATTTGCCCACTTCTGAATAATCTGGTCCTGTAATCTTTGTTTGATGGCAGCAGAAATCCACTTAACAGTATATATAGTAGTATATTGTTCTGTCCAGATATTAGAAAAACCACAAGAATCTAAAATATATCGTATAAAAACAATCCATGGATTTACACAGTCGTTATTACACATATATTGATTTGCTAAATATTTATAAACAGTAAACACAATCTTATTATCTTGACCTTGGATCATTTTTGTCCAATTCTTTAGTTAAATCATTCGAGAATATACAGTGACATATAATGGATAACGACCTGATTCACCATAGACCATATAAGATGGCGTACTACTTTTCAGAAATATGACATATTTTAAAAATTTCAAATGGATTTTTCAATAACATCTTTATTCTCGTAACCCCAAATTTTACAACCATAGAGCAATACCGGTGTTGTATAGCAGTTTTTCGCCCATAGTAGCCCCCCCCCCCCCCCCCCCGGAAAACCTGCTATATAGTAGCCTTTCCCCCGGGGGAAAAAAGCTACTATATAGTAGTTTTTCCCCCATACTAGAGTTTCTCAAATTTTTGGTTCAAATTTTATAAAGAATATTTATGGAAACCCACTAAGGATTTAAAATCAATGTTTTTAACCCTCACTTTGCATAATTTTATACCTGCATTCATCTATACAGGTTAAGTTTCGTTTTACCGAATTATTATTTTTTATAGACAGTGCTGAAAATTGAACATATGTATCATGGCATACATATAACTTATTTAGATAATTATCTGATAAATTACTGATAAATTGACAAGATATACACTCATATGCTAGCTTCTCAGCGACGGCCCCGATGACTTGACTAATTGTTTCTCATTAGGTGACCCGGGTTCAATCTTCGAAATAACTAAAGTCTCTTTCTCTTTACATTTATCTTAAAATTAACGAATTGCAATTTTTTTTACATTTCAATTTTATAAAAAAAAAATAAGTAAACAAATATGATGCGTATGTTCAAATGTTTCTCGGAGATGGATCAATATAATTTAAAGAAACTTTATTCTCTATTTAAAGCATTATTTAAAAATTTATCTCTAATGGAAATAATTGCTTTAAACCACTGTTGGACATTCTGTGTTTTCCACGAAACTTAAAACTAAAAATTTCATGTATAAAGGACCTTTTATAAGTAGAAAAAAAATTAGAACAAAATACCTTTCTGAGTATATGAAATGTAATGAGTTGTCTAGTTTGAAATACATTTCACAATCTGAAATGTCATTTGATTTAGAACCCCATCAAGCGAAGTAAAAAAAATCAGTTTCTCATCAAATCATTGCACACAGTCTCCCGTTAGAAGTAAAGATACTAGTATATGATTACATTAAATTTTAAGATCGTCAATTCTAAAGGTATTAGCTTAAAATCAATAGCCTTTGGGGACAAAGTGGGTAATAAACCACTCCTTAATCCCTCTGCAAAATTTAGTCAAGATTTATCAGTTATTTTCTTTGAATGGAGCTTATTACATAGAATATAATACATGGTAAAATCTGTATCACACCCACCCTCTATCAACCCGAGACTCCAATATCAGCCGGAGGAACGAAGGCCATGGGGCTGATATTGGTTGAGAGTTGATTCGAGTGTGATCCAGATTTTGCCCAGTCTTGTTGTTTTTATCATATTTTTGATAAACAACTCGTTTATATTTTCATATGAAAAGCTTTATCCTAGTTAGATTAAAGAGTCTTATTTTTCTAATAATACTTTACATAGATTTCTGTGCTTGCTCGACAAAGTGCTTTTTGGCTTTATAAGAAGATCCACTTTTGAAAAATACAGTACCCAAATATTTGAATTCACTCACAATTTCAACAACGTTATTATTATCATAAGAAATATATTTAGACTTGCCTTTTGAAAAAACTAATATCTTTGTTTTGTTCTATATTGACATTTAGTTTCCATCGGGAACAATACACATGGAATTTATCTAATGATTGTCCAATTAATAAAGACACGTTGATTTCATGATTTTACATGTAAATGATGGAGAGTATGGGTCGTATTTGACTTAATACTGAATTCTTAGGAAGTCAAGCTATATGTATTTCAATGAAATTATTGTGCACGTACATGTACATTTATATGTACATTAATTAATGTAGCGAAATATCTATAAATTGTGTTGATAATTTTGGTTGTAGCTCTTCATTACTCTTAAATTCACCTAAAATCTACACGCCCCGTTTATCGATTGGTCAAAACCTACAGCGATCTGTGAAAAAATCACGGACTGCACGAAATTATCATGATGATGTTAGACTCAAATTCCCATAGAAGACGATTTGGCTGTTTCTTTTATCTAACGTACTGATGTACATTAATAGTAATTTAGTAAATAATATCTTGAAGATTCTCAACATAATGTTCAGTCTTGATCCATATTAAACCCATCGACTCTCATATTTACCTAAAACCGTCAAGCCTGCTACCCTCCCCCATACATTTAGAGGTGCCCCTTGAATTGACGAATCTGTTCTTTGAAGAACAGAGCAAGATATATATTGAAATTCCATTTGTGTGTTCGAGGCTACAAAGCCCACACATTGCAAAAGGTTATTTATAAGATAACCACAAATTACAGTGAAACCCTTTTGCAAAACAAAGATAAAAGACAATTATGCCTCGCGTCCAAGAACTAATAAAGAATCTTTCCATTCTTATACTAACGAAAGTTCGTGCAAGTACTGCACTGATACGGACATATTTACTAGTTCTATTATGGGTCACACCTATAAAATATTAAGTAACACGTATTGTCGCACATGTATGGCACGCCAAATTCACAAAGTGAGCTAAACATAGTTTCACATTTGATAAATTAGGTTTATCGACTGTTAACTATAGTTTACGAACCGCAAACAATAGTTACGATTCGTTAACTATAGTTTTCATCTATAAAACTATATTTAACGGTTGTAAAGTATAGTTTACGAATGATAATCTAAGTTTATCTGTCTGCAAATAACGTTAACAATTATAGATTTTGTTGATAAATATAGATTCCCATCCGTAAACTATAATTTACATTCATTAATCATAGTTAAGAGTTGTTAATCATAGTTTCACAATCGTGAAACTATATTTATCAGATAAATTATGTTTTGCAATCGCAAATGGTTGTTTTCAGTGTTAATTATAGTTTTACACTTCTGAAACATAGATGATCGCGTTAACTATGGTTTACAGATGTGAACTATAGATTAACGGCGTTTTCTGTCCGTAAACTATAGTTTACAACCGTTAAACCTAGCTAATCGACTATGAAACTATATATGATTAATTAGGTCATTTTTGTGAATTTGGCGTGCCATACACATGCAGATAATTGCATTTAACTTATCAGCTGAAAGGTTTGCTCAAAACAATACGTTGGAGAAACAAGTAAACTCCGCAAAAAGCAACTACCGTTCCACCATAAAGACCCCCCCCCCCCCCAAAAAAAAAAAGAAAAAAGAAAAAAAAAAAGAGCTAGAGTCCGACGGGATCGAACATTTCAATCTCAGTGGTCACAAATGAAAGATATGACAGTACATGTAGTGATTATTGACATCAATCCTCACTGGATGAACACAGACAGGAAAGATTTTTTATGCACAGACTTGCACGCGGGCTGATCTCAAACTTTCAAGTAGTTTCAATTAGTTGTAGTTATTGTGGTAACCTTAACATATAAGGAGAATCAGCTGTTCCTTCTTTGTCGACAAAATAATCATTATGATGATTTAGTATTTTTATTAACTTTTTATTGATAATTCATTATATGATTCCGTAAACATAATCAGTAATATGCCTTCTTTGGTGTTTTATACGGGCTATATGTAGTTAGCTAGCTAGCATTGCAGAAAAAAAAATGATTTTTTCTGCAATTTGTTGGCTATCTTTACACCCGCATAAAATACTAAAAGTTTTAAAAAACTTTATATGTATTTCAGTTTAATTTTTTTACTTTATGTTTGTCCTCTATGTTATTCTATTGCTTTTCTCTAGAACTACTCTCCCTAATTTCTTGTTCGGAATGATAGTTATAGCATTGTACTGCAATTAAAACACTACAGTACTTTTTGCCTCAACTGCAAAAGGGGCTTGTTGCTACTTATAATCTCGTCCTTAAGATCCTTAACAGCATCATAAAAAAATAATCTGCCAATTCTTTACACCAACGAAAGAATGGCAGGCCTCTTCAAGAATCCACCAGTGACTGTGTTTATATATGCCCAAGGAACTTATACATATAAGTAGTGAGAGCGAGATTAGAAAGACAGTTTATTTCTATCAAAATAATTGGTCACTCGATAAAGACCAATTTATATTGTATTTAAGATGTCTCACTCCTAAATGTGATTGTATCAAGCATAAAAAGTATATATCATTGAATTCTAAAGACAAATCATATTTATAAAATATGAAGAAAAAAAGGTGGGTCAGTGTTCATACCGCTGAGTAGGGGCGCATTTAATTTGACTTTTTTGGACTGAAAATGGAGTTTTTATTTGATTGGCATCAAATATTATTTTAAATTATGCAAAATGATAAGACTGAATATGGTGATTAAGAAAAAAAATTATTTGAAGTCGCATATTTTTCTATGACCTTTTTGCACTTAAAACTGACTTATTTTATTGATATCTAGGTGTGAAACAGGACCTACAGATTTATTCGTTTTTAAAAACATATCAGATGTTCAAAGTCTGCATGTATAAAAAATAAAAATTGAATCATTTAATGTAATACATTTTAAATGAAATATAATTTTGACCGTTTTTTTCTCTAGAAAACCTTCCGCATTAAAATGTAGTTTCCGACAAAACTTACTTGTTTATTAATTTTAATTAAATTAATCTAAATTAATGAACAAGTATAATCATTACTTTTCTTTACGAATGTTGTTTAATAATGAATAAAAATCTTTCTGCGTTGAATAAATGAATTTTCATACAAATTATTTTAAAGAAAATGTGCATGTGAGCAGTGTTCTTGAAACGTGACGAGTGCGATACCTTAATTTAAAGTAGTTGGAAGGAAGGGGTGCTGAACGCTATGGAGACGAAATGTCATTCCACCCTATAGATCGCTGCAATGAAAATGAAGATGGCTGACGGTAATTCTGCTGTTCTACGACGAAATCGTCCTGGAACAAAGGCTGAAGTGAGTAGATGACGATATTGAATACCTCCTTAATAACCAAAGAAATCTAGTTACCATACAATATTGTTTAAATGAACATAACCTATCAAATTTTTTCGATTTTTTTCTGTCAGTGACAGTGAACATTTCGAATTTCCTTAGTTTATATTTTGGATTTTGTGTAGTCTAGCTATAATTTGATGCAGTTTCCCCCTTCTTTTGCCTGATCGAGTATATCAGATATTCCAACAAACGATACTAAAATGAATGATTTAACTTCAATTTGTGCATGATTGAAGGACTGGTGCAATTGGAGTGATGAGGCATTTGAAGAAATGGATAGCACTCTCGCCGTACAACAGGTTAGTTGAAACCTATATGTTAAAGTATAAAAAGAACTCTTGACAATTCATGGATATATAATCAGGACTTAAATTTATTATGGCAGCAGTCTACTTAGAATTGCAAGAAAAAATTTGGAATTGAGGTGGTTGAGACCGAGTAACTGTGACATGCTTGTGATTGAATTTCAAGACATTAATTATAGTCTGTCCCAAGATATTTATGCAGCACATTTGGGCGATTTTTAATAAAAATATACAAACCTGTGAAAGAAGTGCAATTGAAATCGATGAAAGGGAAAATTTCCAGTATATCTTCATTGATACATTATCATTTTTCACTCGAAAAAATTCACAGGAACGAAAACAGATTTCTTACTGAGATTTATAATTGGGAATGTTTACATCTTTTTTCCATTTGGAAGTCACTCGGAATACCCCGCACAATTTTTCAACATAATCATCCGGGCTTGTTGCAATACAAAATCCACGTAGACATCACATTTTTTAGCCGTGTATTAAAACCTGATAAGCGAAAGGGGGTGTTTCAACCGAGAAATCTTGGAAATTTTTCATACTTTTGAATGAACATCGGTTGAACCCTGTGGTATTTATAAATATCGAGTAATTTGGCAAAATGTGAATTCATGATATCTTCGGACAGAGTATAATATGTAAACGGTGTGACCGTTGAGCCAAGCACTGATTTTTATGCTTTGAACACAGACAGTACGATCCACCTGCCTACTCTAAACATCGTGTTCTCAGTCTACATTATGACGTCATGTTTCATATGTTAAACGTAAAAGTTGTGTCTTCGGAAATAGCCAAAGAAAAGTACGTAATTCCGTGAATTTTTCATTTCTTTTTTCAATGCTCATCTATTTTGTAAATTAATAAATTTTCTATTTATACTTTATTCAGTGTCTAAAAGATAGGTTCCTTGATGTTAATGTGTTTAATACTGTTTATTTTCCATCTAATAATTTGATAAGACATAAGTAAAACTAGTCTTATTTCCTGATTAAAGCACTGTCGAAACTTATCTGGTTTGCGAAGTCAACCATTTTCATTTAAGGAAGCCGATTTAGGTTCTTTTGTGGAAAAATTACAATAGCAAAACTCTTTATTTTTTAACCATATACTTGTGTCGGATAATGAAATTCCACCGAGGGGACAAGATTCATGGTCTAGGACGAGGCAGAGTATCCCACACTCGTAATAATGAATGATTCTATTAGTCTGCGTTTCAAACCTTAAAAATCTGTGCTCGGCTCAACAGTCACACCTTTTACATATAAGAGTTAAGCCTCGTTTCGCGACTCGGTATAAAGGACTGTCCCGAAATCTGGAGGGGGCATCAGTCCAAATAACAAAACAGAGCTGAATCGCTAACTATATAGTGCCCAATAGCTCAGTTGGCAGAGCACCTGACTAGAGATTTGGCCCCAGGTTTGAATCTCAGTCTGGTCTGTCATTTTTTTCCCCCCATCTCATACCTGTTAACCTTTCAGAGCTACTATGTGGGAGAATTTCTCCCTTTCCAACTTGACTAAGGGGCAGATTTTGTGTAAACAATATTTTCTCACGTAAAAAATACAATGTAATAAAACTACTGGGGTAATGCAAATGTAAAAAAAATTTGTAAAATCACCTTATTTTACAATTTTAATGCATTTGCAATCATTTTAAAGGGGCATGGTCAAGATTTTGTTCAAAAATTATTTTTCAGATTTTAATGTTTACTATGCTTCAGTAAGGCATTTTTAATAGCCAACCAAAATTTGAGTGTCGTTCGTTGAGTTATAAGCGAGTTACAGAGCTTACAATTCTTTGCTATGTAAACAAAGCTTTTGTTTACATTTTGAATTTTGAAGTGAAAATTCCAGTTTTAGACCTAAAATGAATGTGACAAACGTTAGGAACTGTTTATTTATACTTAAAATGAATAAGAAGATAGACAAATCAGCTTGAAAAAGATTTTTTACAGGTATATTGGACCTATGTAAACAAAAACAGGGCATGAGCCTTGTTTACATGACAAAGAATTGTGAGCCCTATATCTTGCTTATAACTCTACGACTGACCGTCAAATTTCATTTAATCATTAGAAATGCATTCCTAAAGCATTGTAAATAAAAATAGAATTTGACCAAAATCGTGACCATGGCCCTTTAAATTTATTATTTCCATGACTGCCAGTTTGCAATTACAACTTGTGTTGCTGTGTTTAGAAAACCATTATTTTTTTTGCATGGTACAATACAAGGAGCAAATGTCACTTGTTATATTACATGTAGGTCCTTTTTTCAATATTGAAAAAAGAATTACCTTATCTCTAGACCATCACTGCTGACATCTAGGTTAAACACAGAGAATTTATAACTTAGCTTATTTTGAATTGGCAGTGAAACCCAGTTTAATATAATAACTGTTTAAAAATATTTAGTATAATTATCATTTGCCTTATATCTTGGATATATTTTTAATACACAAAACTATTTCTCCAATAACATTTTTGAATATCAGATGATATAATGTCTATAGCATCCCTGTAATTCATAATATTAATTTTGAAAAATTCTCAAATGTTTTTACACAGTTTCCATGTGCTACTCTCTTATCAGTAGCCTGTATAAACACTCAGTCTTCCCAAATCATTTTGATTTTTACTGACAGTGCTGGCCAGACAGGATTAGTCATGCCTCAATGCATGTGGCTTAGGTACTCTACATGTACCTATGTGCCAGTTTTGTGACATCCCTGGCTGTGTATTGTTTTCTGGTGTGTTTCAGAGTAAAATCTGGATGTTTAATATTTTTAAGTGTAAAGCTTTCACTTATCTTAAATTAGGCATATGCCTATAAGTTACAAAATACATAACTGATTTTAGTCAAAACCGAAAGTAATCTAAAAAGTAAATTACACGAAAACAATGTCATACTATGATCACGGTAGACAGTACTTGGATGGATTTTGATTTATTCAAGCTAAATAGCAGCTTTTGAAGCCAAAATCACAGTAAAACCCTCAGTGGTTGTTGAAATAAACATGTCAAAATTCAATTGTTGGGGGCGGGGGTTACAAATACGTTTGTGGGAGTCTTTAGTCTCCTGTGCGAGAGATTGGTTGGATGTGGGAGATTTTAGATTTTTAATGCATTTTGCGGGAGTCTCCCGCGAGAGTGTGAGAACAGGTATGCCATCTTGTATCATTTGGGTTCAAAGTATGATAAATTAGTTATCTTAAAATTGAAATGAAAAATAATGCTTAAAAAGTTCAAAACTCAATTTAATAAACTTACCATGTACATTTTAACAAATTTATGATTTTTTAACTAGTCAATACACTATATTCTCTTTCCTACAGTTCATTCAACAGGCAATAAGGAAGGATTTTACAAACATAGAAGAAATCCTGACCCCTCCAGAGGGGGTGGAAGAAGGTGTATGGAAGTATGAACATTTACGGTCAGTATTTCAAATTTTAATTAATTGGCATGCTGATTCTTTGATGTGCAAGGTTGGAAAAATAAAATTAAAAATTAAAAATTAAAATTTTCCGAACTCGAGCCTTAGACAAGTCGATCTGGACGATAAGTCAGGTGTTCTGCTTCAGAGAAAAAAAATATCGTCGTATCGTCCGAAAAATACGGTACTGATGAAATTGTCAGTACACTTATACAAGATGTACATGTAGCTGTCAATAAATAATAAAGAAAAAAATGAATTTCATATGGTAAAATATTGGCAATTAAATTATAATCAATTTGTACAAAAAAATTTGTGTTGTTTTTCTGGCAAATCAACTAGTGGTTGTTACCAGAATTATCAGTACATAATTTATATATACATGATATACTCTATTAAAGATGGCATCGAGTATAAAATACATATACAATGGAATCAATGTTTGTTTGTTTCACATATTTTTTGATTTTCTACTCATGATTTGCAGACAATTTTGTATGGAGCTGAACGGCCTCTGTGTTAAATTACAAGTGAGTATGTCATGTTTTGTGTACCACAATTTTATATAGAGACTGACATGTATGAAGTGTACGATTTCTCAAAGTATGGGTTCACTTGATAAATAAAAACTTAAAAGCAAGACAAGTACATGTACATTTACAAAAAATACTTTGTAACAGTAAATTCACGGTTCTTACTAAATTCTTTCTGGATAAATATTACGAGTACCAGTATATAACTATTTATTATATGTTACAGTGCTCAACATTTGTCGGTTCTTGCTCAGTGCTTTCTAGATGTTCATCTCCCATCCTGTTTTCACATAATGCTTTGGACATATTGTGCCATGTTATTATTTATGGAACTTTTTACCACATTATTTCCCCTACAATACAGCCTGTTTTCTGTATTATAGACAGAGTGCCACCCTGAGCAGTGTTCACAAATGACGGCCACAGAGCAGTGGATATTTCTGTGTGCAGCACATAAAACCCCCAAAGAGGTGGGTATTCAGGATTCAGTTCCCAAATTTTAAAAGACTTGATATTCTTTGGTTTTCAGGATACAACAGATTCCTAATCAAACTCAAGTAATTAATATTTGCTTAAATTCCAAGAAGCACATCTCAAAGACTTTAAAATTTTGCTTTATATTTTTGGACAGATGTAAACAAAATGAATTTATGATAAGAATTTGGCATTTGTGATTTTATATTCTAGACTTGCACTTTGATGCAAAATGGTTGAATGACAGAATTAAGCACTCACTTAAAATAAGGAATTTACAGATAAAGATACCAGTCGTGCAGATTGTAGATAACTTAAAGATATGATCTCATAAAAAATCTAGTAATGTGACAAAAAGGAAAAAAAAAATTATCTCTAAAAAAGCTGTACATGAGAATTACAAGATTAAAAATACATGCATGTATGAAAAAAAAAAAAAAAAAAGGAAATGCAAAGTAATCTTGAGAAAAATTCAAAATTCAAAATGAACTGCAGAGTAGTCTGTTAAAAAAAATTATACAAATTTATTTTATACATGCATGTGCATGTATAATTGTATTTACATGTACATGTACTGTGTTAGATACATGTGCGATATATATATTATATACATGTATATTATAAAATCTTGCTGACTTATGAAATAATTTCAAGGGAGAAAATTCTAGATCTCACATAGAATATGGTTTTTTTTTGCAGTGTCCAGCCATTGATTACACCAGACACACACTCGATGGAGCAGCTTGTCTACTCAATAGTAACAAATATTTCCCCAGCAGGTAAAATATGCTTTACTATGTAACTGTAACAGTACATGTACATTATACAAAGACTATTAATGGTATTAACTTGCCGCAAGCAAAATATTTACTTACAGAATTCTCCCTTTCTGAATGTTTATGGTAACGATCAACTTTCCACAGTGGCTTTTAAATGATACACTTTAAGAATATGATAATGTCTTTTATCACATGTTTATCTCAATATGCGGTGGATATCACTCATGGGATAAATTTTTGATATTCCACTGTGTGTTCTTACGCCACGTGACGTCATAATTAAGCATTACTTAGCTTCAGGCGGATGATTGATGTAGAATGAAAAAGTAACAAAACAATTCAGTTGAAAAATGTAGAGTTGTAAATGTGAAGTATTTAATGCTGTTTTAATTTTTTCTTTCATTATTTGATAGAAATATGCTTGAAAATGAAATGTTTGTTTGTTAATCTTTAAGGAACTCTTTTTCCGTGCGTAAAGTTGTTGACGTCTTGTAGTATATGTGTTGTGCGGTTTCCATTTATAATTTTTATAGAAAAGATTGAGGTTTAACAAAATAAGTGGTAAAACATGTGATAAAAAGAATCTCTCATGATTTGCGATGGTATATGATTTTTATCCAACTCGTTGTGTGTTTTCTATCCCCTCGCCAAGGCTCGGGGATAGAAAACACACAACTCGTTGGATAAAAATCATATACCATCGCAAATCATGAGAGATCCTATATTAATACATGTTTAACTGGTATCAAATGTTTATTGACCTCATTTATGACTTTACAAAATAGTTATATTGTTATACAAATTCGCTGTCCTGGAAACGATAAAATGTTTTCCCATTGTTTTTGAGCACATAAAACTCTGTGATTTACAGCTTTCTTTAAAATTTTGCTTGATGTACATATTGTAATTTATTTTTCTTAAGTGTTTCAAGACATAGACACTAATTTAAGGTAGTTCTTTCCTAGTTTTTGTCATTTTATGTTGTCTTTTCAGAGTCTGTATAAAAGAATCCTCAGTGAACAAGCTTGGCTCGGTGTGTAGAAGAGTTTATAGGATTTTTTCTCATGCCTACTTCCACCACAGAACTCTGTTTGATGAATATGAGGTACATGCCCTTATACTGAGTTTTGTAATCATTTAGTTATGGTCATTACAAACATTTATATAGACTAGAAAGTTGTGCATTTACTAAAACTCTTTGGAGTACCAGAATACATGTACTTTTCTAGTATTCATCATAGATTGAACATTTTTGTAAACAATGTTTAATAAAACTACAAATAATCTTAATGAAAATATATTTTAGCAAGTTATGTAATAGTTCAATGTATGGGTTTTAGAATTTTTTGACAAAAGATTATCATTGGCTCACCCAAAACAATATGATTTTTATGTGATTAAATACAGGTGACACTCGATGGCTCGAACTTCGATCTCTCGAAGTTGTTGATCTCTCGAAGTGAAATCACGGTCCCGATTTTTTTCTCTATATAACTAAGAAAATTTACTCTTGATCTCTCGAACTCCGATCTCTCGAAGTTCTTGATCTCTCGAAGTTCTTGATCTCTCGAAGTAAAACCTGGGTCCCGTTATACATATTTCATTGTTTTTCACTCTTGATAACTCGAAGTGGTGGCTGTGTATACACACGACCAATCAAGCGTATAATTAGCTCCGCGTGGACCTTACCTGGACGATCGAGTGAACACCTGAGGCTAGCGTGGTAGTGTTAACTGGTTGATTACGTAAGTGACACTACCCATTGCTTCCTTCAAAGGGTAGATAGTTAATTTGTAACTGATCTATTAATTTCAACACTTGTGAAATTTACGGTAAATTAAACCGCTCTTTATTTAAAATATGATGTGATTAAGAAAACATATAATACTTAAAATTGTTTAAGTTAAAAAAATAACACTTAAAAAACACACAATTAAGTTCTGTTTTGTTGAAATTGAAGTAGAGTAGCAGAAAATACGAATGAAACCATGTTTGACTATCCTTCCATGTTATGAATATAAACTTCCGGCTACTATAGTTTTATAACCAAAATGACCGGAACAAAAATTTCTGGATTTTTTAAACTTTTGATCTCTCGAACTTTTGATCTCTCGAAGTTTAATCATGGTCCCCTGAAGTTTGAGTTATCGAGATTCACCTGTATACGAAGTAAAGGGCATTGAAATGCGTGCAATATATTTTTACCTTTTCAATGATAGATCAATAACAGAATTGTTCATCAGCCTGTTACTAGCTCACAAATTCTTCAATCAGTACATTATTGCTGTGCTCATAGTCGTTTCCTGATCTTTCAGAATGAAACCTACCTGTGCCGAAGATTCACAAAGTTTGTGACAAAGTACAACCTCATGTCCAAAGACAATTTAATTGTTCCCATCTTGGAGGACCAGAATGCGATAGATGGCGAGAGTGAAGCATGAACTGAAAAATAGTCTGGATGTTTAGGAGAATTTTGTTCTTTAAATCAAATTTAAACAATTAGTTGCAATTTTTTTTTCATGGACTTGCTTAAGTTATGGGCAGTTTGAGAGAGAGCTATTTGGCTGTTCTCTTTAGTGTTCTTACAGCCTCTGAAGCCACCAAAAATTTCTTTCATAATAGTGGACATTGTCGGAATCCATGGGTTTTCATCCCGTGGGTTCCAACAATGACAATGAATTAGTGGAAGAAATGACCATTAACTTACATTGTAGAGTCATCTTATTACTGCATTAATTAATCAACATTGTGATTGTACATGTATAATCAGTTTTTCTCCAGGAGTGGTTAAGAACATGCGCATATTTAATATTTGTAATAGAAGTTGAAATATCTAATATCTGTAGTATGATGTACTGACAAATGTATTATTATTTGATATACCGGTATAGAGTGTTGTATACTCATGTGCCATCTGCAGTAGTGAGAATTTAAGGAAGGATTAGTGTGAATACTAATGTATAGAAATAAATGTATAGTTAAAGTAAATTATATCAACCCAGGTACAGCACGTAACTCTTCTTGTCAAAACGCTATATACACAGATTAGCAACCATCATGGCCAGGAATGAAAGGTGTATAACCATTCAAGAATAAAAGATGTAATGTGTGCCTATAGATAGAAGTGAGTGCTGTTTGAGCAGATATTGAATGAAATGTGAAAAATTAAAACCCTTTAAATCTTTTCTTTATTCAGCGTGGCTAATACTGGTAGTATTAGACATTTATCTGCCTGTCAACTCAGATAATCCATCATTCAATGTTATTTAAGATTTGTAATATACATAATCCTATGTACAGTGTACCTTCATTTGATTACATGTCAGAAAGATTGCTAATCATCGGGGCATATATAGTAAATAATGGTTTACAATAGAATATCAATGTTGAAGAAGCATTCATTAATACAAGAAAGTATCAGTTATTGTAAAGAACTCTTGATTTTTTCAGTTGACCAAACTAGGACAACTTGATATGTGTAACAATGCACATGAGATTGTGTATAATGCATGCACAGAGAATTATCATATCATGTTTTTTTGTTTCTTTTATTTATAGTGTTCATTTTTAACGGACTGTTAAACCCACATCATGGGAGTTGTATAGAACTAAATCAGCTATATAATTATATGTATTTCACTCAAGATGTACAGTGTATTTATCAGTATCCTGAAATAAAATGGATAAACTGATTCATGTTGTTATATATCCCAGCAAGAATAGTCCACTAGCCAATAGTCCATCTAATATATGGTGGATCCTTATGTGTCCATCTTTTGATAGGCTTAAACGTGTGCTGATCTATATATGCTTGTGGAAGAGGAACAGACACAACTGTTTGTATGATCACTCTTGGTATAAATGTACAACTTCATGATCAGGCAAAAAAGAAACGTGTTTATCATTAATAGGTCAAGTACCAAAGCAATATATATATATATACAGACTACTGATAATCCTTTGTATGCAGGTTATACTTGAAATCACGTAGAACTAATACTGCAATATTTAGTAATTGCACTGTACATGCCATAGATCCCTTTAGCAGAACTCTTTCCTTTGGGAGTGCCAGAAATGTACGGGCATACAAAATGTACATAGGTACCTCCGAAAGCTTGTTCTTGGTGTTCTGCAGTTGTGATAATTGTTTTTACCCAATATTCTTTTTCTGCATGTTATTCACACACAATGAACATACTGGTAAATAATCCAGGCCTCAAGACCATAAACAGAGCAGAACAAATGATTTTTTGATTTACAGATACATGTATCAATATTGTAAATAAAATATCTCCTATTTGTTTAATGTTCAGTGATTCATGTAGGTTGGGTCTTGGTGTTTGCTTGCTCTCTGTCCTTCAGTAATAAACTAAACTAGTTTCATCTTTACATACAAAAAAAAAAACCATTTTTTTTTTTACATAATTTATTGTCTGTTTAGAACCGTAACTTCTGGAAAAACCATTTGTTTTTTCCTGTCTTGTACCTGAAAAATACAAAACAAAGAAATTAGCAACATCATGACAACTTGTGTTATCTTTTAATCAGTGCAGTTGAAGTTTACTAGTGCTAGGCTTGTTAATGAGTAAAGATGTTTAACCAAGCTGTCATGCAAATTTTTCAGGACAAATCATTTTTTATGAAAGATATATGAAAGTTGGGATAAAACAATACATGCACCATATAAACTAATCAATATTTTACCCTACAACTACCCCTTGCATTCACTAAATAAAGGTAACCCAATAAACCAAAGTTATATTTGGTCAATGCCACAGTATAGCCTCATACAATTAACTTTCAATCGCATTTTTGACCATCGTTTTTATTGCTTCATTTACGCCATGGTGTCACAGATTCAACTGCTAATATGTACTAGTTTATTCAAAATTGCTTGTTTGAATATCAACTGTCATACAATGCTACATAATAATCAAATCAAATTACTTGTTAACTCTCTTTAAATGTAAATGATATTTGGGCTTGGGTCAAAAAACATGAAGGAGGCACTGCAGGCCTTACCTTCTAACACATTTTCTTACCCTTGCCAAAATATTGCTTACATTTCAAAACAGTGACAATATTTTTCATCTTTCACACCCACCTTTCTTCAAATTTAGCTTTGACATCCCTCCTTGCTTTACGTTTCAGAGCTGGGTCCCTGAAAGCATCTTTGTTGACAGCAGATTTGTCTAGGTTAACATCCACTGAGTATCTGTAGAAATTTCAATAACAGCATTAGCAAACCAGATAAAACCACATACTGTACAGAGGGAAATATTCGCCCCCGTAAATTTCGCTCTCATTGTCAGTGGGCGAATTTAAGACTAGGCAAATTTAAATGTCTTAAATTATTTCTCTTTGAACACAACTGTGTCTGGACGAATTAAAGACGGGACCAAACTGTTTACAAGAGTAGAAGGGCAAAAATAACACTGGGTGAAGAATAACCCTGTAATTATTATATCAATAATTTTCTACAAATTTGACTTGCACAAAAATAAATGCTCCTGCTGCCTTCATTCTCTTTTGATGCCAAAAAAAGAGACTCAATAAATTTTTGTGTTTTTTTTCTCTTAACATTCAATTTTATTTCTGGAATGGAGTGTGTAATGCTTATGAGAACAATCATAATTCATAACTTTTCTTTATAAAGTGTGACAATCACTTCGAATTACAGTAAACCAACTTTAATTCATTCGCATATGCAAGTTTTAGGCAAGGTTCTAGACATCGCAAATATTTCTCGCCATGAACCAGTTCTCAAATTATTTCTGATATTGTATTTCCATATCATCTACAACTTAATCACAAAAATCAGTCACCTTGAACTAGTTTCTCTCCGGGAAAATTGCAAAATAGAGTCATTGTGAATTAAGGTTGATAAAAGAAGCACTTTGCAAATTGTAAAATTTCTATAAATTGTTGTATAATTGTTGTAATACACTACTATTTCAAAGTACCTTGTGGGCATAAGGTGGTTATAGTTGTACACCCTTAAGAAAGCCTTGAGCTTAGACCTGTCCTTCATCTTCTTCTTGCCCATCTTTCTGGTGACTTTTCGTGGGTAGCGGTCGATTCCTGCTACAAGGGCATGTCCGTAGGGTTTGTCTTGTGTACCATCGTCATGGTTCTAGAGTTGAAAAAGAAAATTAGTAGGGTAATAAACCATCAAAAAGGCAACTATTCAAATTAAACGTTTAAGAATTATTTTTTATCTGGTCTGTATCATTGTATCATCAACCATATCAAAGCCTGGCCTTTCTGCATGTAAATCTGCGAAGAGTTAACTGACCTATAATTTTTTAATGAAATATTGGACTAGTAAAAATAAACATTTCAATCTTCATTATAAAAAAAATCCTCCACAACAAATATACCCACCTTGACAATGACTGCCTTTCTTCCGGCAAATCGTCCACTTAACACAAGCACTACTTTGCCTGGTTTCATAAACTTGCCCATGGCTGAAAATTTAAAAACACAATATTATTATAATTATCATATTCCATAAATCTTACTGTTAAAGCTGAACATTGCTTGTAAATAGGCAGTGGTCGCCATATTTCTCTTTTATCACTGCTATCCCTACAACCCCTATATAAGCCGCAGACATCTTAATAGTTTAAAGTATTTCGCTGTGTAGGTCTCAGCTGTGTGGACGTACATCTTGCCTCGCCGTGTTACTAGGTCGCGATGAAATCATAAAATTTTAATTTATGCACTATTTTCAGGCCAGGAGAATACTAACATCAATAAAACAGATAATGAATCAAATAAACAGGTCAATTCATTATTACAAATAGAATATGCACATAAAATAAGAAATAAATGCACGAAATCCAAGGAGCACGAAAGGAATACTACACGCAATGAAATTGAAGGGTTTATATACCTGCGTGACAGTGCCTTTTTACAAGCGGTGTTCAGCTTTAATAATAGTACTGAATGATCAAAATAAAGTTTATTTTTATCATATCAGTTGAAAAAAGAATGTATACTGGCCTTGGGACTAATTCTCACCAAGTTTCATTTCTCGCCAGTGCATCAAATCAACAAATAAGGTCACCTTGTAGGGAGAACTAGTACATGTACTTAAAGAGAATTGGTTTTAAGCCAGTAAAGTTCATATTAACATCACTGTTCATATCTAACTTTAGAATCTTTACACTACTAAATACTTTATATCACACTTGTTACTATGATTAATTTTTTATTTGTGATAATAAAAGTTAGAGATTAAACTTAATGAAAGATTCATATACTTAACAAGCATTTATAAAAAGAATGTCAAAAACGTGTACATGTACTATGAATGTCTTTCAGAAATGAAGAGGACTTGTATGATTACTTTTACACTCAACAGAATTTACACAAATCAGGCTATTAACCCCAATGGTTTACTTGGCAATCATTTAAAACGTTTTAATTGATCAATGGTTGTTGCCACATTATGTATTAATACCAAAAGATGGATGATGGAATTGGGTTTTAATCTTTCAACTATCTCATGTCGATTAGAGCAAATTCGGAAGTCAAGTCCGATACATTTTCAATTGATTTATCATTGACTAGATAAAGCTGCCACGCAATATATGGTCAGTAATCATCATTATTACTGTAATAAAGGTGCACAGTGTATGGGTTTGAAAAATATTGGACTATACTGATAATAAACGAAAATCGGCCAACTTTTGTAAACATTCACTCTCAACGTGCAACTTTACTAATCCATATCTCTTTAAATTGTCCTGACAGGGCACTATAATATGTAAAATATGAAACCTAAGATAGTATTCAAAACAAATATAAATGAGATTTTATTCTGGTGTTTATAAATTAGGCGATGATTGCAGATTTATTCATCACTTCTTCCCATACCTGAAACCGATGGACGACGTTAAAAGTAAAAGAAAGATCCAATTCGAAAAATACAGGATATCCGGTTTAGCAAAAAGTTTAAGCATAATTGTTTGATATAATTTTTTAAGTACACGATAACAACATTTGTTCTTGTGTATTATTAATTAGGTATCTGTATTAATATGAAAAAAAATTGACACTATTATAATATTAGTTATTTTTATATCCGGACCATGGATAGGCATTGACCAAGATTTTACAAGCGCTTCCGCTTAGCACGAATTTCCTCATAGTTAGAAGACCCAATACGTACTTATTTATGTATGGTTATTTCATTAGTTTATATGAATAATTTTACTTCAATCAAATTCCATCAATTCATATTGAGATTGTTGATATTTCTACAAGCGCATTATGGACTTGACGATTGAATTTAATTTTGCATTTATTTCGTTTGATCACCACGGGCACTGGAAGTTATTGTAATTATATTGTATGTGCATGTATAAAAAAGGACTTTTTTATACATGCACATACAATATATTTACAATAACTTCCAGTGCCCTTGCATTTATTGCGTTTGATCACCATGATGATCCACGGGCACTGGAAGTTATTGTAAATATATTGTATATATATTGTATGTGCATGTATAATAAAGTCCTTTTTTATACATGCACATACAATATATTTACAATAACTTCCAGTGCCCGTGTGATGATCACAGCATGCACTGATTGTGATTGGATGATGTAACATGTATCATGCTAACTGATATTGGTTTCTTCTTGAATATTTTATTGTGCAAAGACTAGATTTTCAGTACAACCTTTGTTTTTGCAGACATCATGGCGGATTGTTTCTTTGTTTTGCCTCCGCTGACTAAAGATAGCACTGTTATATTGGGGAAAAATTCTCAGAGGCCAACCACTGAGGTCCAGGAAGTGGTTTATAAAAGAGCTGAAAGCTACACAGACGACGTGAAAGTACAGGTATTCCTTGCAGAAATTTGTTGGTTTTAAGAAGCACTCCCAATTTTAATCTTATTTATTCAATGTTTTAATTTCCTTTTATTGAAGTGCACATACATTGAAGTGGATCAGGTTAAGAAGACTCATGCTGTAATTCTGAGTAAACCAGCCTGGATGTGGGGGGCTGAAATGGGGGCCAACGACCAAGGGGTCTCTGTAGCCATGGCGCCGGTGTGGACCAAACTGAACGGACCCAGCGATCTGGAAGAGAGGCTGTTGGGACAGGATCTAGCAAGGTGAGTTTAGTAAACAAATGTACATATACTTAAAAGCCATGAACTCATCTCTTCACTTTAAAGTTACCAGTATTGTCATGTTTACTCTGTACTTGTAGACTAGCTTTAGAGCGAGCCTGTACAGCTAAGGAGGCAGTTGTGGTCATCACAGGTCTACTGTCTCAATATGGGCAAGGAGGGCCTGGGGCAGAGGAGAGCGGTCCACAGAAATGGGCCCACCACAACAGCTTTCTGATAGCAGATAAAACTGAGGGGTGGATCCTGGAAACAGCAGGCAGTTACTGGGTGGCCAAAATCATAAAAGGTATAGTTAATGTACCATAAAATTTGTTGAGGAAAAATGCTTTGATACAACTAAGAAAGTGATCTGTTCAATGCAGTCTGATTAAGATCAGACTAACCTATGGAACTTGCATGACTAATCATGCAAATTATGCTGCAACTCAATGCAATTCTAAAATTTGAAGAGTAGAAATGCATGTTTTGTACTTAATATATCATCTAAATATTAAATGTACATGTTGTTGCAGACTTACCGGGGTACTAATAAGTGGACCTCTGTAATTGGGGAGTGGAAATTTAAATCAGTCTTATTTTCTTATTGTGTTCTTTTTATTTCTCAATCTACATGTATGTTATATATCATATATGTTGTAGAGTAGAAAATTTATCCTTAGTCTGGGTAGTGCATGTACATCCATGTAGCCAAATACATGTAGACAAATATAACATACTGCTGCTTAAAGTTTGCAAACTCTGTTGCAGATGGATATTACAACATCTCTACAACCTTAACCCTTGGTAGTGACTTTGACATGAGTTCTGAGGGACTGATGGAAAAGGCAAAAGGGGAGGGGCTGTATCAGCCAGACAGCGGACCTTTTGACTTCGCTTCCGTGTTTTCTGTGCCACAGGGGGTAGAGGAGGGGGACGAAGCAGACCGCAGGGACAAAGGGAAACAACTGATGGAAAAACTCACAGCCAAGAGTAATTATTATTACATGCTACATACAACTATTCAGGATGAGATTGCATTCTAATTCATCTGAGTGAGTCCCTAATATATTTATTGTGATTAATATCAGACGAGAGTGTCCTTTTTTACAAAGAAGGGGATGTGAGGGTTGCCAGATGTCTACACTGCATGTCCCTTATACAGTATTGTCATGTATATGGAAGTCAATAGACAGATGTACCATGCAGGAAGATAGTTTTTGTTGTATGCTTTACGCTAGTCTGATTTAAGATAATTTTACATGTTTCTCAAAAATCTGGTATTTTTGTTGCAGAAGAGTTTGGGATTGCTGAGATGATGGAGATTTTACGAGACCAAGACAGCAGCATCTGTATGTCTGGACCGTTCATGACAACAGCAAGTATGATCTCAGTTATCTCCCCTGATGTCCCAACATGCCACTGGCTGACTGCCACCCCGAATCCAGTGGCCAGCTTCTACAAGCCTTTCATCTTCTGTCCAAACAACAGTGCTGGTAAGTACATGTAAATCATATTTATGTTACCAGTATTATGGAAAAGTGGTACATCTGTTTAAATCTGTTTAACTATCAATTCTAACAGTAATTGACCCTTTCACGATATTTGGAGTTCTGCTCTTTTTCAAGACAAATTGTTATGGTTTGGTGAAGTTATAGGTGATAGACATGCAATTAGATAAATGTAGATAAATATAGACAAACTTTCTCCGGAACATGATACCGACCTCGGAAAATGAAGTATGTTAAATTCACATCGAGATCAAGAGTCGCTATATTTACATGTAAACAAACTGCACCACTTCAATTTATGGAGCTGGTGATTGTGTTTAAAAGACTATCAGAGGCAAATAAAGAAACGATATCAGTAGTAAATTGCATGAAGAATTTTATGATGCTTATTTTTTTTCAACAGAATTTGCATATAAATAAGGTTAATCAGTCCAAAATTAGCGCACATTTTTTTGGGCGCAATAAATATACGATTTTTTTAATGGGTAGCTCCCAGGTCGTCCATCAGAATTTTTTCAAACCGGGAGCTACAGACCTGCAGCTACCAAATTTATTGCTCAGTAAATTTGTCACAGGCACGTAGCATCAGGGGTAAGGAAGAAGTAAGAAGTAAGAAATTGAAGTAAAAAAGAATGAAATTCACACTAAAATTGAAGTTAAAGGTAAAGTACCCCCCTTCCCCACCCCACCCCCACTTTTAAAAACGATGCTACTTGCCTGTTTCTACAAGAATTCATTGGTCTCACGAATATGGATATTTTAAAAAAAACACTGATATCAAGGGAGTTCATGTGGTTTCATTAATTTTCGTGAATTAAGTTAAAACCAATAGGTTCAGGGATAAATAAATTTGTGACCAAGATGCTCTTCAATGAACAATTTTGTTGAACAATGAATACCATTTGTATTCAATGAATACTGAGGAAACTACATGTGATAAATTGATAGATTTAATTATAAAATTTATAAATTTTTGAATATGTTGACATGAATGTAGCAGGTGTTTATCGAATATATTGTAAAAAAAGATATTTTTTATTACTCTGTAGGTACTTTGACACAGTCTCCAGACTTTGGAGAAAAAGATCCCGTCAAAATAAAGCCTAGATTCCAAGAACACGTGGACCGTGCCCACCCCCTGGTCAAAGGTCACCAAAAATTTCTAAATTTGCTGGAACGTGACGAGCTACAAGGTCACATGATCAAAGAGAACCTGAGAGAACTGGAGCAGAACTGCCTGGAGGACATCAAGGAGGTTCTGTCACAGTTCAGCGAGCAAAGCTACGTCAAAGTGGCCAACATGTTTAGTCACATGTGTGATATTGAGATGAACTTTTACAAAATTTAACTTTGCTGACCAAACAATCCTTCTATGGTTAATGGATTTTATAAAGAAGTGGCATATTATAGGCTTTTGCTTGTCAATATTGTGCTTTCAATATCATTAGACATTTACTGGAAATGGTTCAAACTCTCCATTGTTAAAATATCATTGTTTGCAGAGATGATGTTTCCATATAAGGGTGTTGAATAATGGAAATATTATAGTAGTCAATAGTAAATACTCATTTAAGTGTATTTTAATTAATTCAAATATTGTGTTTAAAGCCAACATTTTAAAAAAAAGTTTATAAGGTGAAGTGCAATACATATTATTTTTATTTTTCTAAGAAGTGCAATATAGATTTTATTTAGTTCACAAGATGAAGTGCAATATAAGTTATGTTTTAAGTTATGATTGATTCTGAATCATACTTTCTTTGCCATTTATAATTGCATATGATGGTGTTTTTTTAAAAGATATATTTTTATGATTTTTATGTTATATTTTTTAAAGACTGCTATTAAGTACTGTGATAATTTGTTTTAATTTTAAATTATAAGTTTAATGTATCAATTGAAATTGTTTTGACCTGTTAAACTATTTTTGTTATGTATATGATTTGTTTCTTTTATGTTGAATATGTGATATTAAATGGTTCATTCCAGTTAAACGGACAATAACACAATTAAGTTCAGAATCTTCACAACTTTACTTTTCCATTTTCATAGTTTTAAATGGTTTACTTTAGTATCTTTTATGCTTCACACAAATTTAATTGTCATAATTTGAGTCACAAGCAAGATGCACAGGTCAGAATTCACTCATTTATAAACAAAGCTAATAAAAGGTATTTTTCTCTGCTTAACAATGATGTTATACTAAAGTCTGGTAAATTTGTCAGGTGTCATTTTGTTAAAGATACATGTATGGTATTTTCTTTCTAGTGCATGTATATTATTTGTGAACAAAAACATGACTAGAACTTTGTTTACACATTACAATGTAATCCCTGAGGGTTTTTTTTTAAAAATCTTACTTGTCTTTTGATCATTACATTCAAATTTGGGTCAAGTATTATCAAACTCAATGTCAATCATTTTAGACCTTAAAAATGGAAAAATAAAGGGCGATTTTTTTGGAGCTCAGATCCTGTCAATGTTCTTCAAATGTAAACTACAATGTCTATTTTAATTTGTTATAAGTATCTGTGTTTTTTAGGTGCTCTTGTTTATATGATTTTAGAATGTTTGAAGTGTGACAGAGTATATAGTTATGAAATGAATATATGTACTGGAAACTAGTCAGTCAGTTGCATTCATTTATCCTTTAAAACCAGCGAATGCATCTGTGGTTAAAATAATATGATTGTTAAATTTCAGACAACATTTTATTTCATTTTTTAAATAAGTTAAAGTTAGAATCTACAATATAAACTTATCAAAACATTGCACATGTAACTCAATTATTGTAATTCTGAAACAAACATTCCATAGTACTCGGTAATCAGTCAACACAAGTATACATTCATACAATATTTATTCAGATTTTTTTTTTCTTAAAAAGACAATGTCCAAATCATCTTGACCTTTACTCAATTTCGACTTTATATCGAAAATTTAGACATTTGATAAATGTGCATATAAAATAAGTTTCACAAATACTTTTGTTATACATATAGATTGATATTAGGAAAAGACACAGTGGTAGTTCAGGTAATTCAGGGCTAGAGGTTTGCAATAGCTGCAAAAAGCTTCAATGTTTACCAGCAATCTGTTACTATTTACATTTAACTTTGCTAGCTATAAATATTTTTATAGCCATATCTGTCTTGCCCGCCTCAATGTTTTTTCGTACAATATAAATGTATGGCTACATGTAAAGTTGATTATATATTCTGTATTTGAGCAAAATGACTGCTACCTTCGTATGTATTAATTCAGTGTGAAATTTACTAGGATGAAAATCTACCCTATCAAGATGTCTTTTGATTTGAATGCATATGTGTACTTTCATGTTGTACCTAGTGAAATAAATTGACCAATTCTGTGATTCTTGGTTAACTTTGAGTTTAATCCCGAATATTAACACATGTATCATTGTGGCTCTTACCCTTAACTTAAAGTTGTGTCTTTTTGAAATACCCTGTATTTTCGGAAATACACATCGATACTTTTTTCCCTTGACGCCTGGCCCTCGACCTATATTTTTGCTTCGACCAATATAAGTTTTTTAGGGGGGGGAGGGCATTTTTTCATGTTAAATGCTCAAAAATTCTCAATAAGCAGTATACATCGCTATAATTTCGCCCTATGTACCGAAATCGACCTATATAAACTGGTTTTTATTCTGTCACTAAAATCGGCTAGGTCGACCTAAATACAGCATCAACCTATATTCCCGAAAATATGGGTAATTGAAAAAAAAAACCCACAAAGGTTGGCTATAGACGTATACACTTTCTTTTCGATATGTAAAAAGCGCTTTGTTCATTCAAGTGGATTCTGGCAGTGATAAAGAGTGGCACATATAGGGCCAGTATTGTTTGATCATGACAACATAAAATTCCCAGGAATTATTTTTATCTAAAATTCAACTCAGAACTGAAAAGGAATCTAAACAGTACCCTTTTATCTGTGTAAAAATCTGTATGTACAAAGGCATTTTTAAAATTGGTTAAATAAAGGATCATGTAAATATGAAAAAAAAAATGGAGAAATACATGGATGAAAGGAATTCTAAAATCAATATGGGATGTGACTTTCCCGTTGAAGTATGCATCAACTCATTTCGTTGTTTTGTTCGTTTTTGTTTTGTGGTTTTTTTTTTTTTTACATACAGTAGTAGTCGTTTTATTTCCAATTTTGGGCCCAGAGGGCATACAAGATCGCAATTGTTAGAGAGAAACTAAAAGAGATTCTACATACAAAATACATGTAGTCCATACACATACATGAACATGTAGCAGCCGGGCAAATGTATGCCATAGCATATTAACAATATACATATCTATGTAGTCAGAAAAAAGCTATACATACAAATACAAAGATGGTATCATGATCTGTATAAGTATTTCACTAGTTCACTTACATGTAGATCTCAAAGTATTCTGTCTTTTTTTGAAAGCATTAATTAGAAATTCACTTAAATTTGTAATTATTGTTTTGTCTTCATTGGACATTAACCAGTCTTTCTTTGTTAATAATAAAAAAAAATTGTTAAGTATTGAGATATAATGGGAAAATGAATTTCTTTCTTCTTTATATAATGGACAATCAGTAAGAAAGTTACATTAATATTCTACATAATAAACATGTCCTTTTGGGGGTTTTTTCTAAAGGAATTTTTTTGACCAGTATTATTTTTTTTCAAGTTCATACCTACCCTTTTCACAAATACAAATGCAAACACATAATTATGTGTATTTATATTTATATATTCTGTAATGCATAGGTCACATTTAAGCCGATGGTCGGGCGTACAAATTTTTCTCGTATCGTCGCAAGGGCGTCGGAACAGGGAGCGGCAGAGACAGCGGTCGCCGCCCCACTAATTTGGCCAAAAAAAAAAAATGGAAAATTAAAGCTAAAATGGAATTTTATAATGGCGATCTTTGATCATTGGAGCGGCGAAGTGTGAACCCTATTGTTTACACAAGCAAAAGTGGGGTATATACATGTATACCTGTTTCTGACGTGTGTTGACCATTAACAGTGCATTAATTAGGTAGGTTCTGCATTAAAGAAATAAAGAATATATGTTCTCCAGCTTTGTTGATACAGAACAAGTTGCAACTTAAAGTTATATGTAAACTATCGGATAATATTACAGTGTATGAGCATATAAATCATAGTGCAAAGTACTGAAACTAGAGTTAAAATATTTTCATCTTTACCATCTTTCTACAATTATCACTAACGTATAATTTCTGCATTCAAATTTCAAAACTGGGGGGTGAGGGTTGATTGGTTTCACATATATATTAATAATTCCGGTTTTTTTCAAGTTTCTAAAGCAGTCTTTCGGCAGGAAATTTTTTTCAATCCTTCGTGCTTTAAGTAATACCCATCGTTAGTTACGGTACATTTTGACGAAGTAATTATCACATTAATTTTCCGTTATTGTACGATCAAAACGAATTTTGAAAATTTCAGTTTTACCATGACACAAAAAAGGATTATATATTACCTGATTCTGCACATTCACAGAGATGCTAAAGCTGGTTTGAACCTTTCTGCAAACGAATTTGTGTCAGCACGGAATTCAAGGATATCCATTTTTGGGATGTTTCTGATGTACAGCAGAGACTGATGAGTTGAATCAAATGTTTTGCTTATATACATGCGTTTAAACCTTTTCTAATTATTTGAGTTGCGTTCTCTTGATACACCTTTTTTGTCGTCAAACGTTAAGTACAAGTTTGCCTTGTTTGTTATACATGTAGTGCCAACAAATAAGTGACAACAAGTTGATTTATTAGATTAAAGAATAATTCGTAGAATATCTTCATTTTAAGTCAAATCCGGTTCACCCCCCCCCCCCCCCCCCCCCCCGATCAGATTCGCCGCCCCAATATGAAATACCTTCCGACGTCCCTGCGTCGGCTGAAGAAACATGATCGCCCGACACTGGTATCGGACAACGCTGAGCATTCGCATTATTTTCTAGGAACACCGATATCTTCAACAGTTTGAATATTTATTAGTCGGTGAATCGTCGCTCGATCATCAAACATTGATTCTTACGATTGACCTATTACATAAACAATTTCGCAATTTTTGAATATTCACCTGTAACCACGTGGGCATTCCTTCAATTTATTGACGAAAAAAGTCTGAACCATGGCGTTGTCCACCTGGTCGCCGCTTATCGACCGACAGACGGTAGATGTTTAACGTATTCCGTATACGGTCGGTCGTCCATCAGCCGATTTCTAAAAACCACTTCGATAGCCCAGCGGACCCGCGGTCGATTTTCGGTCGTCAATCGGTGTCTGCCGGCCGATTTAAGAAAATTCCAAATGCCTAGATCTCGACTGACCGTCGACCGACGTAACAAACTGTCTGCAGATGGTCGGACGATGATCGAGGGTTGCTCGACGGACTATGCAACGACTGTTTCAACTGAAGAAATTGGCCACCGATGCAGCAAAAAATTATTATAATACTTAGCCCGACGGACACAAAATTGGTCGGCCGACAAAAAAAAAAGGAGGTCGATATCGGCCAAGACGACGGCTGACGAACTGCCGACTGTCGCCAGAATAATCCCATTTTTGCCTCAAAAACCGTCGGCCTTTGGTCGTTTTTGGAAATTTGACTGGGGTATTAGCATCATTGAGTCAGAAATTTTTTGAAATCGACCAATAAAAGGTTTGAATATCTAATATTATTAAACTGCATGTCCACATAAATGAGAGGCACTTGTATGATATTGTAATGTTATCAAATTGCATGTCAACATATCAGGTGAACTTCATATCGACATAAAAAATTAAACTGCGGCATGTGAGTTGAATGTCACACCTGGGCAATAGTCAATCCATAGCAATATAATTTAACTACAGAAAATTTACCCTGAAAGTTATGACTACATAAAATTGTTTCTGCATGCGCATAAATATTTTTGATATTTTTAGAAAAAAAAATCAGGTATGGACTGAAATGAGAACATATTTTCTTACATATGATACTGTGTTTAGGACCAAAACTTTTTTTTCGTAGATTAAAAAAAATTATTCATTTAGCACTTTTTGGATAAGTTTTCGTACAGAAATAATCCACCCATTCAACCATACATTACGCACAAATTATCTGATTTCAAATTTTTAAAAATTAATGGAAATAGTTTATGCATGATTATCTTCTTCACCAATAAATAGAGAATTCCACTGTTTCTTTGTTTAAATTCCCTGATAGAAACCTGATATGTACCTTATTGTTACAGACGATACGGGTTACAAGTGGGCACGTTGAAACTCGGTTAACCGTGACCTGTTATATTTTAATGGTTTTACACAAAGATCCATTGTTAAAAAGAAACACCACGCCCCATGCATGGTTTCTTTTTCAACTCAATTGCAACCTTGGTCAGATATTCCTTTTAAATATCTCTCTAGTCGAGATTTTTTGGTGACTCATTTGCGATAGATTGTATATTTTTTCGATTTAAAAAATAATCGAAATATTTAAATGACCTGAATTGAAAAATTAATCCTTTGAATCTATTTTGTGTGACAATGAATTGGTGTGCTATATTTATTTATGGCATACGGGAAATCCCAAGTTTCAGTTTATTTTTTTTTATTGACGTTGTAGTTCAATGTTTTGTAATCGTGTAAACTTAGATTTTTGTTCAGTGAAATGGATGCGTTACCATATCTTGCGTTTAAAATGATGGCGTAAAAGCCGGAAAAGCAATTACAGTATTTAGGAAAACATCTTCTGATATACTATACATATAAAGGTAAGTATTTTAATTGAACACGAGAGAGAGAGAGAGAGAGAGAGAGAGAGAGAGAGAGAGAGAGAGAGAGAGAGAGTTTATATTTAAAGGGACTTAGACACGATTTGAGCTCAAATTTTTCAAATTTATATTTTCATTTTTAATGTCTAGAATGGTCAATATGAATGTTTTTCATGCTTTGTGAAAATTTGATACTCAAATATCGAGTTTCAAACGAGTAACATAGTATGTAAGAATTGTTTGTTTTGTACACATCGAATCCTGTTTTTGTTTACATAATTATGTGTTGCATACATTTGGTTAAAGTTTCAATCTATAAATGTTGCTTTGCGTTGTTGATAACATTATTTATGATAACATTTTTAAGTTTATCTTGTTTGCCACAATTAGTTATATTTTGTCAAAGAAATAGTAATTTCTTTACCTGACATTATTTGTAAACAAATGTAAGACTCGGCCTTTAATTGTTTCATAACAACGTTTTCTTTCATCTGCATCTCGCTTTTAACTTGACTTTTAACATTAACATTTTGGTGAATCACTTAAAATACACAACTTAACCATTTCATACACATAAATTAAAAATAAAACTATCATGATCTCAAATCGAGTCCTCCCACCAAAGCGGAACATTGCCTAATATAACAATTTATCATCGATTCGGTTTTACCAGTACATTTGTATTGCCTTTTTAGTAAACAATACCTCATAAATGTCATTTACATGTTCATTAAAGGTATGCATAGCGTGTTTGGGCAAACAATTTTGATAAGAATTTAAATACAGAGGCGGTTTTTTTTATATTTACATGTAGTACTTAATATTTATATGTTTTGATCTGATTCGTTAAACACCTTTTAATTCAATGTACAGAATATCTCCCTCGGAAGTTTTTATTATTGTTAATAAAACAAAGTTTAACATGGAATCGGGTGGTATTATTCTACATGTAAATTATTGGGGTTTTCGAGCTGGAAATAAAATAAAAGGGAACACGATATCATTGTTGAATTCAAAAGTGTAATTTTCAGAAAACTATATCTTAAAATTATCAAATGATGTATAAGTTAATTTCAAAATTGAAAATACACGTTAAATATCCCTCTTAAAACAATAGTATCTCAAATAATATAAAAGGTTAATATGTATTTAGATACTGATATGGATGGGACACAGTTAATTACTTATAAAACACTTAAATCTAAGTTTTATATTTTTATTTTGCAGGCCAACTTATACTGGAGAATGTCAATATTCCGCATTCCAGTTTGTAGATACAAGCAATTTACCAGCATACCAAAAAAATTTTTCGGCCTAAGACGTTTTACAGAGAAGTCTGTTCGGGCTGTCTCGGACTTTATCGATTTCAAACACGACAAAACTCTATTTAAAAGCGAGGTGCATAACATTACTCAAGCTGTTACTCGTATGGTTGAGAATATCATCATACAGTCCTCCGAAAGAGATCATCGCTTTAAAATCAGATCTCTGCAGTTGATAGGAAGCATGTATGAAGAAACAAAGGTTTCGGTGCCCAACGAATTCGACTTTTTCGCAGTGTTTGATTATGATGTTATTGGCGAACGAATATTTGGTTTGGAACCCGGGTGTCGGCCTGGTTTTACCAAAATTCGTGTGAAGGAAATTTCTAAAGAGTGGTTAGAATGCTGCGAAGGACTATATCTGTCTCCCCACATTTGTATGAGAAAATTTGAAAGCCTTCTTCCACCACAAATAGCAGATATCGAACCAATCACCACACCATCAGGAACATTGCATGGCTGGAAGAGAAGGAAGAGGACATTCGACTTGTATTGGAAAAATGCAGATGGTTCTAAAATTGACATTGCAGTGGACATTATGCCGGCTTTCCCTGTGATCTACAGAGATCTTCCAAAAACATTGCGCGAGGACTGCACTGACACCAGAATGCACGAGATTGGACCTAATCAAGCTTGCTTCTTAATTCCAAGGTCATGTGAACATTATTACGAGGGGAAGTGTTGGCATAATTCATTTGCGCATGCGGAGAGTGAATTGATTAGAAAGATGGACGCAGGAAAAAAGAAATGTCACCGTGTTCTAAAACTCTTGTTTACCGATGACTTAATGGGCAAGTCTGGATTTCTAACATCCTATGCACTGAAATCTGCAATAATGTACAAATCCAAGAGAGAATTTGACAATGAATTAGATTTTCTTCTGTACATATTCATTCATTTTGCGAAGTGTTTTGATCAAACTTGCATGCCAACCTACTTCTTGACCAAAACCAACGTGTTGAAAAACATAATTGAACATCGCACACATAATATTTGGGATACAAAATTTTTGTACGATTATCATGTCAGACGGCAAATTAAAAAGCATATTGACAAAGTTGAACTCAAAGATCCTTCTTGCTTCCCTTCTTGGAATGTTGCAGTAATCCTGGAATTCTGGCGGCGGATGATGATTATGTTGATAGTACTGTTTTCCAGGGCTGAGTCATCCATGGCTATAGACTTTGCTTTCAGTTTAATAAATGATGTTCACTCCAAAAGCAATCAATTATACATGGAACGGCTGAAGGACTGGAAGATTAATTGGCTGGTAGCAGCGCCTCAATATGATGTACTAACATTACGAGCAAAGCATAGAAAGGTGATAATAGGTCTTGACATTCCCGTATACACTGAATTGATAGACGAGTTGCAAAAATATAAACTTCTGGATATGAGGGCCTTGAACAGTTTGATTTTAAATAATCAGTATGCATTTGAGGCAGGAAATAATACGTTTATAAATCTAGATGTCCGTAGACACGCTAATGTATACATACCACACACGTCCTCGTGTAAAAGCGAGGCCATATTACGCCAGAGTTACACCAATCGGTAGCATTACAAAAACTGTAATATCAATAGTGATGCTGCATTCTTATATGCAAAAGAACGAATTTTTATTCAGTTACTGAAAACTGAATATTCCGCAATGACCCCTGATCTCTAACAGCAACTTCCATTGCAATGCAGATAAAGGACACATTCAAATATCATGTCAACACTATTAATATTGCAAAATGGCAACTACAAAGTTTGAACCTCAAAATTCAAAGTCTGACACTTTCGATTTCTGAATATGAGAGGACGTCCTACATAAGTAACGAAACATCAAACAATATTTAACAGGAACAACAGTTTTGATTGTCAAGATTCTTTTTTGGAGAACTTCTTGCTCGTTATTCTTTTCCTTGAAAGTAATTATGCATGAACAATACTCTAAACTTACGAATAAGAGCAAGTGAGGGAGTTTTTACCTTCAAAGTACATAAATTTGTTTTCTGTCAAAACGTTTTTTATCGTAAATTGGAATTTAAAATTCGCAATGTTTGATTTATTACATAATAAGTTCCTTGACGAATGCACACATTAGAATGATACGGGGTTTAAAACTATGAAAGCAGGAAGTGTTTAAACTTTCAACGCCTAAATGTCACCATGCATATATGCCCTAAAACCATTTACTATCCAGCTATTATTACAAAAATAATGTTACAAAGTATCTGGTTATTAGGGTTGGATTAGAAATCTCACTTGATGTGTTAATCTTAATTCAAATCTCTTACAAACGTCTGTCAAAGCATATTCAAGGCAAATCTAATCAAAACATGAAAAAAATACTTGTTATTAAAGTTTTCTCAAATGGATTTCCAATGTTGTTTATGTAAATATTCTTGCCCTCTTAAAGTTGGCATGAATTCATACAGGTATTTACCCTTGATTCGTGTTTAGCTATTTAAGTTCTTTATTTTTTTTCAATTAATACCTTCTGTCCTGTAAAAAGATGAAACACTTTCCATGTCCTTTGGCATGCATGTACTTTATTGACCCGTGCACATTCTATTTGACGCAAATACTTATTGACACTTTATTTAAACATTTACAACCACTTCAGTGGTAAGGAATACCTATTAAATTCCAAATTTAACCGACTGATATCCAAGCAAATATATCATAAACTTTCTATTATCATAATTTGGCCTTTTTTTATTGTACAGTTATATTGTCGCACATGCGCTTGATATAATCCTAGAACATTGTTCAGTGACAAAGCATTGACTTGAGAAAACAGGATGTTTACTTTAATTTCTGAAACTGATAATAAATCATACCATTTGTGAAGTTTATACCACACCATAAACCAAAATAAACTTCTAAATTGTTTTGCTTCATGATAAAGTTATTTTTGAATTCCCTTTTTTCAAATAAATTACAAAAATAGTTAGATGTTCTGCTTCATGAAAAAAGTATTTTTTAATTCCATTCTTTTCATATTAATTACAAAAATATTTAAAGTCTTATAAGAAGTCTGCGCCATATAGATGCTTTTGTCAAAACACAACGGACAGTAACGTTTTTGAGCTGTCTACTGAACTAATAAAATTACGTTGGTGACTAAAGCTCTTATGAATATGTCAGCTTTTAAATACTTTTAAAATTTTGGTTTGATTACAGACAAAAAAGACTGCAAATGATATTATTATTTCTGCATCTGCATTAAATGTATTAATCTTTTGATTGAAAAAAAAGATGAATTTCGGTTAACTAAAATAAGAAACTAAAGAAATAAACTTGATGAGATTAACTTAGTTTTATTTAATAATTTTAATGTAGATAATGGGGTTTTTCCTTAAAAAAAATAAAAATTCAACGATTTAGCGGATTATATGAATTCATAATCGGCCAATTTCCTAAATGTTATGTCATTGAAAAAAAAACTATGAGGAAAATTCAGGCCGGTTTATAAATTATGCATTGGATACAGGAATCTCACCTGTAATGTGGCGCTGGATAATGATTTTGTGCAATTCACAAAGTCTTGAATTATGAAAAAGGATTGAACTATGACAGGGTAAAATTCATGAACACACGAAATTTGAAACTACATGTACACAAATTTGTTCTGTCTACAAATTAAAAATCGCCCCAATATTAATTTACCAAATTGCTCTGCGAGAAAGGAGTACCACAGTTATAAGGAAAGGGTCTATCTGGCTTGAAAACACATATTATGAGGGTTTTTTTTTTTTTTACTAGAAAATATGTTTTAAACGTACATATTTCTTACGGAAATAGAAATAGGATGTAAAAATGGCGTTGGATTTTAACATTATTTGATAAAAAAAAAAAAGCATGCTCAAGGTTATTTTTATCAATCTAGTTCTTGATAAAAATATGTAAATGTCTATTCACAAAATGTTTATTTTTACTTCATAATGTGGATTTCCTTACTAATACGACAAAAAAAAAAAAAGGAAAAAAGAAAGAGAAAAAGAAAACAAAATATTAAAGAAATACTGCACTATATATATATGCATGTGACATAATTAGTAAACAAGAGTATACACATATATTCCAATAAATTTCACTGCAATCAGCGCGTGACTATTGAGGTAAGTTGCTCGTACATTTTGCAGTAAAAAAAAACACTTTTGTTTTGACACTTCATTGTATTTTACTTCTGATTTCGTTGTGTAACCGTTAATTTAATGCAGTGTAATGATTTTACGATTGTCATCGAAGATTACTTCTGTAAGAGAATGACAAGATTAGGAATAAGAAATTTTACAGGAAAGGCCGTGTCTTACTATGATAATATTAAACACAAAGAAACAATTTATAACACTGACAAGAATAGAATGAATCCAGTGGTTTGATGAGGAATATAATCATAACATCGTCAGAAAAAGACCATCGCTTCAAAATCAGCAGATTACACATTAAGAAGGCATTAAACAAAGAAACAAAGGTAACAGCGTTTTTGGCACTAAATGAATCCGACGTTTTGAGTTTTATTATGATTATTTTAATAAATACAGAGTTAGTTCAGAGACGGACCGTCAGTCGAGTTTTACAAAAGAATTGCCAGGGGTGGTCATCATTTTGTATGAACAATATTAAAGTTTATTTTTGTCATGACCATGGCGTATTAAACCATTATATTTGGGGACTTCATTATTCATAAGCCTGCTGGATGAGAAAATGGAGGACATTTTTCTTAGTGTTGAATAAGAGTGAAAAGAAAGCCCTTATCATTACAGTAGTCATCATGGTAGCTTTCCACTTGTTTTGGAGGTCATATGAACATAATTATAAGGGAAAGTGTTGGCAAAATTCATTTGTGCATGCAGAAAGCGAATCAATTAAGAAAATAAGCAGACAAAAGAAGAATAACAACAGTATTCTTAAAAAAATTCAATTATACATCATTTGAATTTATTGGACTGTATAATACAAAATCGATACGTAGTGTTATTACATTGATCAGGCTTTTATGCCAACTTATTTCTTGACAAAAATTAATGTTTGGAAAAACATCATTATTTGGAGTTCAATTTTATCTGCGACATCCAGGTAAGGCAGCAATTTTTATTTAAGGAATAAGGTATCATTCTTTGAGTATTATGAGGTGATAATTTTGTCGGGGGGGGGGGGGGGGTGGTGATCAAATCCAATAAAGCCCGAAGGGCTTTTATGATAGATTTGATCACGCCCCGACCGAAATTATCACGTTATAATTTTCAAAGAAAGATTCCTTATTACTTATATTTATATAATTTTTAGCAATTGTACGATTAAATATTTGAATATAAATAAAAAAAACATCGCTTGCCATCCAATTATACATCATTTGAATTTATTGGACTGTATAATACAAAATCGATACGTAGTGTTATTACAGGCACTGAAAAATGTAAATATTCAAAATTAGTTACTTTAAACTTGCAAAGAGGTTGTCCGTTTAGAAAATGGCAGTTCTTAAGTTTTGGCGCCGAGTGATTATAATGCTGTTAGCAGTGTTTGAATATGTATCCTTTTTTATTAATGACATACTCCAAATGCAATCAGTTACTATAAGTAAGAAAGGTACGATCCGTTTTTGTCTTTGAACAAAGGGCTTCATGCTCAATTAAACATGTACAAAGATGTAAAACCTTCAGTCTTTATCATCAAAAGTTGAGAGTATTTATACAAGAAACGATTTTATAAAGATATTTGATATAAATGCTTCAAGTTCCTTTTTCTCTTCTAAAGCAGTTCAACAACATTTTGGTATTATTTTTTTCTGAATTGAAAAAAACCCAAATCTTTAAATTGTGTTCAACAGTACATATATCAACGAACATTCGAAATATAAACATAAAGTTATTTATGGAATGGAGGAAAACCCTACTTTCTTTTTATCTTGTTTTAAATCTTAGAAAAATAGTAGTAGCCTTGTTTTTATGAAAAAGGTTGTAAACACCAGCAACAGTGAGTATATTCTTTGCTACATTGAATTAAATTGGAGAGAGAGAGAGAGAGAGAGAGAGAGAGAGAGAGAGAGAGAGAGAGAGAGAGAGACGAACAAACATTCTGAAAAAATAAAATGTGAAAAAAGAGTGATCAATAAGTTCGGAAAATGGCGCCTCTATAACAAGAACGGGTGTAATTTGATTTTTTTTTTTAAATCATATACGTCACTTATTTTACATTTTTACATACACGACTCAATCATTTTTAAAAGTAGATCGATCCGATATAATGAATTAATTTTCAGAAAAAAAGGTTTTGTTCTCCTATGCAATTATGAAGCTCTGAAATTTCTGATCACAAAACAATTCAAATGATCTATACTTGTCAAAGAATAGGGAATTCGAAATATGTAAATGCATTCATAATGCAAATGCCCCATTAACAAAAAAAATGAAAAGAATTATTTAAGCATTTTAATTGTCAAAATGCTTGACCCGGTATTGTTTTGCATGAAGACGATTCAAAGCAATTGTTTAGAAAGTTCTAGTTTTACGCTACATTTATTTATTGAGCTTTTCGGAACAAACTTTTGGCATTTTTAAAGTAGTTTGTCATTTACACAAAACAGAACTAATGTATGCCTGAAATCAACCAGTCTTAATTACAAAAATATCCACTTAGGAGATCATGCATACCTAATAAGATGTATTTATTGTGGTCGGGCTTGGCCCGTATTTACAGGTTGTTTTAGAGAGAAATATAAAGTATTACTAGTACTATTGCAGAATAATGGGTAGTTTTTAGGGTCGTTTGAAATTTGCCTTCGATGATATAAAATTAACAACAACAAACATTGAAGATAAATTACGTCGCAACTTCCTTAATTTTGAAGGAAATTTAAGAAAAAAAAACCCGAGTTTATAATATGTGAGGGAGAGTTATTTCATCGGGTGAGACGGAGAGTTATTTTATCGGGTGAGACGGAGAGTTATTTTATCGGGTTTTTGAGGATTTTAAGAGATCAGAAAATAGATCTTAGCTATGGTATATCTATGCGTTATAACTCCAAATGACGCTAATAAACCTTAGGAGTTTGCAACGGATTTGTTTTATGTTTGTAAATCTAGATTGTGAATATCATTTACTTTCTTAGAATCGAAAATTAATGTAAAACAAGTAATTACCATTAACAACCTAGCACATTTTGTTTTGTTGCGTCTTTCTTCAAACTTTTTTGTTGCCTGTAGTAGTGATTTTAATGTTAGCAAAATGTGCAACATAATTATTAATTTTGGATTTTGTGTGTGTAACCAGATTACTTGACAATTGCTGTTCTTCTTTTTTATTTTGATAGAAAAAGTACAAAATACAAAATAATTATTGTTCTCGTTTTTCAGACACCAATTCCGATTGAGGATGTCAATAATTCGTTTTCAACCTTATAGATTTAGACTGGTCAGCAAATTTGCAAAATATCATGGCACTCGGGGATTCACTGAAAAGACAGCCCGTGTTGTATCAGATTTTATTGAAGTTAAACACAAAAACACATTGTTCAAAACTGAAGTCAATCACATTATTGAAGCCGTTTCTCACATGATGAAGAATATCATAATACAATCATCAAAAGAAGACGCTCGTTTTAAAGTCAAACATTTACAGTTAATAGGAAGCATGTACGAAGACACGAAGATTTTGGCACCGAATGAGTTCGATTTCTTCGCAGTGTTCGATTATGACATCACAAGCGATAAAAGAATTAGTTTGGAATCTGGATGTCGACCAGGTTTCACCAAAATCCGAGTAAACAAAATTTCCAAACAGTGGTCTGACTGTAGCCAAGGATTTTATTTGTCTCCTCATAAATGCATGAGAATATTTGAAAGCCTTCTACCGTCACAAATTGAAAATATTTCACCAATCATCACTCCATCCGGAACATTGTATGGCTGGAAGAGAAGGAAAAGGACATTTGACTTGGTTTGGAAGAAAGACGGCGGTTGTAACATGGACATTGCAGTTGACATTATGCCGGCCTTTCCTGTGATCTACAGGGATCTACAAAAAACGTTACGTGAAGACTGCACAGACACTAGAATGGACGAGATGGGACCAATGCAGGCTTGCTACTTGATTCCGAGGTCATGCGAACATCATTACGAGGGCAAGTGTTGGCATAATTCTTTTGCACATGCAGAAAGCGAAATGATTAGGAAAATGGACAGTGGAAAAAAGAAATGCCACCGTGTTCTTAAACTGCTGTTTACCAGCGATCAAATGGGCAAGTCTGAATATTTGACGTCTTATGCACTAAAATCTGCCATTATGTACACATCGAAGATAGATTTTGACCATGAGCTTCAGTTCATTCTTTACATTTTTATTCACTTTGCCAAATGTTTTGATCAGACTTGCATGCCAACATATTTCTTGACTAAAACCAACGTTTGGAAAAACATTCTTGAGCACAGAACGCATAATATTTGGGGGTCCCACTTTCTTTGTGACATTCTTGTAAGGCGGCAACTAGTTGAAAACATTGGAGGGTCTGAACTCAGACGGAGATATCCAGCCTGGAATACGGCAATAGTGTTAGAGTTTTGGCGCCGAATGATGATTTTACTTATAGTTGTATTTTCCACGGTTGAGTCTTCAAAGAATATTGACCAAGTCTTTGAACTAATTACTGATACTCATTCCAAGAGCAACTTTTATTATTTGGACCAACTTAGAAACAGGAAGTTGAACTGGCTGCTCGCGGCGCCTCAGTATGACGTGCTAAACATAAGAGCGAATTACCGAAGAGTGATAAGTTCTCTTGACATACCTATTTATACTGAATTGACAAATGAATTGCAAAAATATAAACTGTTAGACATGAAGGCTTTAAACAGTTTAATCAGAGAATATAAATACGTATTTAAAGCAGGTAATGATCGGTTTGTCAATTTGGATGTCCGTAGAGACTCCAATGTGTACATACCTCACAGGACCTCGTGTAAAAGTGAGACCTTATCACGTCAGCAGTATACCAATCTGCTCAACACAGATAAATATCATTATAGAAACTATTTATATTGGTAGTGATGCGTCATTCTTATAGAAAAGACGGGATCTTCATACAATATGTGTAGACTGAATCTTCATTAAACACCGTTGAATCAAATTCTTTTGGAGTGGAGGTTGAGGGCATATTCAAAGATCACTCGATCAAAAGTAATGTCCGTAAGAATATCAAAAAAAGGGAACATTAATTTTCTATGTCTTAATTATATATTTACCTATCAGTAGCATCTGTCTATAGTGCTGATTCACTTTGCACACTTGGCACATTCATATATTACTCCTTCAACTGAAAGTTTCGGAACAAACAACAAATCTCAAATTGTAATGGCGAAATTTATTTGTAGATCATAGTCATCTTATATATGTTGTGATCTAGATATAATGTGAAACACTTTTGATGTAACAATATTGTGAAAAAATGCAGTCTCTATTTTTTTTTACATTTAAATAAGCGAATGATTGTAGCATAAAAATAATAAACATTTACTGCAGCATTAATAAAATTCGTAATGACTCAGTTTTTATGGATCTAATATAATGTTCAAACTGTGTGTTTGCAAAATTTGAGACAATTCTATTTGATTTACCAGAACCTAGTACACATAGCATGAAATTAAATGAAAACCATAAAAAGGTGATCTCAAAATCAAGGTTAAAAATTAAAGGTAATGGATTTTACTTCTACTTTCTCGCCCCGCTCTATCCCACTGTCTCTCTCTCTCTCTCACGCTCCTTTCGCCCCACTCTCTCTCAAACCCCACTTTCTCTCTCCTCTCTCTCTCTCACCCACTCTGTCTGTCACGTGACTCTCTCTCTCTCTCTTTCTGCAACGCTCCCTTTCGCCCACGGACCCTCTCTCTCTCTCTCTCTCTCTCTCTCTCTCTCTCTCTCTCTCTCACCCCTTCGCGCCCCACTGTTTTTCTCTCACTGACGCCCCTAGAGTGTCTCTCTCTCACGCCCCCTCACGCCCCACTCTCTTTCTCTCTCTCACGCCCCACTCTCGCTCGCTCTGCTCTCTCTCTCTCTTTGAGCAAATCTCGACTCTGCCATTTTTTTCTGCTCCAGACACAACAATGTGACGTCAATTCAAAGGGCAACTACTCTAATTTTAAAATAATTACAAAGGGTAACTACTCTAAATATTTTAAGAACTTATGGAACACGGCTTCTGTGTTAAATAATATGAAATATCGATATGAGAAGGCGAAGCGGCGGCCAATGAGGGCCATATTGCCTAATATTAAGTATCAACGAACCTATATAGAGATATATGAGGCAGTCACGTGCCATGTTTAAACCAATGAAAGTGTGACATTTCAGTCGAGGGAAAACAATTAATATGCAATATACCTCAACAGATTGCAAAAATAAAAGATTATATTCTTTTCCCTATATATTTCATTGAAAACAAGATTTATTTTTAAAAGGTTTACTGTTGTTATTTTTTGTCAGATTTTGAAAAAAAAATTATATTGATTAACGTAGATTCAATTTACAATTTTTGACATACATTGAAATAGTTTTCTAACAACTCGTTTGTAAAATTTGATATTTCAAACACAACACGAAGATATTTTTTTAAGAGCTCTACTATTATCTTTTGCAACATGCGAGCCAAAAATTCTTGCTTTGGATTGTTAACATCAAATATCAGGAACAGAAGGTTGGAAAATATTTAAATATAATGCCCCAAAAAACTAGAGAAATTCTGAATTTATCAATCCAGGTCTTTTCAAAATCGTTCAAGGGGTTACTTTTTAACAATTCTTTGAAAACATGTTCGTTTTCAATGAAATAATTAGCGAAATGAAAAGAATTGACATATTTTTGGCACCTGAGTGAAGTTAAAAACAGTCAACTGGGATTTGCATTACAATTGAAACAAGAAAGAATATTGCCGCAAGCGTCAAATAGGCCGCAAAAAATATAATTGTTGTATGAATCATCATTGGTTGTTTACATGAAAACACGCCATAAAGAAGAATATAACGAGTTGGTTGTACTAATTTTTATGGTATATTCAAGAAATAAAGTACGAGTTTTTATATTTCTAAACAACATTTCGAGACCGAGGAGGTTATTCTGCAACATTCACGATAACAAGAACTTAATTTCTATTCTACTAACAGCTCCGACTATCAGCTGATCGGTTTATCTATAGAGAGAGGAAGTAGGTCATATTTTCAAGCGAGATGAATCTGATTGGTTGAGACGGCTGTTCCGCATAACCCCAAAGGTTTTGTTAGTAATGGCTGCTTCGGAATGCGTATCGGAAACGTTTTGTTCAAGTAAGACGATTGGATCCAATCTATTCCTGTGTATTTGATATAAACAGGCTGATGACAATCTATAATCTGTACCCGTTTTGATTTATAATAAAACGTTCTCCAATAGGCAGAGGGTCAACTTGTTTGTACAGGTCAGCATGTTTGTTTACAAGTACATCGATCGCAGACTATCGATCGGAATTGAATGCAGACGATATATTTTTCGATGAATGAAATACACACTTAAATTATTTATGATTTTTTTTTTATCAATTTAGATTAATGAATTCGATAAATAAGTATTAATTTGGGTTTTTTTATTTGGACTAACAAGCAGTGAAAATGTATTGGGGGAGGGTCTTGGAACAGTCGCAATTAGCTCTTTGAAATAAACATTAAAGGGAATACACATCGCACTAAAGGACATTAACCCGTGTCATCAATGTTTTTTTTATAAAGAGTAAGTTTTAAAGTTATAAACTTATGATCGACTCGAGTTTGGTATGTGTTTAAGATCTGATAATTTATTGATGACGTTCGTGGTATATTGGAGAATAATGTCCACGGCATCTCTTTGATCTCGGCAATAACTGTAGTAGAATTTAATACATTTTCAGCAACACGTTTTGAAGTTTAACATTTTACTATTATTATAATTAAGAATCAAGTTCATTACTGTAAGCATTTCTAACGCTAACTGTATGACTATTGCCATAGTATGAAGTAATGGAGAACACAATGATTAGTAAATTATTCTAATACAAAGTTCAACTCATCATGATATTCTTTTGGAGATTATGTATTTCAAACCATTTTGATTTTTTTGTTGCATTGAAAAAGTCTAACTCCGGGAAAAAATGGACTTGTTGGTGAAAAAATAGTGTATACCGATCCCGATACATTGTTTTGAAAAGAATGAAAAACTCTGAAATTTTCCGAATAGATTATAGTCTAGATAAAAACGCGCGCCCATCAGGACAGTCTATGACCTACTTTACATTTACGAGTAAAACAAAAAATATGTACTATTTTTTAAAGATATTAAACATATTTCTACGTGCAAATTTACTTTTAATTCATAAAAATAAGCATAATATTATTTCTATAAAAAAAAAACTATCCCGCAGAAACGCAGTTACAATATCTAAATGTATATCAAACAAGCTTATCTTTTAAAAAAGAGCTTTAGCTATTTATATACATACAAAGGTTTTTTGGCTTGATTGGACAGCCATGATTGCTCTTTGCTTTTGTTTGTGATTCGGCGTAAACTTTTCCGCGTGAATGTCGTTTCTTTGCCCGGATTTTTTCCAGACTCAAGCCAAATTGACCAATGAGAAATTATCTGTGTTTGTGCTTCGGAGTAAGATTTTCCCGCCTGAATGTCGTTCCTTTGTTTACGACAATCGGGCTTTTCTGTCAAAAAAGGAAAAATGAAAAAAAAAAAATTAAAGAATTATATTAGTGTGGTACTGCATCGTATCAATTGCTTCTTCTCTTTCCGACATACTCTGAAAATTAAGATATCCTGGTTTTTTCCTGAGCATGCCGGAAGTATGTAGGAGGTGGTACTTCTAGTGTAACTGTAAGTAAAGCTAGGTTTTACTAGTTGATCTATACAATCTTGGCATTATATGACCGAAAGTTTTTCCTTTACTTTTATGTGTAGGTTAGACATCATAAATTAAGAAACTTCAGAATTTGGATCATATCTATTTTTATGATAAATCGAAATTGTCATCGAACAGTCTGTTTACAGCAGCTTTCCCAGAATGCCCGACCGTGAAGTCGACCATGCGTATTCCAGAAATATGGACTAACGTAGATGATAGCGCTCGAGAGCGCTAGCAATAACGGACCGCCTTCTGGCGGCCCGTAATGAAAGTACGCGAGTGGTTTGTTGGGGGAAAATGCGTTGTTTGGAAAGGGCCTGAACGAATCAAAGATGCTAGATTTTTCCAATAAAAATCCCTGTTAGAAAATAGTTTTCATTTCTGTCTATTTTTCCAGATATAAAAATGGACAAGTCAAACAACAAAATCTAGGATTATTTGCTTATAGAGTAAGAGATCTCATTTCATTTCAAAAATCGGCAGAAATTAAATGAAATACTAGTATAGAAACCCAAGTCAGGGTAATGCAAACATGTACTAGTGAATAGGAAAAATACACTTACAAAAGATAAGAATTGCAAATAGTTGTAGTTGAAACTGCTCTTGCTGTTGCTGCTGCTGCAACTGCTGCTGCTGATGATGATGATGCAAGGATTGGTTGTCGTCCTTCATTCAACATCTTCATTTGCTGTAAAAACATTGTCCCCTGGAGAGAAAAATTTAGAACATTTAGAAAATACACTATTTTTGGTTTAAGGTTCTCCGACCCTCAGCCTCAAAGTATTTTGTTCTTCATAAAATGTTAATCGTCCTTAGACCTATAAATGAAATGAAATAGAAAGAAATGTCTTGATAGTATCCATGCAATTTACATTCATGCATTCAAAGTTATTGCAAATTTGCCCACGATGGATGTAATAGAATAAATATACAATGCAAGTTGAGATCAAATTAAAAAAAAAAGCTGTACCGGTGCATCGGTGGCTCGAACCCCTTTACCTTTATTTAGTAGATCTCGTGGAACCACTAAGCCAAGCATTTCGTTAAATTACTGATCGTAATATTAACAGTAAAGCATTAATTAAATTTGTGTATATTATAGGCAAATTTATGGTACGAATAAAAAAAATTCCCGATAATTAAGAGTTATCGAGCATGGATGAGGATCGAAGATTGTTAACCTATGCAAAAGCTATGTGAATAGATTAAATCAGATATTCAAAATTCATTATTCTATTCATGAATTAAACCAAAATAAAATTTCTGTTTAGAAAAAAAGGGGCTGGGGGGGATGTCCTAATGATACGTGTCTTATGATAACTAAAGCAACGTAACTTACCATTGAAGACCCGAGTTGTCTTGGAATTGTCTTTTCTCATCAGCTAGATCATTCGTTGAACTTCCAAGCTTTCCCAGCTTCGTTCCGTAATTGCCAGATTCAGCACAGAAGGGAAAGGAATGGTAATTGGGGTAAAGTTGTAAGTGGTGAGCATGGCTTATTAAATGTGGTAATTATTGTCAGAAATTTACAGGTGACAGGCTGAAAAAAGTAAAATAATATTATACTAGTACATTAATGACAAATATGGAACGTACTGCTTATGCTAAAAAAAATACCGACATTTCCCCATTAAAAGTAAAATCAATACAGAAAAAGTAAAATAAGTAGATGCACATTCACTATAATTTGCAGTTGGTTTATAGAAGCAAAGAATGAAACAAGTACTCATGAATAATAAGTACCATCGTTAATATCGGTGTTTTACATGTGTATGCCCACCTCATACGTGTACAGATTATGTTACATGAATTTTAATTGATTTTCCGTAAAAAATTACAAGAAACCGTAAAAGATCAACTACAAACCATGCAACTAATATTATTACAGAAAGAAATGTATGTGTTTAATTTCTCTAAAACAATTTGTCATGTAAATAAAACTGGGCTATAAGTTAAATACGTACTTTTTTCTAAATCAGAGATGGATCTAATACTTTCCGATGGGGATGTATGAAACGCCTCAACTGCCTTATCTTCATAATATGATGATACTTCAACATTACATGATGATACTTCAACATTGCATGCTGGTACTTTAACATTACATGCTGATACATCAATATTACATGCTGGTACTTCAACATTACATGATGATACTTCAACATTACATGTTGTTACTTTAACATTACATGCTGGTACTTAATCATTACATGCTGATACTTCAACATTACATGTTGTTACTTTAACATTACATGCTGGTACTTTAACATTACATGCTGATACTTCAACATTACACGCTGGTACTTTAACATTACATGCTGATACTTCAACATTACATGCTGGTACTTTAACATTACATACTGATACTTCAATATTACATTCTGGTACTGTTAATTAAACCAACACTTTGATATTAATAAATAATAAGACATTAATTTCTTATTTAAATGTGATAAAATACACTATTCAAATGCTGAATTGCAATAATTAACGATAAAGTTTCTAAATGTATGTAAACAAAACTTATGGCAAACTAAATTGTCGTAGCTAAACACTCTGCTAGTTATGAACTTAATGTACTTAAGTCCCACTTAACCCAGGTAGCACATAACGTTTTCATAACATTATATTCTAGTTGAAGAAAGGTTTTCATAAAATGTTTCAATATAAATGTTTTCATTGCGTAATGATAACATTTTTTAAATGTTTTTATAACGTTGTAAAATATATTACTTAGAGCCAATCTAAAACATGTTTGAAAAACGTTTTAAAAACATTTTTAAAATGATATTATCAACATTGTAAACTTCGTATTACGTTACTTAAACATTGTTATTAACATTAGATGTGACTAATCAGAAACTTTATCAAAATTGTTTTTAAAACGTTTCAAAAAGGATAGTTTTAACATTATTTGTTTTTTATTTCTTTTGATATGACAATAATCTTTTACAAAGTGTCTGTCTGTGGACTCTTACAAAATACGGTACATTTTTGTTAATGGTTTGTTACTACATAACTTGTTTGGGACATTTTTCAGAAATGTTAATAAAACGTTTGGATAACATTTTTTAAAATATTTTTTTTTCTGTGAAAAAAAAAATCAAATTTAGAAACTAGAACAATACATAATTGTTGTTGACTTGGAATTAATTAATAATTATGCTGACCGGGTTTCTGATTTCCTCCTTAATTTAATTTTTAAGTTGGTGAATAGCAGAATGCCATATGGCTAAATCCGCGTTATGCAATATTTCCGCCGTTACTGACAATACAGTTACTGTGGTTATCGAAAGTTTTAAAATTCACAAATCGTGAACAGAGGCAAAGAGAACTTATCTCAGATTATGATATATGATGTGCGTTTTTCTGAAGTTTTTCTGTGTCGCTTCTCATTCCGGAAATTTAAGGTCCATTAGGGCTTGGTTTTATTCGGAACCGGTAGACAACTTCCTTCCTCAAACAATCCTAGGAAAGTGGTAACGTGGTCTTTATTCAAACAGTTTTATTTCATTATTTGCGGTAAGATTCTATATTGTGTCTAATTTGTGTATTTTTGTTGATTATCAGGGGACAGCCCTCAGGTAGCCCCTGCATTTAAATCACCAGATATGCCAAATAAAATTTTAAAAAATATCCTGGATCCCCCTCCTCCCTGAAACTTATATTCACATAGAAAGATTAGAGATTAGTGAGTTTATTTTATTTAATAAGCACCAGAACCCTCATGACAAACAAAGGTTATATTTGCATGGATGTTCTAAATTCAAGCAATTGGTAAAACAACATGTACAATAATAGGTATGTGATCAGTAGTTTAATGAGTTTACAAATGTACCTACATAATTCAATTCAAATATGACATTTCATTTTCACTCTATATATTTCATTTCAGGTTTTCAAATTTCAGTTACTCTAAACTTGATGTTCGTCAACTAGATGGCACAGTTATTGCAGCTTTAGAATGATTAGTACAATGGATAACACTTTACAGAGGAAACTGGTTAATTCAACTTATATCTAAAATTATCTTTTATAATTGTATTGCCCTCTTGAAAGAATTGATTACTAATAATAAGATTTTGTCTTTCAGTTTGTTGCCATTTTTGTATCAATTTTGTAAAATTTTGTTTCATATTATTGCCTTGGCTTCTCTTTAAGGGAATAATAATGCAGGGGTGATCATGATAATGATCAATGATAACAAGCCCATAAGACAAACATCTATATGAGCGAGTTAATTGTCACTGCAGAACAAAAGGGATAATAACCTTGTTGTGCTAACTGGAAAGCACTTTCTTAGACGTTTTAAAGTACATCTACCCTTTATGTTACAAGCCAACTCTATTTTAACATATATATGCCCGAGTATCAAAAGTTACACCATTTCATACTCACAATCACAAACCAACACGATTGCTTTTTTTTAGACTGCAAGTTTACATGTCTTGTTTTTTAACACGATTACCCTCCATAACTTCGGGTATTTAAGGGGGATTTCCTACAACCCGAAAAATACCCTTCGAGATTAACCGAAATTTGCCGATATCTTTCAATGCGTAGTACGCTCAGTGTCAGGGACGCACGATAATGCAAGCGCTAGTTATAGGCTCCCATGACTGGCGTTTTAACAATTTTTAAATCGAAAGTTATTTTGTTTAAAAGAAATATTCGCCTTTAGCATGTTTAGAACTAAAGTGAAGAGATTATGTGTGAAATGAAAGAGCTGCTCAAGAGTTGTGTTGGATTTTCTTTTGATTTCAGCAAAAAACTGTTTTAATCAAGAATGTAGATATCTAAGTTCGCGTGTACATGATTATACAAAATGTTTCCTCTTTTGGAATTTGATATTTGCAGGTAAGTACATTTTAAACAGTTTGATATTCTTTTAATTAATATTAATATCTGAATATTTATTACCGTTAAATGATCCCAATATCTCCACCATGTAATGAACTCTCATGTTGCTGTAACAGGAAATGGATATTTTGATGCATCAATCATTCAATATCTATGCTTTGTAAGATAATTAATATAGTTTATTGATTTTGACTACAGGAATAGATTATATTATATAGATAAAAAGTCACTCGAAAGGAATAAACACAAAACGTTAACAATCGAGAGTAATTAATCAGAAGTTTAAAATCATGAAATCAATAAAAACTCAAGTGGTATTTTGTGATCTCCTGAAGATTGTCAGTTTTCCTTCAAACGTTTAACATTTTTGAGCTCTTTGAGAGAACTAATGAGAAAATTTCAAATGACAGGTATTTTTGTTACATTGAAGAGCATAAGAAGTACACCGGTAATAATTCAGAAATTGTAAAGATGAAATAGTATATACCTATTTGCTGGCTATGAGTTTATTAGTTTATTTCCCCCAAGACCGCAACTATTTCACGAGGCGAATAGTCAGTAAATACCGAAGAAAACTTTATTTGTCAGCAGACTTTCTTGATGATAAATTAATTCGAGTTATCGGACGTTGAATTTAATGTACCGACTCGGATTGTTCCTTTTCCCGATTGAGTGATATTGATCGACTCTGGTGCTGACATTTTGCATTTTGTTGTTGAGTCATTCAATGATGTGGTCAGTTCTTTACATGATGTGATCATTTCATTATATAGTGTGATAACTTCTTTATATGCAGTCGTAACTCTTTATGATGTGGTTGTAAACTGGTTCTCGCGGAAAAGTTTAAATGGGGAAGAGGTCCAGTTTTATTTTGAAAAAGATGCCGCGTTCATTGTGACAGTACACATTTCCCGGTCAACTTGTCGTATGTTTTGAATTCACGAGAGAGAGAGAGAGAGAGAGAGAGAGAGAGAGAGAGAGAGAGAGAGAGAGAGAGAGAGAGTTTGTTTCCGAGTCTGCCTTGATACATCATAATATCGAACTCTTTTTGTGTGGAAAATGGAATGAATTATAAGTAGAGTACGTATCACTATGCGTTTATTAATAATTAAAATTAAATTACAAAGAAATTATTGTACAATGTAGAATTTTAATACCCCCTCCCCTTCTAGAACCGCGCATGCAGTTAATAGGTAGATCACTATATGTATTTTGATTTGAGTTCTACTTGCCAGCGTGTTTTAAATATACAAAGTCATGTAGTTCTTCGGAGCGTAATGAATAAATCTGAGTCCGTCTCTTCAAAAAGGTTTTATTTGAGTTTGCTCTTGATTGTTATTTAAAAACATTACGTATTTTAATAACATCCATATACACCGTGGCGCTTGAAACAAACTTATCCATATATCGCTATTTCATACATTTTTGCATGGCATGCTTTTAACGATGCCGACCAATACATATATTTTAGAAAACGAGATTTTCCTAAACAAAATTATGTATCATGTACTATACATTAACTTTCTTGACTGATGCGTTACCTTGTTTTAAAATCCCTCGTCCAGCAGAAGATGTTTATAATTCATGTTTATAATTGAATGCCGGTAACATTATTGAAAAAAAAAATACGCACACATGTAAAATTAATATTACAATGACAAGCGTTTTGAAACTTATTTATTCCGACATTAATTATTTGTTTGCAAAGATTTATAACACCATTCTTTAACTTCGAAGTTTTTTTTTTCAAAGTTTAATTTTTAAAAATATGCCTCTTTGAAACAAAAATCCGAAATGGCATAAAACCAGTCACATTTTTCAGTGTAACCATTTTAAAATTCATTTAATGCGTGAGCGGGTCTAGGGCATGGAGGGGCGTGGGGTCGCGGGAAGGAATCCACTCCTTGAAATTCAAATTTCTTGAATTTACATAAAATTACAAAAAAAATTGCCTCGGAACCCACTCCCCCCCTTACGATAAACTTCAGTATTCATCGGACCAACCCAACCCCCAACCCCCGGAAAAATTTTCTGGATCCGGACCTGCAACAGCTTTATGGAAAATAGCACAGGAACTGCAACACCTTCTTTGTTGAATTCAAAACATACGACAAGTTGACCGGGAAATGTGTACTGTCACAATGAACGCGGCATCTTTTTCAAAATAAAACTGGACCTCTTCCCCATTTTAACTTTTCAGCGAGAACCAGTTTACAACCACATCATAAAGAGTTACGACTGCATATAAAGAAGTTATCACACTATATATTGAAATGATCACATCATGTAAAGAACTGACCACATCATAGAATACTCAACAACGGCATACAATAACATTGTGGCATCATATAAAGGATTAACTATTGCATGTAACGCTTTCACCACAATATATAAAGGTTTTACCACCATACATAATAATTTTAACATACCATAACATGAAATTAGTACTGCATATAATGAACTTATCACCTGATGGCAAGAAGTTGCACTGCATAAAAGGATTTTGCAACTGCACATGACGAGTGTACCACATAACATAACAATTGAACAACAATACATTATGAGTTATCCCTGTATAAAATGAGTTTATCATATCATATAAAGATTTATTCATATCATATAATTAATAAACCGCTGCACATAATGATCTTACGACATTACGTAATGATATTACCAATTCATATAAAGATTTTACCCCTGAATATAATGTTGTAATCACAGTATATAATGGTTTTAGCAGTGTATATAATTATGTTACTACTGCTTATAATGATGTTACCACTGCATATAATGATATAAACATTGCATATAAAAGATATACTAATTCATATAATATGAAATTGACCTTAAGGCAGCTATGGCGTTCCATAAATTTCTGTAGAATTTCCATTATGATAATATCCTTATTCCGCAGTCATTTCAGAACTTAAAAACGTTTCTGAACGGAATATTTCAGTGTTGAAGCTGAGCATTTGCATACATCGATAACAAACAAAATAATAATATCGTAGTTTTTTCTTGTAGCAACATATTTCAGAATTTAAACTATATACCTGATCAGCGTATATTTCTATGTACAATTACAACGAATAAACCTGCTATTTTATCGAAACGACGTTCACTGTTTAATAGTTTAACTTTCATGCTTTTTTCTAACATATGCTTCAACTATTAAACATTAAACATATTATCTATTTTATTCAATTTCATTTCCTTACATTTTCAGGATCTTTTCGAAGGTATTCTTTCTGGTTGTCTTGATTCTGTTCTTTGGAGTTTCCCAGGTAATTTTAAATCCGATTTTCATTTTATCAAAATACAATTTTTAGCAATGTAGATGCTTTGTACTAAGTTTGATTAAATTAAGAAGTAGAAGTGGGAAAAATTTTCAGACAGAAGGACGGACGGACGACGGACAGCAGGTAATCAGAAAAGCTCACTAGAACCTACGGTTCAGGTGAGCTAAAATTAAACGGGTATTATTGAAAAAGACGTTTTTTCAAAGGGCTCTTGTAACTATATACTCTGGTAAAAAGGCGCTATTGTATTGTGCATAATAATTAAATCAAAATTTCCCAGTATCTTTAGTACCCCAACTTAAACCCATTTCTATTTCTCTAAAAGAGATAATCGAAGAAAATATATTAATATTATTACTAATCTTTGACTCGAACCTTGGCTAAAAAAAAAAATCAAGTATTATTTTAAAAGACGTTTGCGTAACCCCATACACGGATTAAAGGGCAATTGTTTTGTGAATAATACTTTAATAAAAATTTCCTAATAACTGCCTGGGTCATATTTGAGTGATATAACATATGGATAAACACATGTTTGAAATCAACAAAAACAAAAATTCAAAGATGAATGTTCTTGTGTTATAGTTTCGAAAAAAAGTTAAAAATCATATTTCAGTGGGCATTTTAACTTGTTAATGGATATAATTTCTGCTAGTTGGGTGAGAACCAGGATGAAGCTCAAATAATGGACATTCAAAAAGTTTCATCTTGTCCATCCACGAAGTGGAAATGGCTAGTAGACGCAGAAGCAAAGAACTGCAGCTCAAGAAGCATTACATTTAAGTACCATTGTCTTCTTAACCATTGGAGGAATCAATCATTTGTACTATGTGGAGAGGATAAATACATAATCGGTAATGAATGGATTTAAAACATTATTCGCTATCGCAAGAATACATCAATCGTTTTTAGATAATTAATTCATAAGATCATGAATTTGAATAAATATCTGTTAAAGGTTTTTTTTGCCCGGAGTACGATGAAAGGAGAGGCAGGATTCAAGAAAACTACGAGATCAAATGTACAGAGCTAAATCCCTGTCCTATCAAGTACAATTCGTCTGATGTGTACAAGTGTAAGTGTATTAAATCAAAAACAATAGCTGGAGTCTAGTTGATTTAATAAGCGATTGAAAACTTTTAATACCAATCAAAGACAGTCATCGTAAAGTGCATTGCATCATTAGTTTTTGTTCTATCTATATATGTCTATTAGGTCTTACGAGGGCTGTTCGATATGTAATGTGTATTGTAGCACAGCGCGAAAACGCTTTGCACGATTTCGTGGATGATGATAATCTTGAATAGAGCTATTCAATACCTTTCAAACAGTATAAACACGAGTCTTTAGCTCCACATAGGTATATCGCTATCGCAGGTGTATTTAAGGAATAAAGAATTATTCTTTGAGTATTATGAGGCGATAAATTTGGTTGGAGTGCGGTCAAATTCAATAAAGCCCGAAAGAGTTTATGATACATTTGACCTCGCTCCGGCCGAAATTATCACCTCATAATATTCAAAGAATGATTCCTTATTACTTATTTTTTTTTGTATTATTTCAAATTTCTACACTTTAAAACAACATTCTAAAACCACAATTTTTTTTCACGTAGCACATGCTATGTATTACTATTGGCACAGCCAATACAGTTTTTCGATTATGCTATAAGACACGCTCATTTTGTGTCACTCATCTTTTATGAAATTATTGGGTTATAGGCTTCAAAATTGATTCGTAATGCTGTCACAGAAAAAGACAGTTAATAAAAGGTATTCTGCCAGATGGATACAGCATATATTGACAGATGACAACCCCCCCCCCCCCCCCCCCCCCCCCCCCCCCCCCCCCCCACACACACACACACACACTCACCCTAACAAAACTGGAAAATATTTGCAAATTATCTACGATTGAACTTGGGAAATATTTTTAGCAATTGCTTGGCGTTTTGTACTCGTACATGTACATTGTTACTGGTGACAAAACATTGGTTTACTATTTCGACTCAGTAAGAAAAACTGGAAACACAAAATGTTTATCTCAACACAGTAGAAGGACTGTAGTTGCTAAAAGAACCATAAACACAAGGAAATGTCTTTTTTGCATATTCTTCTCATGGGATGGTAGAGCCGAACAAATTCTGATACCGACGGACAAAAGTGTTGCAGGTCGGTATTACCGAGATGTTATACTAAAAATGCTCTACAAATATTTTCATAAACGTTAGGATATTTTTGATGTCGGAGAAGGTTACCGTCTTGTCACAACTAGCATACTCTCCAGATCTAGCCATATGCGACTTTTTCCTGTTTCCAAAACTTGAAAAGTTCTTATCTGGGCGTCGTTACAAATCCCGACAAGTCCTTGGCTCAGTATTAGTCAGTGCCTCGGAGGTTTACCTAAATCGGGGTAACGTGACGCATTTCAGAAAGGGATTCAAAGATTGAAGTTATTTGTTTCAGACCGCGAAAAATACTTCGAAGGGATGTAATGTTCATTTCACTTTGGAGTCGTATGCTTTTTAGATATCATGCAATATACATTACGTATCGAACAACCCCGTATACTTATTCTTGAGAAATTGACTGACTTGTATTATTTTTACTTTATTGACTAAATTTTCGTTTAAATTTACTTGTTAATTTTTTATGCTGTGGTAGATCCTTCTTGCATCAATTCAAATATTAACGACACATCAAACACAACCACAAATGAAAATATTGAAGAAAACATTGTCTATTCTACGACAAGAGGGTAAGTTTTATGTATTTTTTTATAATTAAAAAAGAGAATCAATCATTATGAATTTCACACAAAGCTGTCGTCTGATTTTAAAAGTTAGTATTAAAAGGGCATGGTCACGATTTAAGTCAAATTTCATTTTTTTATTTTTAGTATTTTTAATGCTATAGAACTGAATTTCTCATTTGGGTTGACCATTATAAATGCCTTACTGAAGCAGTGTAAACATTAAAAACTGAAAAATAATTTTAGACCAAAATCGTGACCATGCTCCTTTAATGTTTAAGTTAATCACCGTTCCTTTAACTGGAGTCTTGATACATCGTACTCGGAAACTAAGCGTATTTACAAATTTAAAGTGCAACTCTATTTCTTGAAGAATACATTTACCTTCATATATCAATACTTAATGATTTGCGTTGCAAGTATACTTTTGTGATGTGCCATGCCAAGTTTTAAGGAAGGAGCCTTCTCGTTGTTAGACACCCTTCTTATATCAAGAAATTTATGAATTTTTAACACAGTCAAACAGATCATATAACCGAATGATTGTATCAGTTTAATCAAATTTGACCTCCTTGTTTTCGCATGAAGGTGAGGTCAAGGTCACTACCTTTTTTTTTCTCAACTTAAAGGATGATAAAAATAAATGTACTTATCTGCAGTTTTGTAGACATCTGTTTAAGATGTGAAGTTTGTATTCTTCAATGAAATGATAGAATATCAGAATGCCTATCAGCTTATACTATTAAGTTGAAATAAATATTTAAATTAAAATTGATATTGCTTAGTCCGCATTTCCTCTAATTTTCTTAAATTTTGAAGATATTTCGATTATTTTTCTATGCTTCCAATAACAAAATATTTCTGATTTTTACATATTATGAAGACTTTACATAAAGATATTAATTGACAAAAAGGTTAATATATTGACCATCTAATAAGAGAGAAAAAATCCGATTTTAGTGATTTTTTCACACAAATCTATTTATAGAATGTGCACTTTAAAAAGCTTATAAAAATGTAATTTGATAGGCAAATCATGTTTTAAAAACATATTCTAAATCCTAGTATCTTATTATTAGTTCAAATTAGTTGAAAAAATCCATCATTAATGTTAATGTTTTAAAAATGCTAAATAAACTCATGAATCTACAGCAATTCTGAATTGCAAAAACATGTGATATTTTCCTACGCCAATGTTCCATATATAGTCCTTGTTAGATTCTAAACTTTGATTACTATTTCTATGCCAGGTTGTATAATAGTAAATAAGATATAAAAATATGATATTTTAATTTCCTTTCATTTTGATGAACAATTAATCAAATTTACTTTTGACAAGTCGAAAACCAGAAAAGACTCCTTCCTTAACAAGGACATGAATATATTTTGATTGTTTATAGCATTGTTAGGATTTTGTTATATTTACAGGCTCATTGTTGTGGTATCTCTTATATCGTTGTCTTTCATCCTGTTTTTGGTACTATTGATATATAGACGCAGAAGAATTAGCCTAAGAGGTATTTATAACTTTTAATATGTATTGAATATTCTTTGGTGGTCAAAGTACACAAACTGCTTTTACAATCTGAAAAAAAGCTAACACATTCAGATCAATAAGCTACATTTGTACGACGAATAAAAAATTATCATTTGAAACAAAAATGATATAAAACACAGCAGTGAATTTCAGAAAATATCAGAATGTTTCAGCATATACAGTAGAATATTAGTAATTATGATAATAGCCTCTCATTATAATTTTTGATGACGCGTCATCTGATTGGTTAAGAGTCACGTGACAGTGTAAATAAAGGGTCAAGTTTCTTGGGAAAAAATATCATATGGCAACCTCTAAAAAAACCTAGTTCTTTTTCATATTATGGATAATAAAAGACTGAGAATGGTCTTACAACGTAAACACACAAACAAACAATAGATGGGGAATAAATCTTTATATATATCCTTCACCATAAGCAATAATTGCATGGTATCAACAACCATGAAATAATGTATAGAAAATGGCGTTATAAGTAATTTTCGTAACCATCAGCGTTTTCATTTGATATTCCAATTGTTCACCAATATCTATAAAGTAATACCAATTTGAATATTAATTTTTAAAAAAAAAATACAGCAGGAGAATGTCTGGAGAGCAAAAGTCCCTATAATTTTTTCAGCATAGCGTGTTTTAATTGCCTGACTAAACAACAACAAAATAGCAAATCAAAGCACCCATCGCATTAACACCAAGAATGAGAGCCGATGACATCAAATTTTACAATTCAATACACTGTATATCAGTTAGCGCGATGCTTTAGTCACTTAGGCATTTTTGGATGTATATCGGGATATAAATACGGATTGGCACGTAATCAAATATTCCAAAGCTCTTGAGGCCTTATGGGATTTGATCACATGACCAAAACGTATTTATATCCTGATATACATCTTATTTTGTATATATGTATTAACATTTGTTGCAAATTATAGTAACAGCACTGTTACATACTTTGTTTTGTGATGACACAGAAAGCCGCTTCGATTAACATGGCGTAACAAAAAAAATCCATCATATTTGATTAACATAATAAAAAGACAACACTTGTATGAGATAAATAGAACATCTATATTGTGTGATTTTATATTTGCTTTATCCAACTCGTTGAAATGGTTATATTCGCTCGGCAAGCCTCGCGAATAAATACACCATTCAACTCGTTGGATAAAGCAAATATAAAATCACACAATATAGATATCCTCTATTTATCCCATGTTTATCTCAATTTGCGGTGGATATCACTCATGTAATAAATTTTTGATATTCCACTGTGTGTTCTTACGCCACATGACGTCATAATCAAACATTACGTAGCTTCAAGCGGATGATTGACGTAAAATGAAAAAGTAACAAAACAATTCAGTTGAAAAGTGTAGAGTTGTAAATGTGAAGCATTTAATGCTGTTTTAATTTTTTCTTTCATGAATTGATAAAAATATGCTCGAAAATAAAACGTTTGTATGTTAATCTTGAAGGAACTTTTTTTCCGTGCGTAAAGTTGCTGACGTCTTGTAGTAGGCCTATATGTGTTGTGCGGTTCACAATTATAATTTTTATAGAAAAGATTGAGGTTTAACAAAATACGTGGTAAAACATGTGATAACAAGAATCACTCATGATTTGCGATGGTATATGATTTTTATCCAACTCATTGTGTGTTTTCTATCCCCTCGCCAAAGCTCGGGGATGGAAAAAATCATATACCATCGCAAATCATGAGAGATTCTATATATCCATCTAAATTTGCAGAATATCTCCATGTTGACTAGCTTACACTAAGTTATAGATTCTGGGCTTTAAATAGGGTTATTTAACATGTTTGAAACGAGTATAGAGAACTTGACCTGTCTGTCCAGGTAGTGTTGTAGTGATATTGACTTATTGATAATTGGTGTGGTCCAAGGGACACAGCTTATTGTTGTTTATGGTGTGGACTGAGGTGGGTGTGTATGGGTACAACGGTTGACCTTGGTTGGGTGAGTTGAAACGATTTGACACGACAGCTGGTTCTGTTGAACCTGCAAAGCGTGTGTTGGATGAATATATGCTGTTGCAGTCGATGCATCCGTGAACATATGGGCAATTTGTCTTCTAATGTAGCAAATGCATTTTGCCACCGTAGAAAATAGGAATTACTCTGACTGGAATGAAGTTGGTGTCATGTTTAACATCCATAGCGTTACTTTGACATTGCCAATATTTAAAGATGGGTTGACGGTTGCCTTTGTAAGGTGGATGAGCCAAGCGTTCTATTCAGCAAAACTGAGCTGTCCTCAGAACACGACAGCCAACCCGAGAATGTCCAGGTGTAAGCAGATCTACCTGACTGCATTTTTGCAAAGACTTTTAAGGTACCCTTACAAAAAAATCAAAGGGCCATAACGCTTGCCTTGAACTAGTAAATATTAAGTGATTGTCACATACATCACCCCTTTTGAAGGAAATTGTCTACAATTCGCTCAATATTAGGAATTACTTGATATCAGTTATAACCTAACAAAACACAATTCTTAACGTATTTACAGATGGGTCAGTTCACACACCTTATATTGTCTACCATCGTTTTTCAGGATGGCTCAAGTAGTCTGCGCCGTCTTTCTCGCCTCCTTTAATTGTTACAATTCGAGAACGACAATGCTGTAGTTGAAGCGCTCATTTCATTAGTCGTTAGTTTTTCGTTATTTACTCGTTTGTCACTTCACTTTGTTCGACTGTCCTTTCTTTGGTAAGTCTGACAGTGGAATTGCAATGACAGAAAGTTTGGTATACACATTTTCTGTAGAATCCAGCTTATCTCATGAATAAGCGAACTTGTTACTTTGTTTGGTGAATATGGGAATTTTTGAGAGATTCCATTTTCGCTACTTCAGATTGTAACACTACTACGCCAGAAAAGTGATGGTATTCTCTGATCTGTTAATATTTTTTTAGTACTCCTACACGGCTAAATACGTCAAAACAGCTTCTGCTATTCGTTCAGTCTCTTTGCTAGACAATACCACTGCTTAGTGTTTTGTTAGCAAGTTTCATTAGGAAGTTTCGGCATTTCCTTGATTCGATCATTGGATGAAATAAGAAATCTTTGTATTGCTAAACTTTCTCCAAAACGTATTACATTGTATTCTGCTCATATTATTTGGTTGCACCACCATATCTCTATTACTTAGCTTTCTGAATTTTGGCTCGATTTTGAATTTATCTACGGTCGTGTCCGTTTGCTGTTCTTTTACGAATTCCTTTGGAGATACACCCGCCAAGGCGCTTGGAACTCGCATTGGTCTATATGATGGGTTCTGTTTCTTCGACTTGTTTCGAGTTTGCACTGTTGTTGTTGCTTCTTTGAACATAATCCAACATGTGTCTGAGTCATCAGCTTTTCTGACGCCTTCAATATTGCCCAAGATCAAATCATACGACGGATTATCAACCCACCAAGCCACAACAATTCCAGAGAAGAATTGTAAATCTATTTCTGCCTCCAACACATGTACGTTTACCACACAACCATCCTTTAAAGCACACTTTTGAATTTGTCCAATCATCTTTTCTGGTTTTACAAGAAATTTCCCGATAACCACTCCACTTTACTGTGTCTCTGAGTAAATTCCTTAACCATCGGTATTACAGTCTCTAAATCGTCTTGAAGTTATTGACATGCTTCAAACAACTAGTGATCCTTGGCGTATTCATTCTTGCCTTTGATTTCCATAGCTTCTATCACAATAACGAAATGTTTGTATCTACCACTCATACAACAGTGTCCATTTTGAACCACTGGTGTTGCTTAAATGCTTAATTGTTATTGGCGATCAAATTTGGCTTCTTTTGAGTCCTACATGCTTTTGGATTATGTAGGACGATGAAGTTGCTCTTGCCTCTGCGAAATGATCCGCATAACGTGCAATTTCCTGAACAGTTGGGGAAATCCTTTCCTTACGAAATAATAAAAGGTCCCTAGAAAAACACAGAATGAACTGCTCTTAAAGAAACAGATCCGTAAGTCCTTCAAAAGAGTTCGATCCATCGATCAAGGTAAATGTCAATTAACTGGGAAAATGTTTCACTTCCACCAGATTTGGATGTTCTAAATTTCTTCTGAATCCGTCTTCAGTCATTTCAAAACGTTTATGTAAAGATTCTTTGCGTTCTTTATAATTAAGAGCACTTGTAAAACATCTTACTCTTTTCCTATTAGGAGAGCACAAAGTTGAGAGAATCCAAGTTACGGACAATCCAGTTTGCAGCTTTTGCCTATCTTTCAAAAAAATATATATAAGCATCCATGTTTTCCTTAGCTTCATTTAGTGCTGAAAGCTTCAGGTTCCAGTGCAGCTTTATGAGATTTTCTAAAGCAAGATTCTCAAACTGGTGGTCTTTCTGATTCCCTTAATTTTACGTTTATGCATGGACACATGCAGAAAGTTATTTTTCTCTTCTAATTCTAACTGATTTTGATATTCTTCAAGTTTTTTCACTGCGCACTTTTTACAACCGTAACTAAAATACGTGATCCTTTTTGTCAGTTTGTCTTTCAAATCGTTCTTTCTCTTTTTCATCACACATTCTAGCTTGCTCCTCGGGGACGAACCACTTCAAAGCTTCATCTCTTAATGTCTCATCTTAGCACTCAAGTCCAAAAGTTCCTTCATCTCTGATAAAGTAGACATGGCAGTAAGTGTTGTAATGAACATGTATACCTGAAATCAAAAGCTCCTTTATCTATATTACTTTCACTTCTACTTTTACCGTTACCTTATCAGCTTCTAGTAATAGAAGGGCTTTTACTCACTTCCAACGATAATATTATATATCACTGTGCCGGATAATTATGCCAGTGCCAAGTTGACATTTTTGCACTTGTCTAAGCTGCATGTATCAAGAAATTCAAATATGCCATATGATACACCATTGCTTAAGGAGTTTATAACACCTTTGTTATTAACATACCTGACCTGATCAGGTGAGATATTTACCTTTTAAAAATAAATTCCTACAGGAATTTTTTTCCTGTAAGGAATTCGCAAAAATTTTTGTATAGGATATTTGGAATTTCCTACATGAATAAAAGAACTTCCTATAGGAATATAAATTCCGAATCTTTATAGATTGTGTATTCTCTTTTAACCTAAAATTAATATTCCACTGGCTGACTTTCTAAGCTTTTTAAAAAGCTAACCATGTCTTGTTTACGGCCGGGGTCATTTTTCTACGGGGGTCATTTCTCTTCATGTTTAACATGATGAAAAATGACTCCTGGACCTTTTTTCTTAAAAAAAGTCCAATTATTCTACAGCTTGGGGGTCATTATTCTACGTCGAAAATGACCCCCGGTCATTATTCTACGGGGGTCATTATTCCTCTTTACACTGGCACATATACATAGGGACAGTGGTCAATAATATGTGAAAGAACGACTGTTTGGAGTTTGTATCAACCTCTAATGATAAAACGCTGCTTAAAGATAAACATATCATTAAGATGTGTTTTACAATTAAAGGTTGATACAGGGGTTGAACTTGAACAGATTAAGAGTGTGGATATCCCTGTTCTTTCAAATCTTCGTGTGCTCTAACCTACGATACTGATTAAGCGGTCATCCCTACTCAGTGTCGCATCAATTTAAGTGTGCGATCATCCCTGCTTATATTGGTGGTGACTGCGGTGGAGCACTAGTGTGTGGTCATCCCTGCTAGTGCCCTGGCCTTTCTAGCGCAAGTGTGTGGCACTCCCTGCTTGTGCTAGGTTTGCGTTGTTTGCACAAGTGTGCAGTCAGTGTGCAGTCAGTCATCCCTGCTTGCCTAAACTATTTAGTTGCGCAGGTGTGCGATCCCTGCCTGCGTAACATGGAGTGCCTATACATGTACAGGCGCGGTGATTGAAGTCTGCACTTCAATTAGGGCTACCGGATTCTATTTCGGGAACGGGCCCGCGGGAAAACACAGGTAGTGACCCCCTTGCACGTTACAAAACTTCGTCTGTGTAGGAATTAATTAGGAATGATGATGTTGATTTGGCCTGTGTTACTTCATTGAGGGTATTGTTGGACACCGCCACCCGATGTGAACATCAATATTTGTTTTAAATGTATCAGGAGTTACACTCGGTCGAACTTGGTCGAACTGCAGTCCTTACCCTAAGGAATTTGCCTTCAGCACCACTCCAAGTTTTGGCGTATTTCACAGAGAAAAAAGAAAATTAAGTATATCGGAAATTCATTTATTTCCGATCAGCTGTATTTGAAACATCAGCAGTCATATGATAAATAATTTAGAATTTTATAGTAGTGACATGGGTTTATAAAACCATCACGTTACAGTGATTATCTAGGCGTGATCTGCATGACATTCGTCAACGTACCGACTTTTAAATCGAGAGAAATATCCGCAATTGAACTGAAATCTTCAGTATATATAATAAGTTATTATTTTCTTAAATCGATGAAAGTTTAAATCTAAATTTTGCAACTAATGAAAAGTTGATAATAAACCATTGAAACGTTTGACTTACCAAATTGTGTTCGTCTGCAAATTAAAGAGAAGGACTTGACATAATAGAGCTTGATTTATACAGTAAACATTTTACTTCAGAGACAATGTGCAACCCTGGAAGTGCTATCAAGGTACTCCTGAGATAACTCCGCATAATGTTAGACTGTGCTCCCATATGCATTTAAATAACAGCTGTTTCATTTTTTATTCAAACATTAATCTCTACACACTGGCAAAAACAGATGTTTGCTAAATTTAGAAAAGTCACTAAATAAATATAAATTAAAAATGTGTGCAGATTACTTGGACTTGTCAAACAACAAAACAATGGAGTCGAACTTTTATTATACTTTATGTGATCTTTATAGTTAACTATATATTTTTTGTCTACCATTCTAGCACAATAGAGATCTATTGGACTCTTTGAATCACCGAGAAACATTTATAAACATTCTCGCAATAATTTTAACTTGAGAAAATCTGGAGAACTATTCAGTTAAGAATATTCTCACGATTTTTTCTGCTGGTGCTTTAAAAAAAATAAACTTTTAGCTCAATAATTCGAGAGAGTTTATGTGAAATTCTTTAGTTTTATGGCAGACGCCTTATCTGTCTTTAATATGTGTTAATATATTAGTGCATTGTGCATTAATTGGTATATAACGTTTAGCCTAACATTTTTATTTGTTTTTCCCAAAAATACATCATAAATCATGATATATTAGATCTTCCAATAATTTACCTCTTTAGATGATGTGGTGTCAAACATTTATGAAGACAAACATACATACATGGGTATAATTTTGAAATGATTGAGAGTTTTCCGGAATTTGATATCTTTCATGAAATAAACTTGATAAATATTTTGATTAGTTTCTTCCCAGAAATACGTAATAAATCATGATATATTAAATCTTCCATTAATTTACCCCTTTAGATGATGTGCAGTCAAACGTGTATAAAAAGAAATATCCATACAGTGGTATGATTATAAATGATTGATTGTTTTCCGGAGTTTGATATCTTTCATGAAATAAACTTGATAAATATTTTGATTAGTTTCTTCCCAAAAATACGTAATAAATCATGTTATATTTAATCTTCCATTAATTTACCTCTGATCTTTAGGTGATGTGGTGTCAAATATTTATGAAGACAGATATCCATACAGTGGTATGATTTTGAAATGATTAATTGTTTTCCGGAGTTTGATATCCTCCATGAAATAAATTTGATAAATATTTCGAATGAGTTTCATATTTTAGATATTTATTGAAACAAGTGAATTTTTTTCGTTATTAGATACGGAACGGAAAAGAGTTTTAAGCAAACAGTGGTCATGGAGGTGTAAGTTTTTCAGAGTTTCATAAATATTTTTTTTATTTCTGTATCTATAGTATATTGAAGCTTTTTTTAAAGATTTAAATTTTTACCTAAGAATTTATTTTGACGAAACGAATATCAACACATGTCGTTTCAAAAAAAACCTTCTCATCTTCTTTTATATTTCATAGCAAAAAAGTTTGTTCTTCACTAGTACATTATTTATAGATGCGTTTCAAGCATAGTTTGAATGTGCTTCAAATCTCCAGAATTTTTTTTATGTTTATGACACAGGTGAAGTATACAGTATACAGGAAAATATAACAGAGTGTTTTTATTTTTAAAAATCAAGATATTTAAAATATAAAGTATATTGATAAAAATCTAGCTTTATATAACGCAAGAGAGATAATATTTTTTGTTAAATGTCCTTGTTTCCGTTAAAGCTGGTGACTAAAAGATGCCAAAATTTTAAAATTGTCGATATTTTTATTTTCACCCTATAATTTAAAAAGTCTCTCAAAATTGCAGGTGAAGAAAAATTAAACAATTGCAACATCATAATCACATAAGTTATTATTCATAAGAGAACACAGCGGGTATTTTTTCCGTTTTCATTTATTTTACCTCCAAAACTTGGTATTTTGACACCCCTAAAAATTTAAATATTTTTGAACAAGAAGTTGATCATAAAACTCCTTTCAAAACATTTTTAAGTGGATAAAAAATATTAAATCATTTGAGATATTTTGAAATTTAATCTATCGGATATTTTAATTCGACTTTATAAATATGTTTCTATACTTTTTCCCAAAGAGTACATAACTCCAAGCGAGAAAATTCTATCAAAAGAGCATTTAAAGCATAAAATTTGACCATGCAATTCCAGTTTATATATATAAATATATATATATATATATATATATATATATATATATATATATATATATATAATTCGAGAGAGAGAGAGAGAGAGAGAGAGAAAGAGAGAGAGAGAGCACTGAATAGAATCAACAACACTAGGCATCTGTAAAGTGTCGGATCTAACATATAGATACTCAGCCAGTAAACTGAATATATAAAGCAATAAAAATGGCTAACGACACGAACAATTGATATTGTCAAATTTTCGGGAAACCAGTCTCTTCTTCATGACACAAGAAATAAATTACATGGGTAAAACAGAGTCCAAAGCGATCGGCCGCATTGCCAACAACTTCTCCAACACTGTGAATCAAAACTGTTTAAGGTAAGGTTTGTGGTTATAGGGAAATAACTCATAGGTTTTCATTGTAACGTAACACCAACTATCTTTCATTTCAGCTATGACGTCAAAGTTTATATGACGTCATTATTGATTTAAGTATTTTTTTTTTTACTTCTCGGGGTTTTATAGTTTCATTGAAAAAAATAAAGTTTTTATCAATTTCCACAAAAACGAAGTCTGCATCATATGGTTTTGAATAGTGTTTTAGAAACATCATATTACACATATACTAAGATATGTTTTTCCTAAAATCGGTGGACTTGGATAGGTTTCATATAAGATGTTTTCGTTTACATAATACTAGTCGAAAATTAAGATTTTTGTTGCATTTTATTCATTTTTAAATAGATCATTAGAAAATTAAACAAAAATAAATCATGATAAAAATATTGACATTATTTTCGAACATTTTAAGTATAAATAACCCCCATAATAGTCACATATGTAATTGTACATATTTTCACGAAATAATTTACATTACATCAACATGAAAATTCAAAATCATGGACTATGACCTTTTGTAGCTATAAAACGGGACCGGCAAAATCATTTGAATTTCAGGAGAAAAAAAGCTTTAATATAGTGAACAAAATGGTATGCATCTGTGGTACAATTCCTAAAACAGCAGCCGCAAACCTTACCTTGAAATATAGCTGTCGTTCTTTTTTAATAGTTTCTTTTGTTCCTTTAGTAGTGTTAGTTGTAGTGCTAGATTGTTTCTTTGTTTTTACCCATGTAATTTATTTTTTGTGTCCTGAAGAAGAGACTGGTTGTATATAATTTAAGTGCTTTATATATATATATATATATATATATATATATATATATATATATATATATATATATATATATTGATATATATTTATATGTATTTATTTATTTATATATATATATATATATATATATGCCACAGGAAAAATTCACTATATTGTAGATTCACGCCCGCCCCGGCCGGAGCTTAAATTCCGGACATATGGAACCCACTCTCTTAGCAGTGTGCGGCCAACCACTCTAACAAAAGCTGAACCTTGTGTGGAAGCATCCTCAGGTAGTATAAAATCAAGTTTTTTCAAATCATGATCCCCAGGGTAGGGTGGGGCCACAATTGGGGGTTGAATTTTTACAAAGAATATTTAGAGTAAATCTTTAAAAAATCTTCTTCTCTGAAACTGATCAGCAAGAAAAGCTGTAACTTATGTGGAAGCATCCTCAGGTAGTGTACATTCAAGTTTGTTCAAATCATGCTCCCCGGGGGTAGGGTGGGGCCACAAAGGGGTTGAATTTTTACATAGGAATATATAGAGTAAATCTTTAAAAATCTTCATCTCTGGAACTGATCAGCCAGAAAAGCTAAAACTTGTGCGGAAGCTTCCTCAGGTAGTATAGAATCAAGTTTGTTCAAATCATGATCCCCGGGGGTAGAGTGGGGCCACAATGGGGGATTGAATTTACCCTGTGCTGTCAAACATGTATTAAAAGAAATATCCATACAGTGGTATGATTTTAAATGATTGATTGTTTTCCGGAGTTTGATATCTTTCATGAAATAAACTTGATAAATATTTTGATTAGTTTCTTCCCAGAAATACGTAATAAATCATGATATATTAAATCTTCCATTAATTTACCCCTTTAGATGATGTGCAGTCAAACGTGTATAAAAAGAAATATCCGTACAGTGGTATGATTTTGAAATGATTGATTGTTTTCCGGAGTTTGATATCCTCCATGAAATAAATTTGATAAATATTTCGAATGAGTTTCATATTTTTGTGATTTATTGAAACAAGTGAATTTTTTTCGTTATTAGATACGGAACGGGAAAGAATTTTAAGCGAACAGTTGCCATTGATGTGTAAGTTTTTCAGAGTTTCATAAATATTTTTTTTATTTCTGTATCTGTAGTATATTGAAGCTTTTTTTAAAGATTTAAATTTTTACCTAAGAATTTATTTTGACGAAACGAATATCAACACATGTCGTTTCAAAAAAAAAACCTTCTCATCTTCTTTTATATTTCATAGCAAAAAAGTTTGTTCTTCACTAGTACATTATTTATAGATGCGTTTCAAGCATAGTTTGAATGTGCCTCAAACCTCCAGAATTTTTATGACACAGGTGAAGTATACAGTATACAGGAAAATATAACAAAGTGTTTTTATTTCTAAAAATCAAGATATTTAAAGTATAAAGTATATTGATAAAAATCTAGCTTTATATAACGCAAGAGAGATAATATTTTTTGTTAAATGTCCTTGTTTCCGTTAAAGCTGGTGACTAAAAGATGCCAAAATTTTAAAATTGTCGATATTTTTATTTTCACCCTATAATTTAAAAAGTCTCTCAAAATTGCAGGTGAAGAAAAATTAAACAATTGCAACATCATAATCACATAAGTTATTATTCATAAGAGAACACAGCGGGTATTTTTTCCGTTTTCATTTATTTTACCTCCAAAACTTGGTATTTTGACACCCCTAAAAATTTAAATATTTTTGAACAAGAAGTTGATCATAAAACTCCTTTCAAAACATTTTTAAGTGGATAAAAAATTGATTAAATCATTTGAGATATTTTGAAATTTAATCTATCGGATATTTTAATTCGACTTTATAAATATGTTTCTATACTTTTTCCCAAAGAGTACATAACTCCAAGCGAGAAAATTCTATCAAAAGAGCATTTAAAGCATAAAATTTGACCATGCAATTCCAGTTATATATATATATATATATATATATATATATATATATATATATATATATATATATATATAATTCGAGAGAGAGAGAGAGAGAGAGAGAGAGAGAGAGAGAGAGCACTGAATAGAATCAACAACACTAGGCATCTGTAAAGTGTCGGATCTAACATATAGATACTCAGCCAGTAAACTGAATATATAAAGCAATAAAAATGGCTAACGACACGAACAATTGATATTGTCAAATTTTCGGGAAACCAGTCTCTTCTTCATGACACAAGAAATAAATTACATGGGTAAAACAGAGTCCAAAGCGATCGGCCGCATTGCCAACACCTTCTCCAACACTGTGAATCAAAACTGTTTAAGGTAAGGTTTGTGGTTATGGGGAAATAACTCATAGGTTTTCATTGTAACGTAACACCAACTATCTTTCATTTCAGCTATGACGTCAAAGTTTATATGACGTCATTATTGATTTAAGTATTTTTTTTACTTCTCGGGGTTTTATAGTTTCATTGAAAAAAATAAAGTTCTTATCAATTTCCACAAAAACGAAGTCTGTATCATATGGTTTTGAATAGTGTTTTAGAAACATCAGATTACACATATACTAAGATATGTTTTTCCTAAAATCGGTGGACTTGGATAGGTTTCATATAAGATGTTTTCGTTTACATAATACTAGTCGAAAATTAAGATTTTTGTTGCATTTTATTCATTTTTAAGTAGATCATTAGTAAATTAAAAAAAATGAATCACGATAAAAATAGTGACATTATTTTCGAACATTTTAAGCATAAATAACCCCCATAATAGTCACATATGTAATTGTACATATTTTCACGAAATAATTTACATTACATCAACATGAAAATTCGAAATCATGGACTTTGACCTTTTGTAGCTATAAAACGGGACCGGAAAAATCATTTGAATTTCAGGAGAAAAAAGACTAATATAGTGAACAAAATGGTATGCAACTTTGGTACAATTCCTAAAAAAAGCAGCCGCAAACCTTACCTTGAAATGTAGTTGTCGTTCTTTTTTAATAGTTTCTTTTGTTCCTTTAGTAGTGCTAGTTGTAGTGCTAGATTGTTTCTTTGTTTTTACCCATGTAATTTATTTTTTGTGTCCTGAAGAAGAGACTGGTTGTATATAATTTAAGTGCTTTATATATATATATATATATATATATATATATATATATATATATATATATATATATATACCACAGGAAAATTCCCTATATTGTAGCTCCACCCCCGCCCCGGCCGGGGCTTGAACACGCGACATATGGAACCCACTCTCTTAGCAGTGAATGGCCAACGCTCTAACCACTTGGCCATCTAGGCAAGACAAAAATCTTGCTTTCGATGATGAAAGGACCTTAGAGCGCTGGCCGCGCACAACACGGTCGTTTGAGATACAGGTGGAAGACAGTTAAACGACAATTTGATAGGATCGGAACGATACACATTGCATAGATATATACATGTACATGTATAATAAGCACAAATATATCAATAACCCTCAAATTGACATAAACCTGCCCATAGTGAAGGATATAGCTATACATACAGCACAGGAAAATTCACTATATTGGAGCTCCACCTTCACCACGGCCGGGGCTTGAATTCATGACCTATGGAATTCACTCTCCTAGCAGTGAGCGGCCACCGCTGTGCTGTATGTATATGTATGTATATATAGGATCTCTCATGATTTGCGATGGTATATGATTTTTATCCAACGAGTTGTGCGTTTTCTATCCCCGAGCCTTGGCGAGGGGATAGAAAACACACAACGAGTTGGATAAAAATCATATACCATCGCAAATCATGAGAGATTCTTTTTATCACATGTTTTACCACGTATTTTGTTAAATCTCAATCTTTCTATAAAATTTACAATTGTGAACCGCACAACACATATGCTACAAGACGTCAACAACTTTACGCACGGAAAAAAGTTCCTTGAAGATTAACAAACAAACATTTCATTTTCGAGCATATTTTTATCAATTCATGAAAGAAAAAATTAAAACAGCATTAAATGCTTCACATTTACAACTCAACACTTTTCAACTGAATTGTTTTGTTACTTTTTCATTCTACGTCAATCATCCACCTGAAGCTACGTAATGTTTAATTATGACGTCATGTGGCGTAAGAACACACAGTGTAATATCAAAAATTTATCCCATGAGTGATATCCACCGCATATTGAGATAAACATGTGATAAAACATTATATGTAACGTTTATTGGTTAAGAAACTGTGATTTCTTGACTTTGATAAAGTAAAATGACGCTTATCCGTCATCGTTAACCGGTATTGTAAACTATGCGTAAAGGCGAAGATAAAAGACTTTGTTAACAGAGCATTAAGAGAAATATATTATCATTCTCAAAGTGTTGTTACGTTAAGAATTAATCTTCAAATTCCAATATATACCGCAACATCTCATTAATTTTTTTTTTTGGGGGGGGGGGGGGCGGGGGAATTTTTTTTAGCTCACCTGAGCTGAAAGCTCAAGTGACTTTTTCTGATCACTTTTTGTCCGGCGTCCGTCTGTCTGTCCGTAAACTTTTTACATTTTCGACTTCTTCTCCAGAACCGCTGGGCCGATTTCAACCTCAGTTGGTACAAACCATCCTTAGGTGAAGGGGATTCAAGTTTATTAAAATGAAAGCCACGTCCTCTTTCAGGGGGAGATAATTAAAAAAATCATTGAAAATTTGTTCATATTTTCAAAAATCTTCTCAAAAATAATTTGGCCAGAAAAGCTGAAACTAGTGTGTAGCATCCTCAGGTAGTATAGAAACAAGTTTGTTCAGGTAGTGTACATTTAAGTTTCTTCAAATCATGCTCCCCGGGGGTAGGGTGGGGCCACAAAGGGGGGGGGGTGAATTTTTACATAGGAATATATAGAGTAAATCTTTAAAAATCTTCTCTGAAACTGATCAGCCAGAAAAGATGAAACTTGTGTGGAAGCATCCTCAGGTAGCAAAGTATCAAGTTTGTTCAAATCATGATCCCCGGGGGTAGAGTGGGGCCACAATTGGGGGTTGAATTTTTACATAGGAATATTTAGAGTAAATCTTTAAAAATCTTCTTCTCTAAAACTGATCAGCCAGAAAAACTGTAACTTATGTGGAAGCATTCTCAGGTAGTGTACATTCAAGTTAGTTCAAATCATGCTCCCCTGGAGTAGGGTGGGGCCACAATGGGGGTTGAATTTTTACATAGGAATATATAGAGTAAATCTTTAAAAATCTTCTTCTCTGAGATTGATCAGCCAGAAAAGATGAAACTTGTGTGGAAGCATCCTCAGGTAGTAAAGTATCAAGTTTGTTCAAATCATGATCCCCGGGGGTAGAGTGGGGCCACAATGGGGGGTTGAATTTCTACATAGGGATATATAGCGTAAATCTTTAAAAATCTTCTTCTCTGAAACTGATCAGCCAGGAAAGCTGTAACTTATGTGGAAGCATTCTCAGGTAGTATAGATTCTAGTTTGTTCAAATCATGCTCCACGGGGGTAGGGTGGGACCACAATGGGGGGATGAATTTTTACATAGGAATATATAGAGTAAATCTTTAAAAATCTTTTTCTCAGAAACCGATCGGGCAGAAAAGCTGTAACTTGTGTGGAAGCGTCCTCAGGTTTGAAAGATTCAAGTTTGTTCAAATCATGATACTGGGGGTAGGGTGTGGTCACAATGGGGTGGGGGGTTCAAACTTTTACTTTTACATAGGAATATATAGGGAAATATCTTTAAACATCTACTGCCTAGAAAAGTCAGTTCAGATAGTGTAGATAAAAAGTTGTCAAAATCATAATCTTTAGGACTAGGTTTGGGGGGGGGGGGGGGTTCTAATTTTACAAAGGAAAACATTTAAATTATCCATAAAAACTCAAATATTATTATAAATGATTTTACTTATATGCAAGTATTTTGAATTATTGTTGATTCTTAAAAATTGTTTAGACTCTGACCCCTGGACAATTCTTTGGCCTCACAAGGGGTTCAAAGTTTGATGTAGGTTTTTTATCCATATATAAACAGTTGTTTAAGTCTGATCATTTTCTCGAGAACTGCAATGCTCAATATGTAATATGACTGTAAAATTATCCTTTTACAAAAGGGTTCAATGATAAACATAACAATATGTAGGGATCTATTATACAACATTGTTCAGATACTTTATATATGACTCAATAAAGCTGATTTTATTATGTCTAACATTGTTCAGGTGAGCGATGTGGCCCATGGGCCTCTTGTTTTATATGATCCCTGGACCAAATAACGAGGTAAACAATTTTTCCAAATTACACAATTTGGTGACTTTTTGCAATATTTTTCATATATTTGAAAGAAAAAGAAATTCCTAGGTCAGAAATACAAAAATATGGGGGAAATATGAAAATTTAACCCTTTTTTCATAGGGTCCTATAGTAAAATGGATAACTTTCGAGACGAACTCCTAGAAAATCGGAGTGGTTAATAAAAAAGCAATTTGGATATCAAAAAAATATTGATAAAGAAGTAAAATTCCATTCAAGAAAAACTAAGGTAGAAAGGGGGGATAATTAAGCGTTAGGGAAAATTTGTTGGCATTTTTCAAAAATCTTTTTCTCAAAAACCATTTGGCCAGAAAAACTGAAACTTGTGTGGAAGCACCTAAATAGTGTACATTCAAGTTTGTTTAAAACATGGACCCCGGGAGAAGAGTTGGACCACAATTGGGGGGGGGGGGGGGGGGTCAAGTTTTTACATATGAATACGATGGGCATTTAATAAATAATGTCATGGTTGTTACAAAAATAACACAAAAAGAAATTTTTTGTTATTTTTTAATGGCTACCTTTAAAATACAGTAAAACACGCTATTAACGAAGGGACGGTCGATTTTACTTCGTTATAAGCGTAATTCGTTATATCCATCAAGTTTACAACATGTAATAAAGTCGCGGGGAATGGAAATCACTTCGCTGTAAGCGTCAATTTATTATAAGCGTGTTCTCTATAACCGTTTTTTACTGTACCCTCCTTTAACAGACACACATAATTTCAACCAATTTATCCAAGCTTTGAATGCATTCATATAATGTTTTTGGAATTGGTATTCATGTACTGATAAATGGCATAGCCCAAAGCATTCCTTGAAGCATATCTTCTTCTTGACTCGTTTATTTAAGAAAAAGAAAAAGTCACAGGGAGACAAGTCGCGATCGGGTAATTAGGGAGGATGGGGCAAAACATGAACCTTTTTTTCCGAAAATGATCCCACAATCTTGAATTTATGTGTCTGGGCGTTGTCATGAAAAAGTCGAATGCTGCGAATTCGAAACTTTGGTCTTTTCCTTTCGCAATTTTTCTTAACTTTCTTCAGCATATAATTTCTGTATATATGTCTGGTGATTGTTCGGCCTTTTGGAATAGCAACTTGAACTAATTCACTATCAAAGAAAATTGCGTATAATACTTTCTGTGTACTTTGGCATCGTTTTGCTATAACATTGCGTTTTGCCTTTTAGTCTACCACATCTTGTTATTAATTTTCTTCTGAGGTTCAAAAAAATGTATCCATGTTTCATCACCTGTAACAATTTCCGATAAACGTCGTCCATTGCAATTGTTGTAGATTTTAAGTAGTTTTCTACACATTTCAACCTGCAATCATTTTTGTTTTTCTGTTAATAGATGAGGTATTCATCTTGCACTAACCTTTCGGAGGCCAAGGTGTTTCTTTAAAATTATAAATACTGTCATTGATGAAATGTCTTCTAAATTGGCTATTTGATTAATGGTTAATCGACCATCGTTACTAATAATATTGGTTATTTTTGCAAGTATTGCATCCGTTGAAGGCGTACGAGGACGTTGCTTATCCTTAAGGACTGTTTGGCCATTTTTGAATTTGCTGACCCACCTTGATATACTCGATATGAAAAACATTTGGCCTTTCAAATTACGATGAATTTAGAATCTGAATATGATATAGTGTCCTATTATGAAATTGTGATACATTGTGTGAGTGAGATATTTATTTGCCTCTCACTGCCTAACGTTAAAACATTTACATTTACAAATTGCAGATGCATATACTTCTTTATATGATGACCTGTCAGACATTTATGACGACATATATTCATGGAAAGGTACGATTTCAAAATGTTCGATAGTTTTGTAGAGTTTAATATTTACAAATGAATTAACTTGATAAATACTTCGAATAAGATTTATATTTTCAATATTCAATTATAACTGGTAAATTCATTTTGTTATTAGCTTCTGAACTGTTCAAATCGCTTGGCAACCAAAATCCAGTGACTTGTAAGTATTACAGAGTTTTATTGAGTTTTATATTTATACCCGCACTTTCTAAAGAAAGTTCGGGTATATTGTTATTACCCTGTTCCGTCCGTCCATCTGTCCGTCCGTCTGTCACGTTTTACTTTTTTAAACTGCTCTTATATCTTATAAACCATCACATTGAACTCTTGGAGTTTGATTTGGTGTGTCATGTTGTTTTGTAAAAAGGTTTAAGAAATTCTCTGGTAGTCCTGGGGGTCAAGTAATTGGTAAAAAAAATGACGTTTTTTCACAAAAAACCTTCTTCCTCGAACTTCTTTTACATTTTCAACAGTAGACAAATCATTTCTTGGAATATGTTTTGTGGTGCCTTATAGATGCGCAAGAAGGTTTCGGAAATTTCAATTTTGTCCTGGGGGTCATTAAATGGCTGAAAAATGACTTTTTACAAGAAGTCTGGTTTCAAAAAACATCAATTTCTTTGTGTAGAAACCAAATAATCTTTTAGAGTATGATTCGGGGTGTCATGTTGATGTGTAATCATGTTTCAGAATTTCTGTTTTCATCACGGGGGTCTGTGGGCATAAAAAAATGACGTTTTTATTGCAAAAAAGATATGGTTCCCAGAACTTTTCTTACAATTTATGCAGAAGCTATGTCATCTCATGAGATATCACATGGACTGTCCTTTAGTTGTACAATAAGGTTTTAAAAATTTAAATTTCATCCAGGGAGTCAAATAGTAGCAGAAAATTGACGTTTATCACTCCTGAAAAAACCTACTTCCCAGAACTCCTCTCATGATTTAATGAATAGCACATCACCTATAGGGATATTACAGGGGCTGAGCCATAGATACGCAATAAGGTTTTAAAAATATAAATTTGATTCTGAGGGTCAATACTATCTGCAAAATGATGTTCCGTCCCATAAAAAATCCTAATTCCTGGACCTCCTCTTATCTCTTGTGATTGAAATATCGTACCATAAGATGCATAAGGAGGAAAAATATATATGCTTTAGGGGTGGGGATCACAAGCATTGTTTACAAGTTATTTGATCATTTCTGATTTTGGGAGGGTGGGGTGGGGTTAAGGTGACCCCCAGAGGCCATTACCTACTAATACCACAAATTAGAATGGGGATCACAAACCTTTTTTTCAAGTTATTTGATCATTTCTGATTTTGGGACGGTGGGGAAATTCAAAATCTCTTCTCACATTTTTACAGTAGCAAAATCATTTCGTGATTGGTATTTTTCTGTATAATGTCAGATGTACATAGAGATTTTGTAAATTGCTTTTTAATCTTAAAGATTAACAAAATGTTATATGTAATTGTAGAAATTGTAAAGTCAGTCAACAAAAATCTTGCTTAAAAAAACAAAGCAGGGTCAACACTGGGCTAGGATTACACTACACATGAATAAGAAAGATTACTTGATTAGTTCCAACTCTGGAAAGTCACTGGGCGTCTCAAAGGGGGATAACCTATATACATGTACCAATTGATGTGCAATGACACAAGGAGGAAGAATGAATATGGTTTAGGGGTGGGGACCTCAACAATTATTAAAATGTATTATCATTTCCTATTTCAGAGGAGGGTGGGGGTTTAAAAACAACTCTTGGTGGGGAATAACCAAAGGGGCAGGGGCCAATTTGTCTTAAATGTATCTTGACATGATCAACAGAATTGGACAGAATGATCACTATAGGGCATCTGCAGAGTGGGCGCTAAATAAGTTGTTAATAATTACAAAATCAATCTTCAAAAAATATTGATAATATCTTATACATGTATTTAGATCACATTTTAGAAAGTGAAAGTAAAACGTAACTGTTTTGTATACCGGTGCCTCATAATATTGCGCTACTAGATGTATTATACTTACTAATATTGGTCAACATCACAATGATAATCCAATTAGCACAATATGAATTCCTTTAGCTGATTACCACAAAAGAAACGTTTATTCATGTTAATTAATCCTATTCTGCATATCGAAAACACATATGCATGTACACCACGTGAAACCCATCTAAGCAAAGAGCTAGGTAAAACTAGTACCCACCAATGCAACCTCTAGATCTGTGTGGTGTACGTAACTTCAGACAAAGATCATTTAATTGTAACATATTTCATGTATTTTCATAACTTTATTCTTTAAACCCCCTTGCACGATTTTATTAGGTAATTAACCATGTAAAGCACAATTTTCAGCTTGAAGGTGGTATGGGCACCCACAAATTGTGATGAACTCCTTATTGAACGAAACAAATAAAGTGTATAAAATATAATATTTTCCCCCAAAATAATGTTACATAACAGCATAGTGCAATGGGTTAGGCCTAAGAAAGAAATTGTGTGTTTAGGGTAACACTGATGAAAAAATTAGGTTAGGTAGGTAGGGATTTTTTTTTATTTTATCATATTTTTTTCTGCATGATGGCACAAATACAAATATAAAATCCTAAGAATGTTTGTTTGTTTCATATTTAGAAAAGGTTTTTAATGGAAATAATATGACAATCGGATAAAAACAGACGTCTAAAAATGGTAGGATCGGGGCATTTTTGTAGGTTAGGTCGGCAGGGTTACCCTAAACACACGTTTTTGTAGGCCTTATAGCGTTAACAAATGTGTCTGTTAAAGTAGAGAGTTTGAATCCTGCTGGGGCTTGTCTTATTTTTACCTTAAGTTTCCAAATATTTTAAAAACTTACTTTTTTGGCCAAATATTCATTTGTAAAAATTTTAATTCTAAAACGGTGAAAGTAATTTAATTAGAATATAACTACATACAAATGGATATATAAAGCAGGCAACCGCCGGGGGGAGGGGGATAATTTAATTTTGTTTGTAATAATTATGTAGACAATACTTTCTATGACATGAAATGTTTACATTATTGATTAATTCAAAATTCACATGCAAACAGTTCAACCCCAAATTGTACATAAAGGCAATATGTATATTATGGGATGTGAACTCATTATTTATGAAAATTATAATTTTTAAAAAGTACCGGAAATTGCATGTGGCCGTCTTTTTGACTAAAACTGGTACAAGAGAGTGTTATTTAGAAATAAACACTTGGTGCGGGTATTACTGTCTAATGACCATCATCACTTATATTTTGAAAGTGCTACCAACGTCTAGAATTCAAAGACTACTTCTAACTTAATTTCATATCTCGGAGATCTTATATCAGTTATGATACTCTTTTTTGTTTTTACTCGGAATCATCATAAAATTATCATTCATATAATTCATGTAATAATATATATAGTTAAATACTAGTAGTAATTCATATTTATTCTTCATGTTCAAATCACAAGTAGGAAATGCAGATTGGAAGCAGAGAGAGAGAGAGAGAGAGAGAGAGAGAGAGAGAGAGAGAGAGAGAGAGAGGGTGTGTGTGTGTGTGGGGGGGTGTCTATAAATAGTTTGGTCTTCCGCTTCGGCAATAAAATCTTTATTTCAAGGAAAAACACTACAATCATTTTAAAAATTAGTTATTACATGTACATCATGTAATAAGTTAGACCGATAAACAGGGACGAGCACAGTCGGGGAATTATATTCTCTAACTTAGTTGTTAAGATCTTCATAAGCAAACTTAAATTAGATAGCATAAAGTCTAGCGATAACAAATATATTTTTTTATATAAATAATTTGTTAATCAATTTTACATTATGACTTAAAATCATCTTATTTACATCCGATGAATATTATCTTGTCTATTTCTAATGCAAATCGATTGTGAATCATTGCTTGTGATTTATTGCTCTATAGAAACTGACAGGGCTGAAATCTACGTGATCCATAAATGACAATGTTGATGTAAAAATCAAATTCCCATATAATAAGAAATAGCTATTTCGTCTATCTAACGTACTGATGTACATGAACAATAATTTATTTACGTTTCCTTGTATTTTATGATTAATTCAACAACTTTTTAAAAGAAAGATGTTAATTAATATTTGACCATACCGCACATAGTCCTTTTGTCAGCATGACTAGATATATGAAAAAGGAGTTTCTAGAAAATTTTGCAATTTTTTAAATAAATATTAACGAGGTACTAGCCATAATTTTAAAATGAATAACGGCTATTTACCTATGCAGATTCATAAACGATTAAGTCTGAGGTTGATTTGCGCATGTGTGAGGGAGTAGTATTTCAGAAAAGCAGATTGCAGAACGAGGTAATACGACAGCTTTGTTTACAGTTGTTTGAATTCATATAAACAGGATTGTGTGCTTTTAACAGAATAAAGATATCTGATATTGTCATCTGCATTTTATGAGGATGGTTGCATATCGATGTCGATGACAATCGATGAGAGCTCTTTTGCAATTGACCATTATTTTTATACATTTGACAACATATATATAATTATAAAATAGAATGTCAAAATTATACCTTCTGGGGCCCCTCGACTCAAAACGTACACAATTTATAGATCTTCAGTATTCGAGTGATAGCTATACAAGTTTTATCATATTCAGACGATGAATATCGTACCATACACATAAGCTTCTTTTTTATGAGTAAATATATCTTATTAAACAAAGAAAACACACCGCTATGTGACCCACCTGTCTATAGCAAGAAGCCGGCAAGCGGTCTCCACTATAGATTCTCATTTTACAACGTTCTCTGTCAAACTTTTTTCTTTCTGTTCTAGCCGAACACGTTATTCCACTGCCGTTTTCGCGTCGACATCTTGTGTACGTTCTAAAATTAGCTTGTCACATCACGTGCTTGTGAATGCTTCAAAGCTGGGCGTTTACTGACCGACCTGGTCAGTAAATAAATTATTCAGAATTTATATTTAATACTTTCAAATGCTTTTTGATTTAAACTGTATAATTTGCAGAAAGTTTATAACTTTTGTAGCTTCATTGAAAAACGCAAACATTTCTGTCTTTTAAAATTTTCATTTTAAACGACATATATACAATGTACCTTTAAATAAGCTTTAAAAGAGTGGGATTTGTGTGAATTACAGTACAGTGTTCCGATGCATGGATATTAGTATTTCTCCTTTATCTTTGCAGCTCTACACTTTCGCTGTTTCATCTTTGCCCCTCCGCCCATCGTATCCTCGTATTTTCTCCTTTGCAACTCCACATTCTTGCATCTTCGCGGTAACGGCTACGGCGTGAAGTAACACCATTAAAACACAATACCGTTCCTAAAAAAAGATATTTGGAGTATCTTTTTAAGTTCAAGATCTAATAAATGATTCCAGAGTGTCTTTTTGGTGCTAGAACCATTATGACGTGATTTGTTAAATCTTTTTTCCAGTACTTTAGCCTTTAAAGGAATTATGTAGAAAATGAAACATTCTATATTAAATCATGGGAAAAGTAAACCCGATACCTATTTTTAATTTGATATCATTTAAAAGGGGAGGTCCAGAGCTTGTTTAATACCGTTTTTGGAGAGACTGAAGGCATTTTAGATATACTTAGTCAAAAATGGACAAAACTTGGGAGATTTGATACTTATTTCCTTCATATTACATGGAAATTGACAGTTAAAAAAACTGACTTTTCATTTTGTTTACCAAAACTTTAAGCCCCGGTACACCCTATCAAACAAAGCTATTGTTATGAAGCACCATTAAAAAAATTGTATCCTGAATTTCATAAACCTGTAGGCATATTTCATTTACTAGATCTTGACCTTAAAGGGACTTAGACACGATTTGAGCTCAAATTTTTCAAATTTTATTTAAAATTTTTAAGTCAAATATCAAGTTACAAGCGAGTAACAGAGGTTAGAATTCTTTTTGTAAATAAAGCTCGAGTCCTGTTATTGTTTCATTTGTATTGTATTGCTATAAGTTTCAATCTAATTGAAACACAATACCGTTCCTAAAAAAAGATATTTGGAGTATCTTTTTAAGTTCAAGATCTAATAAATGATTCCAGAGTGTCTTTTTGGTGCTAGAACCATTATGACGTGATTTGTTAAATCTTTTTTCCAGTACTTTAGCCTTTAAAGGAATTATGTAGAAAATGAAACATTCTATATTAAATCATGGGAAAAGTAAACCCGATACCTATTTTTAATTTGACATCATTTTAAAGGGGAGGTCCAGAGCTTGTTTAATGCCGTTTTTGGAGAGACTGAAGGCATTCTAGATATACTTAATTAGTCAAAAATGGACAAAACTTGGGAGAATTGATACTTATTTCCTTCATATTACATGGAAATTGACAGTTAAAAAAACTGACTTTTCATTTTGTTTACCAAAACTTTAAGCCCCGGTACACCCTATCAAACAAAGCTATTGTTATGAAGCACCATTAAAAAAATTGTATCCTGAATTTCATAAACCTGTAGGCATCTTTCATCTTGATCTTAAAGGAACTCAAATTTTTCAAAATTTATTTAAAATTTAATTCAAATATCAGGTTACAAGCGAGGTTAGAATTCTTTGTTTTGTAAACAAAGCTCGAGTCCTGTTTACATTTGTGTTGTATTGCTATAAGTTTCAATCTAATGTTGCTTTTTGTTGTTGATAAAATTATTAATGGACGCATTGAATCAGTTTATCTTGTTTCCATTAGTTATTTTGTCAAAAATGGTAATTTCTTTACTTTACATTTTTTGTAAACAAATAAAAGAATCGAGCTTTGTTGACATACATGTAACAAAGACTTCTTTCTTCTCCTTGTAACTTCTAACATTCAAATTTTGGTGTATCATTCAGAATATACAAGTAAACTATTTGATACATAAAAATCAAAAATAAAATTTTCATCTGAAATCGTGTCTAAGTTCCTTTAACTTATAAATCATTAAGTATGAAAATATCATAAGTATATCATAAGCATATCAGAGCATAACTATTCTTTCTATACATTATAAAGGGGTCCCCATCTTCAAAACAGAACCAACGAACTTAAAAATTTTCAAAGAGAAAACTTTTGTATCCGAATACACTACTCATATACCTGCAAAATGTCCTGTAATAAAGATTTTAAACATCCATTAATACTGCTGTCCACTAGTACTCCACAAAATACCCACTCCCTTCCCCTGCACAGATAATAGTAGGACCCCTTGGATAGTGGCCTACGAACTTAATGTTTTAAAATCAATGTAGACTTCATATTTCATCGAAATGCGGCTACTGTCGCGATATTACTTAATATGTTTTCGTTTGTAAGAAATCCCTCTGACAAAATATTGTAATCTTGGTAATACGAGTCATGGTTAGTTGTTCAGGTAACAATTAAATCATTTCTGAAGGATGAGGGTCCATTGTATTTCTTATTTCATGAAATTAAACTCGTCATCTATAATCAGTTATTAATTTCTTTTATTGATTAAAAAAGTTTAAATTTAAGTTCCAACTGATAAATAATGTGAGTGATTTACCGTTTAATAGTTTTATCTACCAGAATTGTTCGTCTGCAAATTAGAAAGGAGAATATAACGCGGTAGGACTTGATTTACATGTGTCTAGTGTCAATCTTACTTTTGAAGCCGAGTATGTGCAACCCTTATTATTTCGGATTATGCGTCTGTTTTAACTGTGCATACTGTTAGACTTCAATATGCAATAATACATGTATAACAGCTGTTACATGTTTTAAACAAATATCAATATCTACATTATGGCAAAAAGAGATGATTGTCTAATAAGGAATAGTCACTAAACAATAATATTATTTACAATTATTATACCTCTATTTATTTTTCACTATATAAGAGTAATTCGATATATTTCGCTGATTCACTGAAAATCGCTGTAAACCGACTGATTCCCTGCAAAACAAACTGATTCCCTGCAAAAAGGGGCGTCAATTCGATGAACTGATACACACCTTTTCGGAACACTTAATAATTTCTGTTAATCAAAAGGAAAAGTTCCGAAATATTCCGAATGAAATCATGAATATTCATAACCATATGATTTAATTCTAGTTGAAACGTCCTTTTTGATTGGCTATAATTATTCATCTTTATCGTATAACACAACTTGCCTACGTCACATTACGACGCGCGTGCAATTTAATGTTATTTATTTTGACGTTATAAATTGTTTGAATCACGAAGAATTATATAAATCTGAACGTTTTCTGATTGATTGTTTGTATCGGTATAATAAAACAGTTAAAGTATACAATTGAGGGAGTCAGCAAGATTCCAGTTCCCCAAGAGCAAGCCTATTTCCCTCGGCTTCGCCTCTGGAAATAGACTTGCTCTCGCGGTACTGGAATCTTGCTGAATCCCTCAATTGTATACTTTAATTGTATACTGTATGCCCAAAGCCTTATAATAACTTGTTTGCCAGCGAAACAAAGGGGTCGAATTTCAGTAATTTTGATGTAACTATAGATTTTTTTATTACAAGCTCACTTGGGTCGATTCAATCATCGGGAAAAAATTGCAAAACATGTTTGAGAGAATATAAACTTGAGAAAATATGGACAATTACTCAGTTAAGAATATTCTCACGAAATTGTTGGCTGTGTTTTTGAGAAATAGTTTAGCTGATTGATTCTCAAAAGTTGAGGTGTAAGTGAAATTTTATATATATATATATATATATATATATATATATATATATATATATATATATATATATATATATATATATGCATACTCAAAATATCTTGCTTGCAATCATTTATTTTAGTTTCTCCTTAAAATTTCTTTAAAAATCATGGTAAAATAATAGAGAGCTAATATCGATCTCTTATTTGTGAAATCGTGTTTCAAATATTTTGATTGATACATGAAATGGTATACTGGTGTGTTGGGTCAGCTTGAGTAACATAAAGGTTACGCTAAACCATAACAAATGAATTTTGTTTAAAAGTGTCAAGATAGATGTTAAGTTAATGAATTATAAATGAAGGGTTTGAGGTTGAAATGACCCTAGAACACTTGCCCAACATAATACTAAATGTTTCTTTACTTGAGCAGCAAGGATATCTTTTTAGAAGGGGAAGGGATCTCAATCATTATCAAGATATTTGATCAAATGCGATGGAGTGGGAGTTACCCCAGAGCATGTTTCCAACACAGGACTCAATTTCTTTTTAATACTAGCATCTTACATCTCCTTGAACCCTTATGCATTTTGCTAAAAGGGAATCAGGCAGGAGGGGATTTTTATTTAGATCATTCCAAAATACGCTAGTTAATAAACATTTGTCAGTTGAATTTACCTATATTATATCACTAGATATGAGAATTTAGCTATATTGTCACTAAATACAATGTTTTATAATGTTATTGCTAATGCGGTTGTACTAGATATCCCCGTCTCACAAGTTAAAATGGTCGGATATATAGTTGTGGACATTTAAGACTATATTAAAACGTTCTCTGAAAAGATAAAGGAACATCTTCAAATTTTAAAGCTAAAATATTTGAAAAGGAATTTTTGACTTTTTCTTTACTAAGTTCAGTTCAGTTCAGTGCTTAATAATTGTGATAAAAATTTGAAGGTAGATCTTTTGCGATGGTAGGTCTGTTGCGCCTATATGTATTTGACTTACATACTTCTTATGCTTTATGTTATTTATCATAAACAAATAACTATCTGCTGATTTGAAAAGAAATATTTCAAGTTGTAGTTAGCTACCTTAAACACGCTAACCACCTCTGGAATGAAATATTAATATGTTAAATTCACCTGTATTATGTCAAGAGAGGTAACACATTTTAGAATGTGAAAGTTATCAAATATTTACATGCATTGTCAACATCATAGTAAATGTAATATCCAATTCAAGTACAATGTTAATCTTTTAGCTAATCACAATTGAAATAACAATCAAGTTTATGAAATGATATTTCTTAATCTTATCCTATCCGTGTCACACCATTGGGGTTCGGCGTTAACCATCGGTCTTTTGCATATCTATCGCACTTTATTTACAGTCTTAGATTTATAATCCGTTACATCTCCTAGTATATATATATTAAAGGAATTTTTTGTTAAAACCTACAACACATTTGCAAAAAAAACCAACAACAACAAAACAATGTTTGAAGATACTAATGATATAAAAGTTTTAAATTGACAAAAGTTTCTTTTAATCGGGTACAGGTGCATTAATGATATTCAGTTATATATTTGATATGAAATTTGAATTCATTTTTAATAATCAAAAGCATTGTGAGTATTGCATAAGCAATACATGTCTCCTACCGGTAACCCCGTTGATTGAGAATGCCAAAATTTTGAGACCCTGTATATTAAATATCCCCATCACAAATGTAGAAATTTTAATAGATTTCTTCTTGTGTAGTAAGAAATTATGAAAAATAATTATAACAAAACACAATCTCGAAAATCGATTTCAAAAATACATATTTGAAGCAAAGCAAACACACAGACGTATAAACATTAGCAGTGGGATCAGGTGCCATATGGATGAGTAAGCATCCCCTGCCTACCGGTTGAACCTGCAGTGTGCTCATTGTCATGATCGCGAAAAACGGAAGAAACCGTAGCCACTCCGTGTAAATAATGGCCTTCCAAGTATAATAGACGTTAGTCAGCATTTGATTCAAACTTTCGCCAAGTCCATTAAGTATATGCTGGTAGAAATTTGTGAAAACAATGCATTTTTATGCACAATATCATTACTTAGCGTATTCTGTACCCCGAATCAAACCAAACAAATAAACTGGTTCTTTTATATTTAACAGCCCAAACCCGATTGTAATAATACCAAAAAAAGGCCGATAAAATGTACAACACAATACTTGACACTATTTTACAGAACTTATTTGTTTGTTAGAAATGATAAAAGTAATGATGCAGGTAATGTACGATATTTTCTGATCACATACTGGCCTTGTTTATTCAGTACACAATGAACCCGATAACGAACCCGATCATTAAAAAATAGAGATGTAAAAAATTAATTTTCTCGAAAATATGTCGACTAGATGCTACAAAAGTATAAACTTGATCTGATGTTTGACATTTTGAAGTTGTTCAGAAAGTTTCATATTAATCCTCAAATGCATTAAGAAAAGCTTGGAAAGCTGAAATATTGTTATAAGAATATGTTGTTTACAAAAGATTAAGCGTCGTCTGAGTAATTTAACGAGGTGTCACTTATAAGCTATTATTACATGTACATGTTGTTGTATTTTAATTAACTAGACAATTATAAATTGTGTAAACAATATTCAAAAAATGGAGGTACTTGTTCTTCTGGGTTCGACTTTTCTAGCTAGCATTTCAAATTACACATGAAGTAAAGGATGTCGATACAAGTATAATTACATGTATATGTATCTCTAAAATATAATCAATAACTTCATATCATTTGAATGTCAGCATATGGACATTTGGAGTAATTTTAGGCTAAAAATCGTGTCATTATTGTTGATTTTTTTGATAATATTGAATAAGAAATGTATAGAGTTTATAAAAAATGATAGACGAAATTGGACAAGGACAATTTAAAAAGTTTGCTCAAACCCTTAATTTTTAGTTTTTTTTTCAAAGCTATACTTTCCGGGTTTTTTTTTTTTAATTTAGTTCTGTTTAGTATAAGTTAAATACAAATGGATGTTTAAGATATCCAATGTAATCCAATCCAATTGTTTTCCAATTACCATGATTCAAGTTAATTTAAACACAAAACTGTGCAATGAGATTATGTTCCATGAGGCCATAACTCTCATTGTTTCTTTTTCCAGGTTTTAAAGGAACCAAAGTATCATTTTCACAACCTATACAAGACATAAAGAAGTTGTTTAGCTTTATCAACGAGGAATTTCATCAGCCAACTTCAGATTTTTCATTTGCCAAAGAACTCCTCTGCTGTGTTAGTTTTGATGATATCATACTTGAAATAGAATCACTTTCAAGAGAAGTCATCCTAAATAAGACGATTGAGACAACAGCAGATAATGGCGAGCATGGGAAAGTGTACGTAGCTGAAGTTAAAGTAACCTGTGAAAAAAGGGAACTTAACGTCAATCAAAAGGTAACATCTTTTTCTTTAGAGTACGCTCAAAATTCAAAATTACTAGTAGTACTCGCGTTATGTAAGTAGCATAATTTTAAAGTATGCAATGTCTTGAAAAAATGTCACAATTATGAAAAGACTTAAGCGTGACCTGTACCACTACACCAAAAAAAGTGTGCGGCTTCCGTGCAAAAAAAAAAACAAACAAAAAAAACGCTTCGTAAACCGTTAAGTATTTTATGTAAACCTTGAAGCGTTTTATGTAAACCATTTAGTGTTTCGGGTAAACCATGTATAGCGTTTCGGAAAAAGCGTGCGAGAACCGTGTGAAACATTTCATCAGATTTTATTCAAATTCGTTCAAATCATGACCCCCGACAGTAGGGTGGTCCAGAATGGGAGGTATACATACATAGGAGTATATAGTGATATATCTTCTAAAATCCAATTGTCGAAAAAAAATTTAGTTGTGTGGAAGTATCTTAGGGTAGGGAAGATTTAAGTTTGTTTAAATCATAATCCCCGGGGGTAGGGTTAGGCTACAATGGGGCAGTCGAAATTTTACATAGTGATTTATTGAGACAAATCTTTTAACATCTTAAAAACCAATTTGCCTAGAAGAGCTGAAACTTGTGTGGAAGCATTCTCAGGTAGTGTAGATTCCAGTTTGTTCAAATCGTGGTCTTTTGGAGGTAGGTTTGGGCTGCAATGGAGTGCCAAATTTTTACATAGAAATATATAAAGAAAAATCTATAGAATTTTTTTTTAGCATTTGCCTAGAAAAGTTGTAAGTTTAGTAAAGGCATCTTCAAATTGTGTAGATTCTAGTTTGTCAAAATCAATTTTGGGGGTTAGGTGGGGCCACATAAGGGGGCCGAAATTTACATAGGAAAAATATTTTGAATTTTTCTCCTCAACTCAAATGTTATACTGTTAACGTATTATATTTCGCGTGTACGATATTTGGCGGAAATTAGTTTTTTAACAAGTTGACCTGGATTTGAATTAGCGTTTTCCTATATGTGACTATTCTTGTACATATGTGCATGACATTTAGCGATGTACTTGATTTAGCGGAAGCCGCATTCCGCCAAAAGCGCTAAATAGAATACACAGCCATATGTAGTCCGTTTACAGTAATACATTATGTTACCTATATGTAAGCATCTTGACATATTGTTCATTCGCAGTTGTTTAGACTGTGGTCCCTGGACAATATTTCGGCACAATAAGTGGTTCAAAGTTTGATGTAGTTTTATATGTATAGAACAATTATTTAATTTTTTTCTTGAGAACTGTAATGCCCAATATGTGATATGAATATATAGATCATCAAGTTAAAAAAGGGGCTGAGTATTTAACTTAAAACTATCTGGAAACCAATTTTCTTTTTATACAGCATCAGTTTTACTACATTGTCCAAATATTTCGTATATGACTCCATACAGCTGATTTCATTGTGACTATTGTTCCTCAGGTGAGAGATGTGGCCCATAAACCTTTTGTTTTTGTCACCACTCGGATACTTTTCATGTCGTTTGCAGTGCAAAATAAGCATATAGACATATTGTTTTAGCCGTGTATTAAAACCTAAAGCAAAACAAACTTTCAGAAGGTATTTTAAATATTTAGTTATTATATGTAGTTATTGTAATTATATGTTTCCGTACTGTACTATTCGTTTGCATAGTTAAACGCTACACATGTTTAATGAAAGTACACAACAGCGTGTTATGTTAAAGCTGATACGCATAGTTTCCTTTATATCTCCTACTACCGCCATATTAGTTGTCGATTTCTATTGTTCTGCTCATCGCTGCATACCCCGATAGCACTAATTCATGCTTCACCGCATTCAGGTATTCATTCACCTGAACACGTTACATTGGACGAAAAGACTTGTAGAAACGCGTTTGGAACAAAAATAACATGACAACCACTGCACTGGTAAGGGATTTTTAACGACGAAACAAGACAGACTGAAATCCAGGCACACATATCCAAAAATCCTCGATAGTTGTAGAACGTTTTCCTGTGTGTATCATAACATCACACATGCGCAAACCACACACTTTGGGAGATCGTGCAATGACCGCATAGATATTAGAAACTGAGTGTTTTTGTAGAAACCGATGGAAACGATGTTACGTTGTTACTTTCTTGGATTTACAATCATTTATCTACTTTGTTGGATGAAGTGCCGCCGGGGTCTTCAAAAAGATGCAGACGTTATGTACTCTGTATGAACGACACATATGTTCGATGTGCATACGAAGTAAGCCTGCGTTATATGTGCAAAATGATACAGATACATTGGAAATTCTTTCAAAGAATTAATTTTACATATTTTATGTTTTATTGATTCATAGTATTCTTTTATTTATTTTTACACACATTTTACTACAATTTGTTGTTCATGCATTTAGAAGTCCATGCAATCTGAATGCCTCGATGGGAAAGCAACCGACCGTAACTTTCTCGACCGGTATATATACCCTAGTGGCAGTTGAAGAGCGATCGAAACTAATATGGCGACCAAATGCTTTAATGAATTCATGTCAGCTTTAAAGTGTTACGAAAATTTCTATTGTTACGCATATCGCTACACATCCCCTATATAAGGCCGAAAGATTTATTCCTGCTTCATCGCATTCAACTATTTCATTCATTGAACACATGGCATTCGACAAATAGATTTTTAAACACGTTTTGAAGAAAATATGACAACAACTGTACTACATGTAGTAGGGAATATCCAATGAAAGACGAAACCAAGCAGACTGAAAACCAGGCACACTCATTTTAAAAATTATTCGATCATTGTAATAAGTTTTCCTGTGTCGTTCTGTTATATCATCGCACTTGCGCAAACCGCACACCTTAGAAGATCGCGCAGTGACAGTGGATTTCAGAAAGCGATGCGTTTTTTGTTGAAACTGATAAAAACTATGTTACGTTGTTACTTTATGGATATACTATCACTTATCTACTGTGTTGGATGTAATCCGACCGGCGTCTGATGTTGACATTTTGTACTCTGTATGAACAACACATGTTCGATGTATATGTGCAAGATAAAATGTATATTTTTGAAATTCTTTCAAATAATAAACCATCTTTTTTTTTATTGAACGTAGGTTTCTTCAGTTCTTTATTACAAACATTTACTACAATGCATACATGAAGTTCATGTATTTAAAAGTCGAAACCCGAATGCCTTGATCGGAAAGCAACCGACCGTAAATCTTGACCGGTTTATATACCTCAGAAGCATTTGAGGAGCACTCGAAACTGATAATAAATTTTACGCAAAATTCTTTGTATTTAAACGTAATGAATTTTGTTAATGAACTTTATTTATAAATGCCAAGCCCTTGATTTTGTGACGAAAAAGGTCGCAGAAACTTTTAATCTACATTTATTTCTATTAATCACTCGAATAGACTTGATATAATGAAATAGTAAGTTGCTTAGCTTAATATCATCATGTACGTCTTAGCGAACGTACCCTAAAATGGAGGCTTGCTGCTTTAAATTATACAGGCAAACAAAAAGTCTCTGCTAATCGGAGTTTCTATACTACTTTCCGAATATGATCACATTTTGAATAGGTAATACAATGTACAATAAATGCCAACACAGTTCATCATATTGAAAAAAACACAATTATTTTCATTAAACGATGTTTTACAGCATTGCGGACTACAGTAACTGTTTTAAATTGTATAAATTGATTTTATAGAAGATTTAAATTCGGTTTGTCATAACAATATGAAAAATAATAGGAACTAAAAAGACGACGTACTATGCGCTGATTAACAAAATAATGTGGTACAACGTAAGAATGTCAAAATTATGAACCTCTTCTTTTGGTTTCAATACAAAAACCTATAAATGTTCAAATCAAATTAAGTAATACATTTTAAATCATTAATATCGTATTTAAATGCAACAACTATTTAAGTTTAACCGTGTCAATCATTGCGTTTAATTGCAAAAATAATGAAGTTTAAACACAAAACCAATATTGCGTTTAAATACAATACTTTTTGTGATTAAATGCAAAATAAAGCGTTCAAAACCAGTTCAGTTCGATAAAATAATATTTTTATGCGTTTCAACGCATGCCAATCTTTTGCATTTAATGTCCATTGCGTTTAAATTAAATTGTTATTAATTTAAAAAAAAACATATCATACGCTAAAACACAATATATTTTTTACTAAATTTTGAACATTGTCTTTTTTTCAAATGTATAGAAGATATTCATTTTATTACAACGTTTTAACGTTATTCCACAATTAAACAAAATCATTGTTTCCAGGTTCTTCGGTTACATTGTATATAAGCTTCGTATTCGTTATCAAAACCATTGGAAATATGAAATTTGTTTGAATTTCATTCTTTGTCCGTCAGCTGGTCTATTATATTACGTGATATGGTGCATTCCGTAGTCTTATCATCGTGCTTTCTTCTCTATTCCCAATTGTAGGTAATATTGTTAAAGACAAACTGAGTCTAGATCATATATTAATGTCTTCTTAATCGGGTAAACAATATAGAATAAAAATATTCTTATTCTCTGTTCCACGAACCCCTCTCACTTCTCTCGGATAAGCGGAAAGTTGTTCAACTGAAAAAATGACATGCCTAACAACAATATTATACGAGAATCGTTACTTGAATTGTTCACTTCAAACCATTTATTTTTTCTGGAATAGCCATCAATGTAACTAATGCAATTTCTTATTTTGTCATACAAATCGACATTCCAACAATTAATAAGAACCTTTGACACAATAGTACCTCGACAGAGAATTGCTGTTTTCACAATTAAAAAGAAAGAAGACCCTCTATTGTTTCTTTAGATGTCCAGTACCAGGCTAGCATTCATCGTTGTTACTTCATATCAACACCAACTTTGCATGCATAAATTAATATGTTGGAAAATGCAGAAACTCTAAAGTACCTGATCTGTAAAGCTAGACAATTTAAAATTTTATTATAAATAAGTTAGTCCAAGTGAGAAATAGAACTGGATAAAGAGCGTGTTTGTCAATTGTTATCAACACTCAGGGGTTTGGAACTTGTACAAATTTACATATATAATAACATTGCATTAAATTCAACGATTATTACGTTTGATTTAAAAAATGTGTTTAAATGCAATAAATAAATCATGGCGTTGAAAAATATTGCGTTTAAACACAAAATCATTGCGTTTAATTGCAATATTATTGTGTTAAATCGCAAAAGGCTTTGGATTTAAAATTTAAGTCATTATTGCCTTTAAACTCAATAAAAATTTACTTTACTTTAATAAGCTTCCATAGAACAAGACAATATCATGATTAAATTCTTCCTAAAACTCAAGCGTAACGAAAACATTATGTATTGGGTTTTATATCTACCCGAAATTTAAAAAAAAGTTTTATAGACAAATTAAGAAATAAATTTATTAATGTTTCTTTATTTCAGAATTCTAATGACTGGGAAGGATTTCTACAAGCCAACAAAAACGACCCAGTTAAGGTTATCTTAATTCACAGCAAATCTGTGCGTGTTATAGAAGCCAAGCTAAAGATCTATAGAAAATACAAAACTGTCATTGATTCCAGTAATATATTCCTGCAACATGTGTATGACGATGTTGAAGAAATTTCAAAACTGAGTGTACACAATAAACTGACCTGGCTATGTGGTGCCGTCAAAACTTTCAGGACAAATCTGAATTATCTGAATAAGATTCTAAAAGACGAAACGGACAGTGTTTTGACAGAAGATTACTTATTAGATCTGTATCATCGTGAACCATTTTATAGTGATAGTATTTTCGACTTCCAAAATAAACCATTAGAAAAAATCATATTAGGGTTCTTGCAAAGCATTATAGAAAAATTAGGAACAATAATAACAAAGCATTTCAAATCGCAAATGGAAATGACAAATCTTCTACAGCTAGAATTAAAGATACGCAAAGTATTGATACATATATTCAAATCCAATGTTTCGTGGCAAAAAAGACTTTGGTATCTTCATTCTGAGGAAAAGCGGGAAAAGGTTGCAAGAGACATTTCTGGCAAGAAAAGTGACATTTTGAAAGGAATCTTATCTGCAATTGAAGCTACTGGTGATAATTTGAGAAATTTATCAAGGATACTCCATACAGCTATAAAAGATCTAAAGTTAATCAATCAAAATGAGGGTAAGTAGAATAAAAGTAGTCTTAGACTTATCTTTCTTTTGCAAAAACGGGAAATAAATTTGAAACGTGTTGTTAAAATATTAGTGTAAATAGCCTAACAGGTTCATGGAGTTTATAATAATTTATTATTAATTGTAATTTATGGTAAGTGTTCAAAACATACGCTAATGTTTAATTCCTGTCCGAATTTCCATATTTATATTTAAAAATTTCCGCCGATTTTTTTTAAAAGCATAATTTAATCAAAAGTAAATTCAAAACAATGTTTTTGAGAATTTTGACCAAATGTTCAACATCCAAGTAATTACATAATTTTCATAAGGGGGTATAAACATATTTTCATCAAATTCAGGCGACAAAGAATTGGAGAATTGTTGTTAGCTGCAATAATAAAACCCACTTCTTTTTATTTTTGGAGGTGAGGTGAAGGGTTTCAACTCCAGTTGATGTTGTAATTGTGCAGGAATGATTAACCCGTGTTACGAATACGACTCAAGTCATATTTAAATAATGATACTATTGCATTTGCATTCTGTTCTATGTAAACTCAAAAATATATTTGTGCAGACGTAAATACATGTAAATTATCCAAACTATCAAGTACAGTACATGAATTGGTCAGTTAAGTGTTTCGGCTTCAAGATTATCGACATGAATTTGCCCGACATGTTATATGACACTGATTGCTTTTCTTTAGGGACAGCCAATAACATATCACAAACGATATTCTTTAAAATGGGATAGAATGAGAAAGATTGTTTATCTACACTAATAATTACTTTAGCAAGCCAATCTAAACTACAAACCTAAGTACCATAAAATAATTGATACCTAAATGGCTGCTAGGAAAGCCGACTGGAAATAAAATTCTTGTTTTTTATCTAGTGGTAATCTATCAAGGCTTAAAATTTTCATCATGAAATAAAAAATCAAATAAAGGAAGTCTAATTTAAAATCAACAATTTTTTTGCTAAAGAAAGCCGTATTTAAAAAATGCACCGACACGGAGAGTATAATAATTGTAGCCTTCAAAGAAACGTAATTAATAGATATATAGGCTACATAATTACAGTTAGATTATGAGGCCATAAAGTATTGGCTAACTAATCCATCATTGAAATAAGAAAAACTGAAAAATTAAAGATGCCTTTAAGAGGCTCTTATTCCTAGTTTAAGAGCTTTTGAGGATTATTTTGTGTAACACAGAGGTGTTGTTATGGGAATTGAAGTAACATAAAATATTACACAGAAATTCTTACTTTTTGAAAAGTTCATAGCAACAGCAGTTATTGATAATTAAAGTTGTATTAAAGTAAAAGATTTGCTTTTTTTTCTCAGCAATTGATATCAAATATTAAAATTATATTTGAATAATACCCACTAAACTATACTACAATTCAACAGCAAAAGCTAAATAATAATAAATAATAATAATAATAATAATAATAATAATAATAAAAGACAGAGCGATTAAAAACTTACGTAGAACGTATTTGTGATCTACTTCTGTTTAGTATACAATTATACTTCATTTAGATGGTGAACACCTCAAATAGTCCCGCTTTATCAAGCATATGACATTTTAAGCACTGTTCTCTGAACTTTACTTCTTACTTGAAACAAATTAAGTTCAAGATCACAGCACAACTCTAAATGTATCATGCAAATTTTATTAAGCTAACAAAACCTTATATTGCGATCTTTTTATGTTTATCATTTTCTATCATCTTAATAGCTGTAAAAACATGGGGGGAAAGAGAAGATTTGCAGTGTTTACGAGGACTTGAAAACTATTCATCAGTTTTGAAGTACATCGCTGGTCGGAAGGATAATGAGCTAGCTATAAAAGTATTTCTCAGTCATGACGACACACGCGCCATTGATTTTTTCAAGCACAATTACCAGATTCCGAAAGGAGCATGTTTTGAGTTTGTTAATGTAGCCGAAAAATCTAAAGAAATATTTAAAGCTGAAAAAGCAAATGAGGACTACAGATCATTTCCTGACGATAACAATGTGAGAACAAAACTAGGTGAAATAATAAACAAACATGCAGAGAAACTGTATGCAAAACATTCCAGCATTGTAGGACTTGATGCAGGTAGCATGTTCTTCGAAGGTAAGATGCAACCATGTATAATTATATATAGCTTAGACAAAGATTTGATACCATACGGCGAAGACCCGCTACCAAAGTCTCTTGATGGTTGGCATTGTGATGTTAGAGAAGATATTGTCATGTTTGGAGCAGCGTGCTGTGATTGTCGGCATATTATTCATCCTAATCCTGGTTGTTGCATTGGTTTACCTTCAAATGGAATTGGTTCAGCCGGATTTTTGGCAAAGTCAAAAGGCTCTGAATCGCCAGTTACTGGATTTCTCACAGCCGCTCATGTTGCAGCAAAAAATTGGACTGATTTATACGACTTCAATGACTTACTGTCAAATTTAGCCACAAGTGATTGTCGAGATGAGATAGTTCATCCATTACTTCCCGGGTTCACAAAATACAAAATTATCGGAAGAGTCAAGGAATCTTTTTGTGGAAATTGGGGAGAAGAAGGTATTGGGATGGATGCTGCGTTTGTTCAAAATGCCGAACCAAGACACGGAGGTAACTAACAGTCGTACATTGATTAAGATCTTCTGGGGTTTATTAAATTTGATAGCTCGCGTGCTTGTAGTCGAATTTCATTCAAACCTTCAAGATATGTTGTTAATATAGATCAATCACTATGACATAAATGCTTAAAATACCGGTGCTGAATAACTTCCTTTCACTCAGTTTTATTTATTTTAAAAATGCAGTTTTGTCTAAGAAAAGAAAATGCAACATAATTTAGTTATAGACATTCAATTCACCTGACTAACTGCTGAACGATTCCACTACCACGCTAACTAAGACAACATAGCATTTTTTAAAAGCTATATGCCAAAATTAAGAAATTATGAAAATTTTGCAATTATGAGATTTAAAAAATACATTTTTAATTTTTTCTCTGGTAATTTCACATATTTGTGAAATTATTAAAATGCATTTATAATTTGATTTTTAAAAAAGCACAAAACACGAACTCATTCCAATATTCCATTTCTTTGGCTGCATGCTCATCACAAGACATTTTAGCAATATCTTCAATTTTTCTTCCAACTTCTCTTTCTCTTGCCTTCAGTGAATTTGGGGAGATATATATTTAAACACGCAAGCAATGCATTCACAGAAGTTGTACCTAAACCAGTATGTAACATTATGTAACAAAAAAATAGTAATTTATAAAAAAAATAAGTACATGTATTTGTTTGTCATACAATATTGTATTGGAAAAAAAAATAATATTCACAAAATGATTTGAATTTTCATTTTTGTCATACATCTATTTTGTATATACACATTTTATTTTATGACTTTTATGATACCTGAAGCAAGCTATATATTGACATCCCATGTGTATGATGATTTTCTTGTAAATTTGTCTTCAACGCCATAGGTACTAATGTGCCTCTTCCCTGAGCATACACTCCTATAAATGCTTCCCAAACCAAAATGCTGTTCATCTAAACAGTTTTTGCAAATGCAGAGGCTGGTGGCATGTAGTACATCCTCGATAGAGTTGTCCCGATATAACCGCAATTTCCACCACTCGTCTTCCTTCTTTCTGGTCTATTTTTCGAGGATTTTCTGTTAAAAAATTGCTATTTATTTTTCATTGTCATTACTAAGCTATTTCTATAAACTCATTATCTGAAATTCTTCAGATGAAATATTATCATAAAACAGTTTAAATCATTATTTCATATTCAACAAAATAAATTTTCTTACCATGAAAATAGTGTTCATCTTCGTTATCACTGTCTGCTTTTGATGTTATCCGCCCATGGTGTTTAGGATGAGTTGCATCCTTTTCACTATGAAATACAAAAAAAAATATCATTATGTTTATGGGTAAAGGACTATATTTAATTAACATTATCTGAAGACGAAATTGATATTTTTACTTTTGATTATATTATAAAAAAAAAATACTCAATATTATTACCTGGAATAAATTACAGAATGGTTACAGTCACTTGACGGGGTTTCCAACACTTGTTCTGCCGATAAACTCACGCGTTGGATATGGGTTTTCTTTTTAGAGAAAATATGCATGGTCGTGTAAAGCATGCAATTCAGATGAATCTTTCTTGTTGCTGTAGTTGTCTGTATCGCATGTCTGGTTTTTTACTCACGAATCGGCCATTCTTTTCTCTTCGTTTCTCAATTCTCTGATTGTTTACCTTCGTCATTGATGTTGTCATGCAGGCACAATAATTTCCTTACTTGTGTGGTTGTAAAAACGATAACTCTTCCAGTACGATGTAAGAGTTATAAAACATTCAAGTGAAAATCTTGTGTAGAGATAAAAACACTTAAAAATGGCAGCCACCTCCAGCCTCCGTTGTAGTAATCTACATATACAGAAATAATATACCTCGTTGTTTGCTAAATATCTTAATTGTAATTTTGATTGTGTTGTAGAATTTAGTGAATTGCAGATTGCGAACGAAAACATTCTTCAGTTTAATGTAAGCAAAGTAATGAAAAGAGGAGGATCAACAGGAGAAACAGAGGGCCTTTTGACAGGAAATACATTTTCCGTTTGTGTAGATAAAGATTTTAGCTTTGGTGGATTTTATTATTTTGCTAGATGCTTTTCGATAAAAAGTAACGATCGTCCATTTTTCGAACGAGGTGATTCAGGGTCAGGGGTCTTCTTGATGGAAAACGAAAGACCAACAAAACCTCTTGGAATAGCGTTTGCTAAGCTTTTGATTAATCACAATACGGCTGTCTGTAGAATCGACAAAATTGTTGAAGCTTTTGGCCTGAGTGTATATAAAAATGAAGAACCGAGGGAAGCCTTTCAGCATGAAGAACCAATGGAAATATGTTAAAAATATGGAAATAAAACGAGTATTATTGATACTTGCATTGTCCATCAAACTAATCTGTAAAGTTTAGTCTTATTAATAACTTGCGCTATTTTATATATATATGTGTGTGTGTGTGTGTGTGTGTGTGTGTGTGTATATATATATATATCTTCATCACAATGGCAACAAAAAAGACAGCAAATATGAATTTATTTTATATCCATCAAAAAGCCTATAAGCAAGTGATTGGAAAGGAGTCTACTAAAACGTATGTATGTTTCAAAATACAATTTTTATTAAACCCATACTCGTATATTATGCGGATCTTATTGAGAAGACTCATTTGTTGTTACAACTTTAATAAACAATGATGTTGTATATGAGTTTGTATGCCAATATATTATATGTATCTACATTACAAATGTAATACGTACATTTGTAGCATGAGTTAATTGATAGTAATCAAATCAATCATAGAAGCTCGATGGCTAAATTTCTCATCTAAATTACTAATCTTTCTTGAATAGTGCTATATGTGTATTTGAATTATTAGTTATTTTTTAATAAGAAAAATGTCATGTATTTTAGCATTGACGTTTCATTTTTTTTCTAAAGCTGTACACAAAGTTATAATTCTTTTTAAGGACATTGATGTAGTCTAGAACCGGTCACGACCATCCAGCCCTCTTGATTACGATCACTAAGTCTATGTAGTCTTAGTATATCTGGGTTTATTGTTTGTTTGTTCGCTGATTTGCAATATATCAACCAAAACCATATTTTCATCCCCAAACAGTTGTAATAACCCTGTAGAGATAATCATACAGTTAATGTTATAAACTTGCATAGAAAATAACAATGTTTTAAAATCTTTTTAATTTTTTTTAAATCATTCTTTTTCTTAAATGTGTATTATTTTGCTAACTATACTCTGTTTAAGGTGTATATAATGTGTATATGCTAACTATAATCTGTTTAATGTGTATATAATGTATATAATGTATGTTAACTACTATATTTTGCATTGTTTAAGATACTAGCAATAAGCTATTGGTATATAATTATGTAGAATGTTAAGAGTAAATACATATTTAGAATCTTTATTTTCATCTCTTTTATAAGTCATTTGCATGAGTTAACATTATATATATATATATATATATATATATATATATATATATATATATATATATATATATATATATATTTTAAAAATCAAATAACACTGCATTCGGACTCTTTCTTAAATAAGTAATACTACATTCCTGCAATGGATTATGAAATAGGTTTCAGCACTGCGAAAATTCCTTTAATACAATGTGGATATTTACATCTACTGCGTACTTTTTGACCGGTTTCAGTACAGAAACTTCATGTTTAAGTTAGTTACCCCACTGCATAAATTTAGGTTGTCCACAAATTCACGAATCCACAACTGAAACGTAAGGAATATAAAGTTTCTGCATTGCTCAAACTTCCATATACCACTGAAATATGTAGTTCACAGCAGATTCTGCTACTGAAACTTCTTGTATTTTTAAGTTTCTGCATAGTTTAACAAATATTCTTCTATTACGATTACATCTGCCATGATTTAATGTTTTGCAAATGTATTACAGTTTCTTTTGTTCAATTTCATTAACTTTGCCATTTCTATTATCCGACTTGCTTGTTTATCAAAACTGTTATATGTGTATTGAAAACATACACGAATGTCAAACACATGATTCAATGGACACATTTTCTGTGCGACGGTCGTTTGCAGCGACAATTGCAAACTATCCAACGGATCTTAAGACAAGATAAAATGCCTGAAATGTGGTAATACTATTGTGTGTCCAATGTTACTGTTTTTGCACTTTTTGAAGAATTTAAACGAGAATACACCTACCTGTCAAAGAAGTACAATTAAAATAAAAGGGGGAAATTCAAGATTTCTTCATTGACATCTATTTTTAACTGGAGAAATAAGCAAGAACGAAAAAAAAATTCTTTATAATGGGAAATGTTTACATCTTTTCTCTATTCGGCAATACTTGGGACATCTCGCACAAGTTTTCAACGTTATAATCCGGACCTTTTTCGTGTCATTTGCAATACAACCCCCCCCCCCCCAGACTTTCTATTTTTGATTGTGTATCGAAACCTGAAGCGGTATAGGGGGCGTTTTAAAACAATACAACCTGACTTTTTTCCAGTGGATGAACGTGGTTTTTTATGCTTTTCGAAATATTGAGGTTTTCGAAATATTGAGCAAAAGGTGGAAGCAGAAACTTGGGAAAAAGAATAGAAGTGCTGGTACCAAGTGACGATTCTGCAAATATACATAGTGATTTCCACGACAGCGTCGCCAATAGCTAACTTTGCTTTGATCTACGATACGTATTTTAAAAGTAACCAGTTTACATACATCAACTAAGAAACAGGAAATTGAATTGACTGTTAATGTCGCCTCAGTATGAAGTGCTCCAAATAAAAGCAAACAGAGCAACTGACGTACTCTTGAAGTTGCAAAAGTGTAAAATGTTTGGTTAGAGACTTTAAATAGTTTTATCATATAAAAAAGGGAGTCAGCAAATGATCTTTGTATAATTCTGAATGTTTAAAGTGTCTCCAATGTGTAAATCTTTTTCACTATCTTGTTTAGAGATGCTACACGTACAGTATCATCACACCATAAGTATATGCTAAATATGTGTTTATAATAAAACTATACTGCTGCAATTATAAAAGCGTTACGTTTTATACTTGTAAATACACCTGCTCTTAAAAAGAGACCATTAAAACCAAGTCCTATGGCATATAAAGTATTTTATACCTGCAATCTTATCATGAAAATGCTCTGCGAAATGGCCATGTCAAAGATTAAAATATGACGAATAGTGCAGGTCTAAAAAAATGCCTGAAAAGTCGAAGCTTCATTGTAGATCTGATGGTTTACCAAACTTGAAAATCATTTAGATTATTTTAAACAAAGCATTTACGGTTTCACTCGTATCTAACTTTGATTGTTTCATTTCAGGAAGTATGTGCTCTGAAACGTTTTGAAATATCATAAGAGCTATAATTTTTTTGAATGAAAAATAATTGAATTTTTTTCATAATATTATTATGATTTACCTATCATAAATGAAAACAGTTTGACTGGAAATTAACACCTTTTCAAAATAGGATCCCCTTTTTTTATTTAGAATTTTAATTTGTAATTTCTTTAAACCCTATTTACATTTTTGTTAGCAATACAAAATTCCTACAGATATCACTGACCACTGATTTTGATTTTTGGACCTTTTAGTACTGAGGCTGGTCCGTTTAAAGAAGTCAATACTAGCATTCTTTAAAACAATATTATGCATATTACATTTCAAAACTATTTTTCATATGTTGCAATATATCCTATCATCTAAAAGACTGGATTTTTAGACTATATTAATTTCCTTGAGAATAAGATCTCTGTATAAATTTAAAAGGACAAACATCCAAATTCTGAAACTAAAATATTTGGAGTTTATCTTTACTAAATGACAGTTAATGGCAAAAAATATCATATCTAAAATTCCAAGGTAAATCTCATAATTAATTTGTAGACCATCCAGCCTTCTAGCCTTCATAATGCAATGTTTACATTACAATAATATCTTTTACATTCAAATATAATTACATTTAATTTTACTTCTTGTGCTAATTTTCAGACGATCATTTCCTATATAAAAACAGAGACAAAATGTTCCCATAAAAAAACTAAATAGAATCTTGTGTACCACTTCACTTTTACCTTCGCAAAAAAAAAAACCAAACTCAGGTGAGACAGGTTTACTTAAGTATTCTACCTGGCCAATTTGTCTTCCCGTTTCTACAGATCTAGAGTTACCAAGATTTTGGAGTGTTTCCGTGTTTGACTGATGATAAATGGTCATTACAAGAGCAATCAACTCTCCAAAATACAAGAGACCTGTCAAGGGTTTCATAACGGTAAAATCGGGTGAAATTCGCGTGAAGTTCTCCACACAAGTGTAATCATATATCCCAAAACAAACCTTGGTGGACAGGTATCCCCGGTAGTGTTATATAGACCTAGTTTTTGGTTTTGGAGTGTTTTATCTGATTGGCAGGGAGGTAGTTTGGGGAATCTTATTGGGTATACCTTATCTGGGTCTAAGATGTCTGTCTGTGCAAACGTTCAAACAATATTATCAGATAAAAGGCAAGAGTAAAAACTTCCTGCACTTGATAGGCGATATAAAGAGCTCCACCGGGATTATTTTTTTTATTTATTCCCGAGCCACCGATAAATCGTGGTAGTTACTGATTTTGTGCTCCCTTTTGAGTTATTAACATATACCACAATGGTTTTCCATGTGAGTTATCGGCAAATACAGGATCATAATATCCAACACGTACACGAATCTCGGCCTTTGCCTCACAGAACTCGTAGATCCTATCATAAAATCCGAGGACACAATATTCTCTCGGACTTGTGTGTTTCTACAGGAATCGGTCAACGTCCAGTTCGCACCCAAACAAAACTTCATCCCGCGCCGGCTTTCAGGGCTTTCTCATCAAATGACGTCAGCAAAGTCGTTGGTCGTCTGTACAAAAATCCATCATCCCAGATGAAAAGACACTCTCTTCCGATTGTTGAGTCGCGACATCGTCTATCAAAGGAAGAGGAATCGGAGCTCAGTGCAAGACTTATGCAGCCCACCGTGGCGGCGAAAATTCGACTGGCAACACTCAGGGTGAAACCGAGCGAAAGTTTACCGGACCTGGTCCGAAATTCGTGTGATCGACTAAACAAAGGACCGTCCACCAGGTATTATCCGGGCTGCTACGAGAATGTTTCCGAGCGGAAATTTAGTTATAGGTACTGGAACGGGTCCACTTCTACGTTTTAAATTTTCATTGCGGTTCACACATTTCAGGAAATACCGGTAATTTGTATCATTCATCAGGAAAATTTAATAATTTATTCACCATTGTTATTCATTATTATAGTCTGTTGATAGTATATATTGGCAGACAGGATGTTAGATATATATACCAGTTAATTAACTTTTGAATGGGGTGGTAGATTGTTTGTTATGTTGTAAACATTTGGTATATTTGAAAAGTTCGTATTGAGTGCGTTTTTTTTTTTTTATTTAATTGAGTTTTTATTCATGTAAATCAAACATGTGTCTCCAGATTTAAGGAGCTACATTAAATAGACATGAACAGGAATGTGTTTGTTCGTAAATTTGTATAACAAAAAGACACAATGAAACCTGATATTCATTTGTTTACAAAATGAGTTTTAATTGTGTTGATGATGTGAGTAATTAATTCATGGATTATCAATGGATTATCAATGGAAACAACTGTTTCTGTATCTGTTAATATATATGTAGCTGTTTTATAAGAGCAACCTTAACATACCCAATAACGATATTGTCAATCGGTGTTCTAAGAGAAAAAAAAATTCTGCAACGGGTGGACTAAAACAAATACTGAGTAAAGAAATCTTAAGATGTAAATTTTGTGAGAGAAACGATGTGTTACATTGTATATTTAGTATTCATGATACATCGCATTCAATATATTTTATTAGACACTTAAACACTTGAACTGGACTCGTCATTTGAGGAATCGATATCATATGACAACATATACATGTACATGTTCACCTGGTTATTGTGAGAGCATTGTCTTATTTACACACTTTTCTGCATGTCTTTTGTTATTTTCTATAAACGATTGTTATGTAAAGCTTGTTGAAACAAGTTTGAATGCAAACTTAAAAACTATTACATTTGTATTTATATAATTATACTAAATTTGAATTAAAAAGTTGCATTTTTGTGTATAAGTAATGAATTTAGACTGGTACCAACAGGTTTAAGTAACAAATTCGTTGAATTGATAAGTTTGTTTAATTTGTTTTTGTTCCAGCTATTAACAGAACAAAAATGAAAGATAAGATTTGATAAGGCAAAATTTACAAAAAATGTACCACCCTTAAATTCATCTGTATATTCAGCCAACAACTCGTTCTGGATTAATTAATTTTCCTGCTACTTTTTTAATCATTTTCCTGGGCAGTAGATTTTAGATTTGATCTTTATTCAATCAAACAAAAAATCATACTCGACTCGTGTAGTGTACTTATTACCTGTTGACAAATAAAAAGAAAGTATCTCAGCTAATAAATTATTTCAACAGCTTAGTCAGCTGCACCTTTACGTTTCGTTCGTTTCGCTACTACCACTAAACCATGTCTATCTGGGCATTATTCTATTTAAACATGTTTGAAAAGATTTAAAATCTACATCATAGTGTACGTACCAAAACATGAAAAGTTAATGATGTTCTACATTTTTAAAAAAAAAAAGACGGTGGCAGTAAACCATGATTGTGATTAATTCACCTTCAGAAACAGGTAGGAGTACAAATGTATTACTTTTGTATATTTTGAATGTTTAAAGAGACGGTTTTGTGGACACTTTTTCGTTATTTCTGAGAAGAAAAAAACCCCAACAACTTATATACATATTTATAAGTATCTTGATTAGCAGCTACAATATAATCACAATCGATATTGGTAATAAAGTTCAAAATGTTTTCATTGACACGCCCGCCCACCAACCCCCCCCCCCCCCCACTCCAACCGGCTTATTTCTTGAATAATTTGTAAAGAAATAAAAAGGTATTAAGGGGATTAATGATAGAAGAATCTTATATCTTTGATCTATTGATCTATTCGGAACTTCTCTCGGAAAAACTCCGGGTTTTACATCGTTTGAATTTTGTTTTTTGCCGCGTGTCCTTCAACTGAAAGTGGACGTTTTAAAATGCTGTTCGTCTAGTGTATGAAAATGCAGTTGGAACACCAAGCTATCATGGAAATCAAAATCAATAAATATAGGAAAGAAGGCCAAGAGACAGATCTAGAGTGTAGTACTCTTGAAAGAGTTATTTTTCTTTCACCTTCATATGCAAAATGATAAGGTAACAACTTTTTTCATTCTTCAACTAAACAAATCAATATATGTGTCACTAGTTTTTACTAGATCTACATCCATTATATAACCGAAAAAAACCCTAGTCCGAGCTCTGCCGGAATAACCCGAGATGTTGCAGTTGAAGTCATTCCGAAACAGTATACTAATCATATCTACTTTTATCAACTGCATGCATAATCCATGTCTTGAAATATATATATCTCTATTAACTGAATAATTATTTCATTTTGTACTCCGTTTTACAATGTATGCAATATATATCAAATGTTACTATACATGTAGTAGGTCAAACTTTGCCCAATTTGATCTTATCCACTCGTATCGTATAAATTTTCATATGTACATGAATTGAATGCATGTAATGTTTATAATCAACGAGTCACTTAAACAATAAAATGCTTTCTTTAATAATTATGCTGGATATAAAGGTAGCGAAATTGGATAAAAAATACATAACCCGCGTTAGCTTGTTATGTTTTTGTTTTTGATTTTTGATTTTTGGCAATGGTCGCTACTTTCATGTCCCGCATGAATCATCAAAGAAAGAATTTTATTGTTTAGATTTAATGTAGATTGGTATATTAGATAAAAAAAATTATAGCCAAAGTCTTCTTATATATGAATTTGAGTCCGGCATCATCATAATTATTTCGTACAGTTCGTGATTTTTCTTAGGTTGCTGAAGGTTTCGACCGATCAATAAATTGGTTAGAACTGAATAAATAGTGAAGTTTTCAGTCCTGTAAGTTTCTATAGAGCTATGAATCACAATCGGTTTTCTTAAGAAATAGTCTAAGGAGAAAATACTCGGTAAATGTAAATATCATTTTATGATCATATTCATTGATTACATGTTGCCAATCCATTACATTGACGGGTATATGTTACTCACATTAAATAAATATTCATAATTATGTAGTATTCCTGGAAAAAAATTTCCGTCACCATGCAAAGGACGGCCTTAATTCAACCCCGTGAAAATAAGTTTGATTGTGCGAAAATCATATGCAGCATGCTGATTGGTCTTTCATGGTTTCTACACCCTTCAGGTGGTCTATAAGCATTTTCAATTTCCTTTGAACAAAAAAGACGGATGACCCCTCGTAAACTACCAAAAACACCTTGCGCATTGCCCATTTTGAATGCTTTAGTGAGTTTAAGACAAATAAAATCCTTCTTAACAATCCAAAATAAACAATATAGATCTACGAAACGATCCAAAAATTACAATTAGGCCTACAAATGAAAAATTATACAATACAAAATTACAAATGGAAATTATTCAATATAGATAAAACGTTTAATAATACAAATGTAAATCATTCAATAAAACTGTAAAATTACACAGTACAAATGGAATGTATACAATACAAATGAAAAAATATATATATACAATACAAATAGACCCTATACAATACGTCAAAGAGAAAATATACAATACAAACAGAAATTATACAACAGAAATCGAAAAGTTCGAATATTGCAATGTTTTAAACGCCATACTCGTCTGTTACATTCTTTATTTTTATTTGCTTTTATCGAATCTTCTACTAGTTGAACTTCAATACTTGATCTATGTTATCGCTGGCAATACTTTCCGAGCTCAACTTGTTAGATTTGGTCATACATGGTAGCCTGAAATTAGCAAGCGATATAAATTTCATCCAGAAAGGTCATTCGCATGCGCATGTAAACCCATTTCTGCTAGCTTCCAAAGACCTTCAAGCGACCATCAGAATAAAGGTGTTTGTTGAAGGTTTCATTTTAATCAGACTAGAATCACCTTTGTTCATCTCCATCTTTTCTTCGTACAATTACTGACCATAATGATGTTATGCTTATATTGTACATGTAGCAACAAACTGTTATCAATTTTATTGTTGTGATTTTATTGCTGTTTCGTTTCAGTGGTGCTTACTTTTATTATGAATGCTTAAATTCAACAAGTATGTTCACCTAATCAAACTGGTATGAAAAAGTGTGGGAGCCGTTCAAAATAATTGAGAATTGAGACATGTTGTTTTATCTAATCACAGCATATATGGATATAAATACAAGGACTGAACTTTGTAAATATTAATACCTGTGATAATCAAAGGCTAGTGTTTTTATATATAGTCAATTGAACTAGATTATGTATATCCCAGTGACGTCATGTTTACGTTATATTTACGTCGCGTACCTAAGATTTTTGTCAGTATGTACTGCTCTCCATTAACCACTTCTCTAACCCATCCCCGATTTCATCACTTCCATCCCCTTTACTCTCTTTCTATTTGCTACCCTATGAATATCTCATTTGCGTATCTCAAAACCTTTCGTTTTGTTTTCTCTATCGGCATTTCAGTCATCAATAAATCACATCTTGTCTCGCCCCTTTTAACACTATCGTAATGGAACCATTGTAACAAGACCTTGGACTTTCGGTAAGATGTAATGATCTATTTCTTGCATCAAAACAAGTTAAAAATGACACTGGTTTCGAGTGAAATATAAGACTAGATTGCGTAGTCTTAGCTCAAAAGCCTGACAAGTCTTGTTGATTTCAAAGAGCCTTGGCTGAGTGGCCAGCAATGAAATAGACAGGCCTACGTCACATTGCTATTTGACACAACGACCCAAAGTCGAATCTCTTGTAAAAATGGTTCTAATTATACCCGCACTTTCTAAAGAAAGTTCGGGTATATTGTTGTTACCCTGTTCCGTCTGTCCGTCCGTCTGTCCGTCCGTCCGTCCGTCCGTCCGTCCGTCTGTCACGTTTTACTTCCTCAAACTGCTCTTACATCTTATAAACCAGCAAACTGAACTCTTGGAGTATGATTTGGGGTTTCATGTTGTTTTGTAAACAGGTTTCAAAAATTCTCTGGTAGTCCTGGGGGTCAAATAATTGGTAAAAAATGACGTTTTTTGACAAAAAACCTCCTTCCTCGAACTCCTTTTACATTTTCAACAGTAGACAAATCATCTCTTGGAATATGTTTTGGGGTGTCCTATAGATGTGCAATAAGGTTTCGGAAATTTCAATTTTGTCCTGGGGGTCATTAAATGGCTGAAAAATGACGGTTTTTTTTTTTACAAAAAGTCTGTTTTCAAAAAACGTCAATTTCTTTTTGCAGTAGCCTAATGACCTAATAGGATATGCTTCGGGGTGTCATGTTGACGTGTAATCATGTTTCAGAATTTTTGTTTTTATCACGGGGGTCTGTGGGCATCAAAAAATGACTTTTTTTTTGCCAAAAAAATATGGTTCCCAGAACTCCTCTTACAATTTATGCAGTAGCTATGTCATCTCTTGAGATATGATAGGGACTGTCCTATAGATGTGCAATAAGGTTTTAAAAATTTATATTTCATCCAGGGAGTCAAAGAGTAGCTGAAAATTGACGTTTATCACTCCTAAAAAACCTACTTCCCAGAACTCCTCTCATGATTTAATAAATAGCCACATCATATCTTGGGGTATGATACGGGCTGGCATATAGTCATGCAATAAGGTTTTAAAAATTTAAATTTCATCCAGGGAGTCAAATAGTAGCTGAAAATTGACGTTTATCACTCCTGAAAAAACCTACTTCCCAGAACTCCTCTCATGATTTAATGAATAGCACATCATTTATAGGGATATAATAAGGGCTGAGCTATAGATATGCAATAAGGTTTTAGAAATATAAATTTGATTCTGAGGGTCAATGCTATCTGCAAAATAATGTTCCATCCCATAAAAAAACTTTATTCCTGGACCTCCTCTTATATCTTGTGATTGAAATAACGTACCATAAGATGCATAAGGAGGAAGAATATATAAAATTATGCTTTAGGGGTGGGGATCACAAGCATTTTTTTCACGTTATTTGATCATTTCTGATTTTGGGAGGGTGGGGTGGGGTTAAGGTGACCCCCAGAGGCCATGACCTACTAATACCACAAAAAGATTTGCCTTGACATGGTCATGGTTGAAGAAACAAAAATATATATGGTTTAGGAGTGGAGATTTGATGATTTTGAGGATATTTTAAAAACATTTAACTATTCATGTTTTCAGGGGGTGGGGAGATTCAGTCTCTTCTCACATTTTTACAGTAGCAAAATCATTTCTTGATTGGTATTTTTCTGTATGATGTCAGATGTACATACCACATATCTCTTGACAAAAAAGAATAAGCAATTTAAAATAAAAGAAAATTAGTCATTAACTCTTTTTCTATTACTGGTGTATGATGATGGGGTAGGGGGTATAATGGGGAAAAAAAAGCTGCAACATGCCTTCATTCTCACTAGAAATGTATATCTAATCCACACATCCTGGGGATGGGGAACGGTTAAGGCGGGCCCTTCCTCCCTATTATAACTCATATAAACATGATATTTAAGACCCAAATTTAATACAAAATAGGGTCAATATGGAGTCAACTCAATAGTGTAAGTCTGACAAATGAAAAAATAAAAAAAAATCTGCAATTAAAATGACAGAAACTGTAGATAAGCTTATTCAAATAAAGATGATAATACAGTATGCTGCCAAAGGGAGATCACATTTTAGAAAGTGAAAGTAAAACTTAACTGTTTTGTATACCGGTGTCTCATAATATTGCGCTTCTACATGTATTATACTTACCTATATTGGTCAACATCATAATGATAATCCAATTAGCACAATATGAATTCCTTTAGCTGATCACCACAAAAGAAACGTTTATTCGTGTTAATTAATCCTATTCTGCATATCGAAAACAAATATGCATGTACACCATGTGATACTCATCAAACCAAAGACCTGGGTAAAACTAGTACCCGCTAATGCAACCTATAGACATGTGTTGTGTACGTAACTTCAGACGAAGATCATTTAATTGTAACATATTGCATGTATTTTCATAACTTTATTCTTTAAAACCCCTTGCACAATTTTATTAGGTAATTAACCATGTAAAGCACAATTTTCAGCTTTAAGGTGGTATGGGACACCCACATATTGTGATGTACTCCTTATTGAACGAAACATTAAATAAAGTGTATAAAATATAATATTTTCCCCCAAAATAATGTTACCTAACAGTTAGGCTTAAGAAAAAAAATTGTTTGTTTAGGGTAACACTGATGAAAAAATTAGGTTAGGTAGGTAGGGATTTTTTTTTTATTTTATCATATTTTTTTCTGCATGAGGGCACAAATACAAATATAAAATCCTAAGAATGTTTGTTTGTGTCATATTTAAAAACGGGATATTAATGGAAATAATATGAAGATCACAAACAGATGCAAACAGTTCAACCCCAAATTGTACGTAAAGGCAATATGTGTATTATTGGATTTGAACTCATCATTTATGAAAATTATAATTTTTAAAAAGTACCGGAAATTGCATGTGGCCTTCTTTTTGACTAAAACTGGTACAAGAGAGTGTTATTTAGAGGCTAACACTTGGTGCGGGTATTACTGTCTAATGACAGCATCTAGTTATTATATTGCATATGACCTTTGTTCTTCAATGACCAAAACAAACAATAACATAACAAATTATTATGATCACGTGACGCACTGATGACGTCAATTTACCCTGACCTTTCATTCATGACTACAATAATATTATTACTAAATCTGCAATTTCCTCTGTTTTGAACGACCGTCTGTCTATCAATTTCCAAGGAAGACAAAGGGGGTCACAATTAAAGGATAATAGATTCTCCCCAATCCAATCAGATTATGTCATGCTAAGGTCGCATTTTCTATTTCTGTTTTGCTGTTAATGAAGCATTCATTCAAGATTCTATGCAGCAATTCATTAAGCCTTTTCACCATGTTAAATTGCAACCATCCGAATGATGCTTACAAATGAATACTGTCCAGTGCATACAAGCATTAACTAAGGTCTTATACAACTCACAATTCACTAAATGAAATTGCTTGGTTCGTGCGTTTCCCATTTTGAATGCTCAGAACCTGCATTAAGTTAACACTATTTCATCCATTACCTTTTCGTAATCTAGGTTACATGACAGATAATTTCAGGTAAACGGGCAACTGTACTTTACGAACGACAACTGACATATCTATGTTGTAACATGATGACTCTAATTTAACTCATAATTAGAATTGGTTAATTGTTATGAAGAAACAATATTTACGGAAGCTTAATGAACATTTTGCAAAGAGTTTATCGATTGCAAAGATAGTGAAACTAAAACCAATTAGTTAAATGACAAGATATATTAATTTTATGATTGTCAGATAATGTAGTTTACTTAATTGAAGATTTACCTTTCCTACAAATATTTACTCACTCTTTGATAGCATTTTAGTCTAGAAAATTACCTCCGTAAAAACATAAAGTTAAGATTTTGAGAATCTACAAAAATTTGAACATTATTATACTTCTATTTATCATTAAATTTATTCATGGTGAAAAGAAGACAAGTAAGAATTGTAACGATGTTGACTTCGGTTAACTGAAAAATATTTGTGCAAATAATTATAATAAGGAGTCGTTGTTTTCTGCTACCTTCAAAACATCGCAAAAAGCAGTAACGTGAGCTTACACACTAAACATGGTTTCGTATAATGGAGAAACATCAACCTTTATTTCGCCAAATCTAGCCCCAATTTTTTTCGTCGATTTACAATTCATGCATTATTTAATTTCAAATTGTTGTTCTAAATCGAGTCTACATTTTACATTCATACCAATAGGAATACGTGATTACCTTGATAAATATAATGTTAGGGTGCTGAACAATTCAGTAGGGTCGTGGACTACAAATTGATCAAATCAATATTTGCATTCAGACCTCGCCAATAATTTAAATGCATTGCAAACAACATGGCTCAGTTGTAAATAATACATGTATATCCGCGGCAGCAATTTAAAAAAAAAACCTCTCAACTTGATATCAACGACGCAATTCAAGGTTTTGAATGTTCGCAAGTTACTTTTCTCATTCCTAATATAAAAAAAAATCATGATCACTTTAACCAAAATGAGCATATCTTTTTAACATCAGTTTTTAAAGTTTTAACATCTGTATCAGTTTTTATAAGTTTAAGTAAGTTTGTAAAGGGTGGCTGGAAGAGCGTACATCAATGTGAAATATGATTCTTCGAGGGTTTTTTTTTAATCCTGTGGGTGTTAAAACAAACATTTACAAAAGATGATGATCCATTATATAAAATCGTATCTCGCTCAGAGATTAACTGCATGTAAGTTGATCTTTCTGGCCTTTCCAGCAAATAAACCCGAATTAAGTTTTTAAAAAGGGAACAATGACCGTGTCTGCTTCTCTTAAAAGTTCGACATACCAAATCAAAGGGAAATGATTAAAGGGTCGTTTTGCAAAAGCTCTTTATGGAGAGATTTAAATATTGATTCACTTTATAAACACATATAAGACAGGGCATTGTTATCGCACAGGGCTTTAAAATACTTCTTTTATAAATTTACCGGTTACCCACAAATCAACAGAAGTGTTGGAATAGAGAGAGAGGGGGGAATTATTAATAAAAGTTATTGACGAGCAAGGAATGCTCTGACATTAGGGCGGTGAATATCCGGTTTGTTTACATTAGCGACCATTCAATCAGAATGTAAGGTCGTTTTGTGATCTAATGATACAAGTGTATAATTTTTTAGCGTTCGGGTATTTATTTTCCCATGGTGCAGTTGGGGTTGTTTAGTGTCTTCTATGGATATCCCCGCGAGCAGTTAGCTCCAAGTTTATAGGAAAACAACTCCAGGAGAATTCTCATGGATGGACCATTAAAACGACAACAATATCCGAGTTTTATCCGTGTGTTGAATTTCGTTTTCGGATAAAAATAACATTCTGCCATGGATCTTGTGATATCACATCCAGTGATTAAGGATAAAGGAATACGTAACATCTACAGTGGGTTACATTCCCACCATCTTGTTGGCCCCAGGTCATGTGACACAGGTGAGAGAGTGATTAAGGAGGATATCAAACATATCCATGCCGAGGAAAAATTTCGAAGGAGTCAGCTTGAATATATTCCCAAATTTCAAACATGTTTACCAAAAGCACCAGCTTACACAACAGTGGATAACCACAAGATTAAGAGGATAGTTGAACGTTTGTATTCAGCGGCAAAACGACCGCAATCTTCAAGCGTCTCAGAGACCGGCTCCCAAGATCGAACAGTAGCTCGATCAGTGAGATTTTCCAATGCGAAACCGTCTTCAGCAAAAGAACAAAAGCCGCGCGCGCAGTCCGCGCATCCACGTGCTCTCATCATCTTTCCGAACATGCGTGCGCGGAGAAACTGCAGATCGGCGAAATCTAGTGTTTCTGACGATAAAACTCTCAGAAGTGAAACGCCTACGAGTTGCCGATCGGAATTGACGCTAGACTTGTCAAAACTCAATACAAAGAAGAAGCGCAGACCCAAAACCAGCGGTAAGAGTGACGGCTACCCAAGTGTTCTGTCCAATATCAGCAACTGTTACTCAGAAAAAGACCAGTCTTACTACAAACCATCCCGTCAAAGCCTCTTTGAGATGATTCAAGACCTGTATTTAGATGAAGAAGCAGACTGAATTAACTCCCTTTGCGTAGTTTTTTCCCTTTCATTAATGTGTTTACCGTATATTTCCTTTGTTTTGTGCCATTAATGATATTCGTGTTGGTAGCAAAATTCACAATATTGGTAGGGGGATGTTAGAACCATTTTAACAAGACCTTGGATTTTCGATAGGACGTATTCATCTATTTCTTACATCAAAACAGGCTAAAAATGACACTGGTTTCGGGTGAAACATGCATATATTGCATGTCTAAGCTCAAAAGCCAGACAAATCTTGTTGATTTCAAAGAGCCAAGGCTGAGTGGCCAACAGCGAAATAGATGGGCCTACGTCACATTACTGTTTTGACACCACTACCAAAACTCCAAGCTCTTGTTAAAATTGTTCTAAAACTCCGTTAATGTATAAAAGTTAATAGTGAATTCATGTTGTATTGAGTACCATATTGACTTATATGCCCTTTATGAGATTAAGTAAAGGATAAGTGGGTGTAAGTCTATGTTCAATAGATATGTTAACGCCGCTTAATAGTTTCCCATACACATGAGCTATTTGCTTTCTTTTGTCGTCATCTTCTCAGACAATTTCAATAAGCAGCGTCTAACGAGGCACTTTGACAAAAGATTGTTATCAGAGAAAAAAATGAAGGAGTTGAGATTTAAGGTTTTCTCAAAAAACTCTTTACCATCATGTAAAGTTAAACTTGTTTGTTTTATTGAGGAGATGTATGCATATTACACAGGCACTTGACGTCATATAAAATATATATATATAATGTCGGATGCCTGTGGCATATTAACCGTGATATAGACTGGAGGGGGGTGTTAAGCATGAGAATGTCTTGTTTTAAAAAAAAGTCTATAGGAAACTATCACCAGTAGACAGTATAGAACCACATGCAGAGTCGATATACATCTGCAGGAGGATGAATCAGGTACACCAGTAATTAGAGCTTTCACAATAACTAGTCCATATCTACAGAACTGAAATATATTGTATATAACATAATTTTGCATTTATTGGTAGATCGATATGTATTATATATCGTTGCACCTATGAAACTCATGTATACATGTTTGTCCAACATTTAATTGCATATTTCATAAAGAAAAGAGACTGACGGAAAAATGCATGCAATATTTTTAGCCAGAAAAAAATGGGGCTTTTTTTTACATAACATTGCAACAGGGTATAACCAAATAATCACGTTTGTATTAGGTTCATTTCAGACGGGGACTTTGACCCGCCACCCCCATTCCGTGAAATGTAATAACTCCGCATTCGATCTCTGTTGATAGGAGCGTTATTTATATTTCCATAATTTCTAATCAAGCTTTCGTGTTTCCTCTACCGTTTTCAATGATACTCGGCGTCGGTTTTTGATTGGTTCTATCGGAACCTGTTAGTTTTTCTGATGGACGACTATAAGATAAGCCAATATTTAGAATAGGCCTAACTACGACGCGGTGTACTCGTAGTAATAGATCAACATCAAATCTGATTGAATTAACAGGGTTTTTGCCGACATACCGTGTTTAATAATTTCTTTTACCAGTATTTCGTTCCCGAGATATGATTAAATATAAACGAATCTAAGTAAATACAATTGAATATATATCATTTCGGGAGCGAGGGAAATTAAGCGTCACTATAATAGATCTAGGAATACTCCTAAGTTAGTTTTTTTCCCCTGCAAATATAAATCTCAGTATATTTTGTTTTGTCTGTTAAGTTTTGAATCAAAGTAACTTGTTATTAAACATGTATGTTGTGTTGATTTTTCTGTTTGTTATTTTTGTAGGTTCGGTAATTTTATTTCTAGTTTTGAATATAAAAGCAGCCGGGGATTGTTTTAGAGGTTTGATTTAAAAGAGGACTGTATGTTTGTGGCCAATTTTAAAACTATATTAATCTTGTTTAAATAAAAAAAAAAAGATAATGGGAGATGTTGAAATTTTAAAGCTAAAAGTTATAAAATCTACTAATTGTAAATTGTTTTTCTTTTAACCAAAAATATCATATTCAAATTCTGAGTTACGTCTTATGACCATTCAGCCTCCGTAACATCAATTCAACGATAAACCAAAAATAAAAATGATTAAGAATTCAATATTTTTTTTTCTTGTTTTCGGAATTATTATCCAATCAAAAACGGGCTCCCATGTTTTGAAAAAGCTTATGACTAATCCAAAGCAACATCGTATCTAAGCTTGTTTGATTTCGTTATTCTCCAAATCCATCCCCAGGAATTATGATACAAAAAGGGATGACTAGATGATTCTCGCACATAAAGACACAAATAGAAATGTCACATTCAATTCGACAGATTTTGCTGTGTTTGTTTTGGTACCGAGAACCAATCCAGAAATACAGTCACGTGGCACCGAGCCTGGTTTTGTCATTGACAGCGGCTTATTGGGGACCGGGATGCTGAGAACAGCTGTTGCTCACAGCAATCCTTAATCAGACGTGGAGGCGGCATAACCACCACCCTGGATATATCAAACGATTTAACTAGATCTTGAGCTTTACCTAATAAAAAATGCATACGCCCAATAGACCTGTAGTAAACCACCGCCCTCTCTCTCCCTCTCTCTCTCTCTCTCTCTAACGATTATCTCTCTCTCTCTCTCTCTCTCTCTCTCTCTCTCTCTCTCTCTCTCTCTCTCTCGTTCATTTTTAAACTTTTCATTAATGCCAGTAAAAATGGATGAAATAGTTTTTACATACATGTACGGGTGATTATTTACTACATATGTACAGTAAGATATTCTTCTAGAATCCTAATTCCTAGCTCTAAATTGTAAATTAAATAAGTATGTGTAGGCAAAGAAGGGTTCACTATGCACTAGTTTTACAATATAGTAAATCTTTCTGGGGGATATTTTATTATTGAGGATACTAAACATTGATACTCGTATTTCTATCGTTACATACTTTTTTATTGAATCCGTGAGAATAAAATCAAAACAACGCATAAAAAATAATATTAATCTTATCTGAAGTCTTCCTTAATCTTGCTTAACTTAAGCATGTCTTTCAATTACGTAAAATGTCAATAACATATTATTAGTAACATGGTTTGTAGTTGAACTAATTTGGTTTATTATAAACGCATAGTCAGAAAATTCAATTTAAAGCGTACGCCAAGCTAGGGTTCAGACCAGTATGGAATTTATTGACCACGTACATGTACATGTATACACCATAATAGGTCATCTACCAAAATTATACTTCATATATAACTACATATGTACATGTTATGTATCTTACATCTGTTTTAATGGCTTTTGGAGAAATTAAACTTCAACAATAATAATGTTTTATAATGAAAATGCACCAATTCGATTAGCCGGGGTACTGATATATAACATGACGTCATAAATTTAAAATAACTCAACAGTGAGTAAGGGGGGGGGGGGGGGGGGGTATTCTTATTCGGCAATGCAGTAAAGAAAAGGGGCTGGGTGATCAATAAAAACAATTAGATATTCCTTATGTTTTTTAAGATATGGTTTGTTTAGCTAGAAGCTATCATTTAGTAAAGAACAAAATCTATATATTTACTTTAAAATTTGAATATTTTGTTATATCTTTTATACAAAGCTCTTCTTTATAAGGGGATTAATATAGTCTTAAGATGGAAACTACCATCCAGCCCTCTTAAATATATTCAATTTTTTAAATTCCCCTTTTTGCACGTTATACGATCAGAGTCTACGTAAGTGCTTTTGCTTAAGTTAGGTGACTTAAAAACATACATAGGGTGCTAAAAGGGGATGGTAGTTATCTATTTGCACCAATTCCAGTGTTGTTCACACATTTACCAATGACACGAGTCACTGTTGTATTTAATGATCATTCCATGATATGGCTCAATGTGAAATGAAAATAAGTACTGTTTGAATTAAGCATTGTTGAGAGAGAGAGAGAGAGAGAGAGAGAGAGAGAGAGAGAGAGAGAGAGAGAGAGAGAGAGAGAGAGAGAGAAAGAGAGAGAGAGTCATGTTTAAGGATTGCATTCGTCCGTATGCATGCCATCTTAGACAAATGCACAACAATAATATAGCGTTGTTAAAAACATATATTTACATTTGCAAATATGCTTCCTTATGTGAACCTATAGAATAGCGAAAACGTTCAATTCTGTGTGAACGTTTCCGTGACGTCACAATGAAAACTGCACGCGCTTATCGCTTGTCGCTTGGATAAATCTCGGTATTTTTAACAGTTCTGAACAATTTGTCTCTCTCAAACGTAAATATAAGTAATAAACAGAATGTTAAAAAGTTCACCGGGATATGAAGTTGGTTGGTACGTGATCAAATCTACTGAGAAGCCCTTCGGGATTCACAGGATTTGATCACGTGGCCAACCATCTTCATATCCCGGTGATTTTTTTAAATTGCTGTTTATTTCTTAATTGAAAAATTGTTGTCCCATGATAAATCAGTGAAATAGATCTAATGAACTAAGATTGTCTTTTCGATTTCCGATAATTTGTCTTTTTTCACTGTTTTTATAAATAGCATTATTAAATCAGTTGTGTAAATCATCTTTGTCACTTAATTAGCTGACAATCGACAAAGATAAAATGGTAGATTGGGGGGGGGGGGGGGGGGGGGGTCATAGATTTTCCGAACAAAGGTTCGTTATATACAATACCTTGATTGTCAGAAGGCACAATGTAAACCATTTGCGTTTTGTACACATGGCAGAATTCAAAAAGGTCTGTCAACCGTCAAAACTTCTTAATCAGGCGCGAAAAATTTACTTTGAACTTTCCATTTGTATGCAGGGTTAAAATCAATGAAATCTACTTAGTCGAGAATTGCTTGATGCTGAAAAAATTTAAATTGCTCAGTTATCTTCCCTCTTTCTCTCTCTCCTTTTCTTTCCCATTCTCTCACTCTCTCCAATATTTTTTCTCTCTATTCTCTCTCTTAATAACAAATGATAGGATAACTTAATTAGATTTCTTTTTAAAAATCACACACACGACACAAAATATCTTTGATCCTTAGAGATATAGAAAAACAAAAAGCACGAGTTCTTAATGATACTCCACCTGATTAATATATTTTCCTATATAAGGTTACCTATCAATGATTAGCCGCCATAGCGCGCAGCTGTGCTTAAGGGGTTTTCCCGACTTAAAAATAATTTAGATCTATACTGGAGGGTTCCTTGTGTCTGCCAGTCGATTCTCGTCACCTTAGAGGACAGCAGTCTTTCACAGTCTCTGTATCCCTCTCTCTCTCTTCCTCCTATTTCTCTTCCATAGAGGATATAGTACGGATCGTGTGCCGTGTATGTATACAAAGGAACATGAATTTTTCTCTGGGTGGCGTTTTCTCTTTTTTTGCGGTAAGTAAATTATATATATCAATATACATAGTATATCAGCTTTTATAGAAACTATACATATATGGTATGATGAACATCATACATCATTTATCGATAATAAAGTATTAATGAGTATTGGCACGTACATGTGTAATTCATACCTGTTGTAAAATTAACATCTTCGATATTCAGAGCTAAGATAAGTAAATTTTCTTCTTCACGAAAATTGTGTCAATTTCCTGCAATAGTTGCATTGGGCACAGGGGCGCAATTAAAAAACAAGATGCTGGTATAGTTCTCAGATAAAATTCCTGATCAAAAGTTGTCTATCTCCCTATTTCCATACCTTTATGATACTGAATTGCAATTTAATTTTATTTTTACGATGGTCCCTAAAAATGAGTTTGCTTTTGCCTGCATAAAGATGTATTTGTCTAATATATGAAAGTCTCATGGGTATTTTGGACGATTGCATTAGCACGGTTTATTATAATAGAATTTAACCTTTTGGATTTTTTTTGGATCTAAAATACAATTTCAACAGTAATGGGAATGAAATCACGACAGATATATCCACAATGTAAAGCATTTGCTGATAACAATGCGCTTTAGCACGACAGCATAAATATATGGAGGTTTTGGAAAAACATACCTTTCTTAAAAGAATAAGAAGCTTAAGGAGGCTGGGTGGTCAACAAATTAGCCATCAGATGTTCCTTATATTTTAAGATATGATCTCTTTAGCTATAACTATTATTTAGTAAAGAAATAGTCTATATATTTTACCTTTTAAATCTGGGCATTTTCCTATATTCTTACATAGAGCTCTCCAGTATACAATCTAAAAATGGCCACGATCATCGAGCCCTCTTAAACCATAAACTATTCATGTAAAATAAACAAACAAACAAAACCCCGTAATTGTATCGACAAGATTAATAAAATATGTTTTTTTAACTTTACAAAAACTTAATTTAATGATAAGCGCATTTAAATGAATAAAGAGGAAGAGAAAATAAAATAGTTGATGTTACAAATATCTTTAAATGGGTTGCTTTAAACATACTTTTGATTAAAAAAAAAAACAAACCCAAACAACAGTAGATGCATTTTGTTTTATTCTACTACTATAAAATATTGTACGTAATGGATTTAAGCCATTTTCTTTAATTTAACAACCCCCATCAAACCCAACCCCACTCCATCCTACCCACCTCCCTCTCCAAAAATAATTAGCAATCGGTGTGAAATCTCCCTTAATCTTTTTTTCATAGCTGACATAAAAAGGCAACACTTTAACACTACTCATTTGAATTTCATTCGCATTTTGATATCTTTTTGAATATATATAAAGTCTGCTTAAATAACTAAAATGATATTGGCATTATACATAATATGACGTATATTTTAGGAAAAAATATTATGGAGACGTCCTTCTTTTTATAACTTTTACAATGATTTAACCTTACAGAAATAACACAATTGCAGTCAATTGCATTACAACGATTTAAAAAAAAATGATGAAAATAAAGATATAGAGTTTTTCTTTAATTTTTTCGTCCAAACCAAAAACAAACGCATCGAAAAAACAGTTGATACGTACAACAAATGTAACGGAATGGGAGAAATAATGACGGACCAGACCGGGATTCGAACCCGGGCCCCCTAAATCCATATACCAACTGAGCTATCAGACGCCGGTATTCGAACAGGTCTGACCGTCACATTCCTCCCACTTAAATGATCTTCGTCCCCGAGGATCACCCCAGACTCTTCCTCTGGCAGGAGTTCACCTGTCAGTTCCAGGGGTTGTTCACGGCACCAAATGTAACGGGTTGGGAGAAATAATGACTGACCTGACCGGGATTCGAACCCGGGCCCCCTGAATTTCTAGACAGGTGCTCTACCAACTGAGCTTTCTGGCGCCGGTATTCGAACCGGTCTGACCGTCAAACAAACATTTGCACTCAATTTTATTTTTAATAAAGGTGCAAACTCAGTGCATCATATATTACAGCATGCGTGTGTAGAAGGATTCGCTTGTAAGTGAATAACATCATATAATCGGGATCGGGCAACGGAATCGTATTACTCCCGTGGCAAGGTCAACAATGTAATTTTATAATTATTTATTTTCTATAGAATTTATTCTATGATATGTCCATCAAGAATACAACCATGTAGGTTGTCTTGCTTCGGGAAATTTAATTGACTTACTGGATTTAAAAGCCCGATATCGTTGGATTGCTTGATTCATATCGTAATTCCAAATCTCATTAGAAATAATTTTGATATTGATTATTCTTAAGGATAGTATAATTTTCCATGAGAAATGTTTCTGAAAAAAAAGATATTCTACCTTAATAAAGGTGAGATACATACATCAATCATAAAAATGGTTATTAACACTGGTGTATCAAATAAAATATTGAACTGTGTTTTTCGTTGTTGTTTTTCATTATGGGGGTGTGGTTCTTTGTTCTTTTTCTTTCTTTTTTGTTTTGGTCTTTTTTTTGTGGGGTTATTATTTTGCTTTGTTTTTGGGGTTTTTTTGTTTTTTGTTGTTTTTTTCTTTGTTTGTTTGTTTGTTTGTTTGTTTGTTTGTTTGTTTGTTTTCTTGTTTTTTTGTTGTTTTTTTTTTCTTTGTTTGTTTGTTTGTTTTTTTTTTTTGGTGTGGGGGGTGTTTTGTATTGTTTTTCTTTATTGCGGAAAGTGCACCTTTAATGGGAGCAACAATGCCATCCTGGTCCTGTCATAATTATCCGGCACAGTGATAAAGGTTCAAATCCCATATGTTATATAACTGAGCTTTAAAAAAATGTGCAAAATTTCCGCAGAGGTGGAAATGTGACACTGGCATGTGTTATACTGTCTGTAATTGGGATCGGACTCAATAAGCGTTACAATTCTACGTCAAAAACAATCTAACGTTGACCTTGAATTGTACCAGCCTTTCAGTTTTCCAACGTCATATGGTTCGACTGTTTATAAAAAATGACGATATGACGAATATAGTTCGGTTGTCTTAACAAAGGCAGCGGTCAGAAAAAAGTAAATATTAATAATTTCTTAAACAAGGTTTTTAAAAGTGAGAGTATAATTTATGTCATAGAAGGAGTTGACAAGAGGAAGGTTCAATGTTTTTATTATTTTGCCCCCCCCCCCCACCCCCACCCCCTTTCATCCATAGTTTCGAAAAATACGATCAGCGATTGAAACCTGTTCGGTATACCTGAGTGAAACATTTCTTCATATGGCTCATAACAACAAAAATCGATCAAATTAAGCGGACTACCTACATGTATCAGCCGCCGTACATGATATAGACAGGCCCTTTTTGTTTCTCATTAGTAACATACTCAGCTGAATCAGGTGTTATGTCAAAGATGTTTTAATTAAGATTTATTGGGCGGGTTTCCGGCATATGGATAATAACAGATGCATCGTTGAAGATTACTGAGAGCAATTGCATCTATTTTTAGTAACGAAAATTACTTTGTTGTCGAGAAAGTTGTGAACAATTTGTTTTAGATTTATTTTGTCTTGTCAAAGAGGACCATATGCTAAGACGATGCTTATTTAATATTTGTCTGCACTTTCAATATCAGAAAGTGGCAAATGATAACATGCTATCAAATGACAAATTTTCATAAAACTGCTTCTTTTCATAGTTAGCAAATAAGTACAAAAAATTAGCAGGAATTTTTTTAAAGATATGGCAAAATATATGATCGTCCATTTTGTAACAGTCTAGTGACATAACAATTTGCTACCATATTCATTTCAACATAGACTGAGGATAATAAGGTATCTTTGTGTTCCTTTGGCGAGATTTTTTATTAACTTTCATATCGTATTGATGAGCTATATCGCACAGTGATATTGATATAAGACCAACACAATACAAGTTTTTATCGTTTCATCAAGATTCATGCTTGCCTATATTATATTTCTTTTCTTTTTTTCTCATTATTACTCGAACGATAAGTGATTCTGTCTTGGGGTTTTTTTTACAATGCAAAGAAATGACAAAGCAATATTAGGCGAGTGCGATTTTATTACAGTCTATTGAGTCTTTTTTTCCATGGATGGAATAATAATCACTCCTTGTATACTTGATAAGTAGTATTTAAGTACACACGCGACGTTCCTCAGTTTTAGATAATTTTCATTGATCGATTTCTTCTTCATTTGCATTTATAAACCTGTCCATGCCCCAAAATTCAAGGTGGATTACCAGGCTAATTTTGAAGTTTGAATATTTGATTTTTTTTCTTTTATTAGCATGCACAATGCACAGTTATTGATAAAGTCATAATATATATTTTCAATTGAAACTATACACCCAAATAGAAAAATATCATAAAACATGAAAATATAACTTTGGAATTACGTATTGGAAATCTTCACATTGTACAATGCAAAGATAAAAAAAAAAAAAAAAAATTGAAAATATTGAAAATAATGAAAGATAGGTCGCGTCTGACCTTAAAGTAAGATTCCTCGAGTTGCTTCACGGATCTGCCATCAAAAGGTATCTTATTTTCAACCCGTTGGAATATACAAAAACATGAAAGTTAGCTGTTTAAAGTATCCTGATAAAATATTTCAATACTGTTTCAATACTGTTTTTTTGACGTGTACTGTGTACATGAAAAAATGACAATAACAAACCGTCAACCAATAATTCAATAATTTGCGATGTAGAAGTGTTCGCGAAAAAAAGCGAAAATTAGATCATCGCGAAAATTACCGGATATACGATACAATTATGATTTAATTTTTCAAACTTGATCTTAAAGTCTTAATTACCAATTCAGCAACTGAGACGTTCGGAAATCTTTTCAGAGAGAAAAATAAAACATCAAGAAAAATCGAGACTATGAAATAAGATGGGCAATTTGAACCCATATACCCCCCCCCCCCCCCCCAATCAAAACCACAATCTGACATTCTTCTCGAATGGCTGTCTACCATTTCTGAAGTGCAAGGACTTTCTTCTAATATTTCTTATGGTATTTTATAAAACATTATTTCGCTTTTACGTCATCAATCCGAATTTCGATCAAAATCTTCTCAACTTCTACCCTTGATTACTTCTATCTAAAAAAATCACGATTTATTATAATAATCTTTATTTCATATATATATATATATATATATATATATATATATATATATATATATATATATATATATATATATATAAGAAATTAATATAAGGTCAAATGTTTTCTCTTGTGATGTAAAATTCTACGATTGATTAGTCATCCATTAGATTTTGTTTTACATTAACACAGCTAGGAGGCAGAAATAGGAAATGTGTGTGATCAGCCATTGATTCCCCTGTGCTTTTTAGTGCAAATATTCACACAAAACGTCACCCTCGCAGAAGCTCCCCCCCCCCCCCCCCCCCCAGATCTCGTTTGGACACAAACCAAAGTGAGACTTCAACGGGGAGTTGGCGGTTTCGCAGTCTTGATTCTTTTTTGATATCCCAAAAATTCCGTGCTAATTACTTTGGTCATTATTCATTGCGGTGTTTCAACTTTCAATGAGAGAATGCGCAAAATCCCTTTGGATGTGTTTTTAAAAATTGGAAAAAAAATATTACGTGTCAATAACAGAGACTAGGTCTAGAACCCGATATTAATAACACCTCCCTCTTTCGTAAGACTTGACTCATCCCCCAACATGTTGCCTTCCAAGGTTAGGGAGGCTAAGTGATCAACAAATTACATGTAGCCTTTAGAGCTACTTTAAATATTTAGATATGTTTTTTTTAATGCTCTATGCTATTTATTTTTTTTTTACGCTTAATTAAAGAAAAATATCATTTATTTTAGCTTTAGAATTTGATTATTTTCTTATATCTTTATACAAATCTCCTCTTTTTAAAGGAGATCAATATATGCCAAAAATGGCCATGACCATCGAGCCCTCTTAAGGAGGCTGGGTGGTCAACAAATTAACCATCAGATCTGCCTTAAGTTTTGACATTATGATATCATATTTTTGGCCACAAACTAATATTTAGCAAAGAAAAAATCCAAATACTTTGACTTTGAATTTTGAGCATTTTACTAATCTATATCATTATACAGAGCTCTTCATCGTAATGAGGTAAATATACATCGACAATGGACACAACCATTTAGCCCTCTTAAGTCAGAAGAGAAACAGCATTGCCCTTTTCGGACCAATGGTTTTCTGCATCGAATTGGCTTCTATTCTTAGTACTTCAAGACTGAATTGATATGTGTAATTTTTTCCCAGAATTTAGTAACAAAACCGTCAAAACCAGACACCGGAAATTAGGAATCGGCCATTTAATGACGTCAGCGCTATGTCACTTACAGCAGGGAGACTCACCCTCCTGTCTATTTCACCTGTATCTAATTTTAAAAGTAGTTCATGTTGAGCAATATTTTTTTCTGTTTATGGAATATATTTCAATCTCCCATGTCCTACTTTAAAAGCTTTAATGGCACTATTTACCTTGATTGGTCAAATGGATTCGATTACGTTTGCAAGCCGACCATTTGTACTTTAATTTTAAAGTAGAAGCTTTTGGAATCAAGGACAGGTGAACCAGATCCTCATTCCAATGCCTTATTATTATTTTTTTTTTTTTTGCTCTACATATTCCGCGACTATGGATTGATTATGTTGTCTGAAACTTGATCTGAAAAATAATCTCCATGTTAAAACCGAACCTTGGAAATGAATGGTTGCACACTGATTAGCTATTCAACCATCCCTGATTGTTATAAAACAACTAACGGATCATATTTACATGTGCTGTATTTGATGTAGATAAGATTGCATGTCATCCTTCATTCTTCAGTCCTTTTCTAACACATTTCGAACGGAACAACATGTCATGCATCTAAATACTTTTGATCATTTCGCACGTAATCATTTACATACTTAGATAAATTAAGGTTTAATCACTATTAGACTGTAATGTAATTCAAACTTTTTAATATTCAGATGTACCAAAGTGAATTTAAACATATTTATCTGAGAATGACTTTAATGTTTCGCGATCGATCGAGACACTAGCTATACAAAATACATATAATTAAGGTAGATCTGATTGGTAATTTATTGGCCACCTAGAGTTCTTTAAAAAAAATTAATAAGTTGTGCATACAGGAATACGTCTTATGAGACATCAGTATATTTACGCCATTTCAAGTTTTTTCTCTTTGTTTAGCGTCTACACAAAATGCAAAAACCTATCTTTTTATCAGTAACCCCCCCCCCCCCCCAAACCACAACAAAAACGCACATTATTTTTCAGTACATTAATACCTATCTGTCCCCTCGTGATTGATTATCAATATTTGAATATTTTCTTCATACTGTACATGGCAAACATAATATACACGTCAAAATCCCAATCTTTGGCACAAATGATAAAACTACTAGTAGCAAAGAACAAAAATACGGTATTGGCAGAACATGTATTTGTCCGCAAAATTTACGATATTTTCAGTCTTTATGTTATTGATGTTGTGTATTGTACTATATAAGTATCATAATAGCTAAATCCTACAGGCACTAAAATGACGTCATTTTTAATTATAGCGTCATTAATCTGCGCTAATCATGGAATACTCGTCAAAATGCATTACTATATGTATACTTTAGTATGCTGTTATATGAAAAGTTGTCGAAAGTGTCTGATACTAGTAAATACGGAAGCGTATTAGTTTTACAGATTAAAGTGTGAATTTAACATATTAAAGTGTAAATTTCACATGCGACAACCACTTTTGTATTTTACATACCATTGGATTTAATAAATTCAAGACTTTTGTAAATTTTTTGTGTTGTGCATATTGGAAACGCGGCATATTTCGGCCTATAACGCCCTTGTTCTTTAAAATCCTAGCACACGTTTTTCAAAACGTAAGGAGAAATGTAAAAAAATTTTGGTACACGTATGATTGTGTTATTTACATGTCATGCCTCAAAACCAATCCGTCCACGGACGCTTAAAATAGAAAAATAGAAAAATAAAAATTTGGAAGGGCCTTAGCATCAATTTGAATTAATTTACCATGGGTCATTTACAAGGAAACACATCCTCAGCATTTCCATGTAGTAATTAATATTCATTTCGGCAGAGCTCCAGAGTAATTCATAATCATTATGGTCATCAAGTTATTTTTATAAGGTTCAATGAACTTTGGCGGCTAGTCATCTCTAGTTGGCATTTAATTATTTCGAATGCTGTCATGTACAAATTTATTAGATTTCTGCAAAAAAAAAAAAAAAAAAAATCACTATCATGATATTAATAACAGTAATCTTGTTTTGCATTTAAATAAAGGAAGAAATGATATTTTTGTACCATTGTTTTATTGGAGATGTGATGTAAATTGTTAATTTTTTCACAAGTGAACATATTTTTACGGAATGCAATAATTGTGGTTCTGATCAGTCTATACCGTAAGGGCAATCACTTTGTTGCCAGGTATTTCTGCCTCTCAGCAAAAGACCTTAATTCTGTGAACCTTGGGGGTTTTTTTTATTATTAAATCCAGGTAATAAATGATTATAAATTATTATTCGTATGTATGTGAAAACCCATGTTTAGGTAACCTTAGTAACTCTGCTGACCTATTTAGTAATTAGATCATTCTGAATTTTTTTTTTGTCGTGTGTCTGTCGTAAACCTTTGGATTTAATCAGCTTCATCACCGAAACTAATAAATCAATATCATTAAACATATCATAACACATACAATTATACATTATACATTATATAATTATACATTATACATTATACAATTATACAATTATACAATTATACATTTTGACCTATGCCTTGTGACCAGTTCATCAATGTACAGGACAATGCTTCCTGGGTTATAACACATGTACACAACCAATTGACCATTCCACCCAATCCCCATACCTCTATCTAACATCTAATGAAATTCAAAATATTTTTCACTGTCAAAATCAGTCATCCTAACCATATATTATATCAATAGATCAGTACTTCTTAAAATATGCTTGTAAAAGAATCATACCCAGGGTGACATTTAAGGCCCATGGGCATCTTTGTCATGGATGTTTACGATCTTGTTTCTGAATAATCCATAATGGACATGTATTAAGTTCTGTATGCAAAATTAATAGTTCTTGTACAAAACAGACATTCCTTGTTTTAGAACGAAGAGAGCTTATTAATTTATCAAATAAATAACTGATAAGCTCTAAGGGGTCGCCAGTGTATCGGCTCTGAGAACTGTTAGTATTAATTGGTAGGATCGAATTATGTTCCCGATATTCTTGGCAATGGAAAGGACAAAGACGATGCATTATAATGGCAATGAACTAGATACTCTTCATAACTGCATTACAGCGTAGAAACAGTTTTAAGTTCAAGGAGGCTAAGTGGTCAACAAAACAGATCTTCCTTAAATTTTGATATTTTATACCCATGAACTATATATCTAGTGTAAAAAATGCCATATATTTTAGCTAGAAATTTGATTTATTCCTAGTAAACTTATGTCTTTTTGTAGAACTATTCTTCCCAATGAAATCAATATAATCTTAAAATGGCCACGGTGTATCATGCTGGTACATGTACATGTATAAAAGTATCAAGCATTATGGGAAATTTGAATGAAAGTTGTCACTTTATGATCTGGAGAAGCTGAATCATGCGTTTGAAGGAGGGTTTTAAAAAGTGCCCATATTCATACGCGGATAAATCCCGAGTTAAACATGATAAGTCGTGATTCGGCGGCTTTGTCATTGAATACACATTCTCATAAACACGATCAGATTTCTAAGAAATAAGGGAGAAAATAACAGTTGATGTAAATACAACAATGTTATATTTGTATGACTCTGTGTGCAAACTATATAATAGATAAATAACTACTCCTTGCCGGATGCCTCATATGAAACCAACTGAGATACCGGTATATCGGTCACAAAAAACTCATGTTTAATGTATAAAAAAGGGGAGAAAATATAAACTTTAATTGACCAACCGAGCTATCGCTATTTTTAAGTATCTACTATTTCTACAAATTTCAATAATATGCATTATGCATGTAATTTTGGTTTTTGACATTAAGCAGTAAGCAATTTTATTTCCCCGAGAGCTCTCATATATACTTTGTAAATTCTTCGATGATGATTTTTTTCCCTTTGAGAATCCCTGTAGCAATAAGTAGAATTAGATTATATTGTTATTTTACAGCCTTGGTTGTCATCCTTCTAGATGAATAAAAAAAAATACAACGATTCTAATGATGGAATATACAATATTGAGTAATTAGGACACGATCGATTTAATTTATCATCTGATTTTTAACAATGGATTGATATGAATTAAGATTCTTAATTTTCATATATACATGTAACATAATGCTTCTGTCACACCATTGAAAGTCATGGTTCCTTTTTTTCTGTTTTTGGTTATCATTTATCATATGATAATCAATAATCGATAAGCATGTGTCGGATTATTTCCGATACTATATTATAAAAAGTTTCATCACTTTTTGACCATAAAAAATTATCCGACCAATTCATAACTATATTAAGTCCTGTCTTTTTATATTCTTGTGGTCTTTAGTTTGCGGGTTTTTCCTGTTGAAGTTGGTTAAGTTAGAATCATAACAACTCTTGTTCTATTTTTTTAAAAAAATAGAATTCTAATGGCGAGATTTCAAATATGCTATGCCTTATATTTGGTTTATATTTGGTTTCATATTTTTGAAAATACAATTCTAATGCTGAGATTTTAAATATACTTTGCTTTATATTTGGTTTCATATTAAATTATTAACATTTTTCATTGTATTTGTCTGTGATAATACTACGAATCGATTTTGTAATGTACAGTCCAGTAAATTCAAATGACGTATTGTTGGGGCGCAAGCGGGGTTTGCATATAATTAAAAGATATGAAAATAACATATACATATGTCAATATTCTAATATTTAATCGTATCATAGCTGAAAATTATATAAATTTAAGTAATAAGGAATCATTCTTTGAATATCATGAGATGATAATTTCGGTTGGGAGGTGATCAATTCTATCATAAGGCCTTCGGGCTTTATTGGATTTGACCACGCCCCGACCAAAATTATCACCTCATAATACTCATGCAAAGGATGATTCATTATTCCTTAATTAAACTCAAAATATATTTAACGATTTTTTAATTCGCTCATGAATTCATCGTGATCGTAATGTAACGAACGTTTGATGGGGTAGGTTTTTCCCCAGAGTTTTCGTTAATTAAAAACTAATTTCCGGATGGTGTCTTTTTTAACGCAGGGATTAAAAGATGCCGATGCCAGCACTTTATAAATAATTTTTCATTATTCTATTTTGGACCAATTCACATGCAGGTCATTAAAGTCAGCTTGCTTTAATCTTCTACAACCAAGCTGAATAAGATTTGCAGCGCCTGTTTTCACAGAAAAATTGGATTTTTTTTAAATCTTTGTATTGGATTTTTTTGTTATCATTTTCTTGACATACTCGAAACTAATCTAATTACACATGCCTAGGCTGCATTTTACAAAAGAACTTACGACAAAGTCGTAAATATTTGCAGTCTCATAGAATGATCTTTAATGAACAAAATTTATATAAAATCAATTGTTTTTTATTTTAATTCCCATAATTATATTTTACAGCCTTAAGAACAAAACATTGATGAGTTGTGATTAATTAGCATTAATTAATTTGGTCGTTAGTCGTAAGTTCTTTTGTAAAATGCAGCCCTGAAGTTTAGTGTATTCTGAACTCAATATGAACGTGCTATTCTTGATTTGACGTTTACAAGCACGTGTAACCATTTTTTTTAAAATCACGAATTTGCAAGATAAAATACATTTGCCTATAAGTATAGAAAAAATACTTAATATGTCATTCTGGCAAGAATTTGTTTATATTACAGATTGTAGCTATCAAATAATTACCAGCCTTCTCTATTTATCATAATATCTAAGATTCTCTAATCGAAGAAAGACAATCACATGAAAGACATTTTTTGACAATTGCAAAATAATTATATCTCGGTCACTCATGGATAACTGTTTGTCTGGATTACTTGGATTTTATCAGATAAACATTGTTACGGTATTTAAAAAAATCTACGTCACCGGAAAGGCTAACGGTCGTAGATATCACGTCGTTTATAAAGATGTCTCCTACAAGTCACCAGTGTAACTTTTTTACACAGTCGGAGGTTTCCAGCTAATCACTCCCCGGTGTGTCTTCCTTGTTTCCTATTTGTTTTACGCTATAAATCTCCATTATTAATATTCGTCCCGGTGGTGGAGAGACTTATTGCTATCAGAATAGACGTACAATAATATTTATTGGAAAAAAAAAAACACGCCTTGTTTTCGAAGGAGATAATTGCAGCCTAAGGGACAATTCTACAGACTGATGTTTTGGCGACAAGGACCTCAGATTTTCTCCGTTTTACACAGCAGTAGAACAAACAATGTAAAAATAGTGGCCCGTCGCGTCAGACATTTAAATCACACACGTAATTGCTTGCGGAGGTTCCTTCCGATGGTGCCTGCTAATTGATGCACTTATAAGCAAGGATTCGCGGTTTTTCTAGGGTCCCATTGAATATTTATAGTTTATTGAACACTTGCACTTACGAGGGTTGTTCGATATGTAATGTGTACTATTGTACGATATCTCAAAAGCATACGATTCAAATATTGAAATGAACATTACATTCCTTCAAAGTATTCTCCGCGGTTTAAAATACATGATTTCAATCTCTGAATCCATTTCTGAAATGCGTCACGTTACGCTGATTTAGGTAAACCTCTGAGGCACTGACTGATGGCTGAGCCAAGGGCTTGTCGCGACTTGCAACGACGACCAGATAAGAACTGTTTTTTAATTAGTTTTTGAAAAAGGAAAAAGTCACATGGGGCTTGACCTCGAGAGTATGGTGGATGTGGCAAGACAGTAACCTTCTCCGTCTTCAAAATTGCTCAGATGTATGTGATGGAGCCTTATTATAAATTAAACAAACATGCCTAAATCCTGACGCAGGGCGTCGTTTATGATAATATTTTTGAGCTTTTTTAGTATATCATCTTTTGCTTTTTGGCACCGGAATTTGCACGGCTATATCAGCACATATGAAGAATATGCAATAAAGAACCTTCTTTGTACTTATGATTCTTTTGGCAACTACAGGCCTTCTACCGTGTTTACATGTAGTTAACCATATATTAATTGTTACCAATTTTTCTTACTGGTCAAAATAGTGAACCCATGTTTCGTCAACATTAACAATATTTGCAAATTGTCTTTGATTGAATTTGGGAAACATTTTTACAATTACTTTTTTTTGTACTCGTACCTTTTTTTGGTCATCTGTCATTATATGCGGTATCAATTTGTTAGAAATCTTTCGTACTTTCAGAATACGCTTCAAACTGAAATGCATCTGCGATAGCGATATGCCAAACTACCAAAATAATTTAAAAAAAAATAATTTTATACATTTGGTTTATAATTACATTATAAATAATTTTCGTCGAAAGAAAATTATATGCATCATCATCGAATACGTGGAGAAGTAAAATGTGGACGTTCAGAACGTTTTCCTCTGTCCCTGGAATCAGAATCATCTTGGTCGTATGATAGATATCTTTAGTCCTGGAAGATATACTTTTAATGTATAATTAATAGTACTCTGTAAGCGTAAGATTATTATGGTCATTTAAGACTTTCGGGATTTTGCCAGTGATTACAATAAAACCAGGGGTGGTGCACGTGGTCATTTTTTTTTATCCGCCTTTGTGAGAAGGATAAACGGTCGGAAATAAACACAGGATTGGGCGTTGTTTCATGCCCTGTACTAAATCGCATGTCTTATTGAGCAGATTTGACTGAATAATCACGTGTTTAGACCTAATTATAAAAAAGTTACTTCTTCTGTTTTTGGCCATTGATTTTCATTGATAATTATTCATTGATAAGATACTTTACAGTAAGTCAAGTGTAATGAAATACTGGAATATGGTATGACATATTACGGCACTCCTTGGTTTTACTGTAAAAAAAAAAATGATTTACATGTAATAGTTTATCAAATGTTATGCAATTAATGTGAATGAAGAAAATATAGATTGTGACCTGGTTGAAAAGTGCAAAAAAAATTCTTATAATGAGTAGTTCTGGCATATCAAATAATTTCAAGTTTTTAAAGTTTTTGTAAAAATTAATTAAATAGCTTGATAAGGAAAATTAATTTTAAAATAAACCGCAAAAAAAAGGATTAAAGTAATAAATTTTGATTAGAAATGTACACTGTGTATTCTCTTTGGAAAATTTTAATATCAGCTAGAGAATAAATAAAAAGAAAAAAATCGACCAATATTTATTACCTATCTTATAACGGAGATGAATATTGATGAGAAACCAAAAAAAAAATCACTCTGAAAGAATTGATGGAAATGGATGCTAGGGATATATAGAAGAAAGAATTGTTATTCTTCATATCTTTATTTTTTGGAGACTTCTACATACTGTTACAGTAATATCTTTGTAGATCAGCTACAACAAACATATACCAATGGAAAGGGTTATACTATAGGCTACTTTGCCTGCTGCTCAGTCCATATTCACTGTACATATATTATGAATAAAATAAAATACTTCTCGAACTATAAAGAATTGTTATTTTCTCGGGGAAATCTCGAGCATCTCGATCAACCCTTATTCAAATCCTCTCATCAAACCGCCTAAACGTGACGTTGTAATACCATATGGATACCAACATTACGGGCCGTGATCGTTTGGATTCAGCAAAGATTACCCCCATTCCCCCTTTTTTTTTTCTCAATCTCCGCCAACTTAATTTTGTTGAATAGCTGAAAAATTAATTTCCGCAAAAATAACGTAAGTAATCGCTTATAATCTCATCTCTTTTTTTATATTCTTTTTTTCTGTTTTTGAGACTAAATTAGAAAAGTCTTTAGTTTTGTTTTATGTCAATTTTAGATAACTAATCACTGGGCTTTGTTTTTAATTTACTAGGATTTTGATTTTAACCAATCAGTCACTCGCGTTTGTTTTATATATTTCTTAGTTGATTAGATTTTGATTATATATTATAATCATTCCATATATAGCATTTTTTTTTTTTTACTTTCTATGATTAATTTTAGATTAAATCAAACTGTCGTTGTTGTTTCAAATCTCCCTCAGATTTTGAATATAACCAATTAATCGTCGTTTTTACATTTTCCTCAGAGTTTGATTAACCAATCATTCGCTATTGCTGTTCTTTCAGATTTGTATTCGCGATTTTGATGCCCCAATCACTCGCCGTTGCTTTGAATCTGCCTCAGAATGATTCACCCATCACTTGGAATTCTATAGACATAAAAATGGAAGCTCAGATTGTGTCTATGTCACTTAAACCAGTCTCTGTTTTTGATTAACCAATCATCCTCCGTTGTATAACCATAGATGTTGATTGACCAATCACTCATCGACGCCCTTACTTTTCTTATATTATTATTTGACCAATCAATTGTTGTTTTAAATAATACAATAGTTCGACCTGCGTTGGCTTGTATCAATAAAACCGATGACGGAATTATCAGTGTTGTTTTAAACCGTTCCTGATTTTTAAACTCCTTATAAAAAGGAAGTTGCAATTATATTATAAGCTGTTGTTTAAAGAACTTCATATTCATATTTTGATCAACTTGCTTTCAGATGACCAACCACTCGCTTTTGTTTGAAAACGGACTGAGAGATCCATGGAAATATATCTCTGATGTAGATTGTACACACACCATGGAATCGGAAGTGAATACCAAAGAAGGTTTGTAACAACTCAGCGGATTGGTCATTTTTTAAAAAAAAAATCACAATCGTAACTTTTTTTCAGATGCTTTGTTTATCTTTGTACATATACAATTAGTTCAGACATTCGCAATCATTTTAACATACAACGGAAACTGGTTTTTAAATTTGTTTTCAAGAATTGAGCAAATAGTTTATTCATAAAATTAATGTTTAAACGATACGATAGTGAAAATTTCCAGATACAATTATGTTTATGCATATCACGAATACTCTGTCATTCTAAAGTTAACTCTAGGCGGATAAAATGTTTACGTTAAATAAACTAAATAAAAAATATAAAAAATATGAACATACCAGTATACCAAACATCAACACCGCAACCAGGTTACAATGATTGATTATGGGTGTAATGATAATACTCTAATAATAATATTCCTATAATTTCGATGGACAAGTTTGATATTTTTTTTTTTTGCTTCAAAATTTGATGACAATCCTTGCATTGATAGATTCCTTTCTTACGTCATCTTTCTGTTACGTTGCAGTGTCTAATTGGTGCAGTGCAACATGGGATACCATTTTGTGCTGGCCTCCTGTCCCAGCCGGTCAGACGGTGTTTATGGCGTGCCCTCCTTACCCTGGCCTGGACCCCCACAGTGAGTCTCTCTCTCTCTGTCTCTGTCTGTCTATCTGTCTGTCTGTCTGTCTGTCTCTCTCTCTCTCTCTCTCTCTCTCTCTCTCTCTCTCTCTCTCTCTCTGAAACCACAGTAGTATTCAAGGGTGTACATTTTCGTGAATTTCGTAATGTTTGCAGATTTGTAGATTCGCTTACAATGTCCCTATAAGTTCATTAAAGGTCAAGTTCTTATTTAGATGAATAAATATGTGATTAATGGAATTGTTTAACAAACGAAATCCTCAAATAATTGTATAAAACAAATAAATAAATTATGAAATCACAGAAGATTTTAAATGTAAGGCCATGTTTCTTTTGATAGCTGTAGTTAATGTATTTTGTATATTATCGATAAATAGACTCAAATTCATCGTTTCCCATCAACTCATTAAAATGTGAAATTTTTGAACAAATAATTTGTTATCTACCTTGTTTTGAAGTAAAACAAGAAAAGCGCTTATAAGTAGCAGTTATTTGAGGAACAATTAATAATATATCGCTTAACCGATTTGTAGGGCAAAGATTAGTCTAATCGAAAACCATTATTTCAGAGTAAGCATCATTAGAATGTCTAGAGAAATAGATATTCAAAATCGTGAATACTAAAAAAACCTTTAATACATACAAAATTCTCATTAAATCCCCAAAAGGTTTCATTAAACTTGTTTTTATTAGTCTTTCTGGGCTGTAAACCCTAGATTCCAGTACCAGTTTGGTTTTAATATCAATTTTTTTTTTATTGGTATGACCAGGACAGACCTCATTTGTAGCCGTTATTAGAATTTGCGCGATGTAAACGCTTTTAAATTCTTTGGGGGAAAGGTTGATGATTGATGGTTGATCTAATTCCATTGAATCAGTCTGGTAACATGTTGTTTTTCCAGCGGGAAACAGGATTTGGTCAACGAAGTGGTATACGGAAAAATTTAGGGCTAACTCAAATAGGGGAATATGTGGGCCAAAGTGATGGCATTTAAGTTTATGACCCTTTTCCGTTAGTGATAATGATGTTTGAAAAAGAATCTTGCTTTTCCATTGATATATAGTATTATCACATTATTTCAGTAAACTAAATTTATAAGCTTGACTGCATGTAATTTTAAGAGAAACAGTCACCTATCTCGGTGAGTTATCACCTCTTTTCAAAAGGTCACAAGGTCGATGAACCTTTGTGGAAAAAAAGAATTATCAAAATGATAAGCCCTAAGCAATTCTAAAATTTCATAATAGATATTTTCTGATAATAGAAATGGCCTACAGACGCTGTGGTGAGAATTCTCTGTGGGAAGGGTCTCAGCCCCTGGGGTACTCAAACTATACGGACTGCTACACCCCAGAGTCAAGGAGACTCATGGCCAAGTTCTACGGCAATAAGTCGGCCGAAGATAGAGAGGTATAGTATCCGATTAATCGACTGATCGATTAATGAATTGATAAATCCTTCGATTGATTATTTGGATTAATTGTGAAAATAAAAGTAAACGAAAGTGAAGCGAAGCACCATGCGTTTTTCTTTACTTTAAAATTGAAAACAAAACTTATAACAAAAATTTGCAATTACACTATTAATATTTTTATTTAAATCGTATCTTTGAAAAAAAAATCTTTTTTCAGTTGATGAAGAAAATTGTAGTTGGAACTCGAACTATGGAAATCATTGGTCTTTGCGTATCTCTTGTGTCATGTGTGACGTCGCTATTCATATTTTGTTACTTCCGGACTTTACGATGTCACAGAACTCGGATCCATCGGAACCTCTTGCTGGCTATCATTGTCCAAGTGATCATACGTCTAGTCCTCTACATTGACCAATACATTGCCCGGGAAAGGCAATCACAGTACCTCGCAGCAACCGGAAGTTACATTGCAATTTTTCATACGGTACATTTTTCCTCGGGTTCATACCAAAAGTCAATATTTGCTTTTATAGTCGTCTTTTTCCTATTTAATTATCTGTGTTCGTGCTTCGTTTTTTGGGTTAATGGATTATAAAGGGCCAAATCTGATCAAAATGCAATTAAAAAAACAATCCGCTTTCGGAAAGACGGTGCTTTTAAATGCATATACATGTACATCTTATTACCTCTTGTAGCCAACATTTTGTGAGACGATATACACACTATTGGAGTACACGGAGTCCGTACAGTTTATGTGGATGTTGGTTGAGGGAATACATTTACACAACATCATCGCTGTCTCCTTCTTCTCCGGGAAACCCAACTATATCTTCTACTATATTCTGGGGTGGGGTAAGACTAATTTAGCTCTAATGCGTGCAATGTTTACGCTTCTTTGAAAATACACTTCTGGTCTGCCAATGATACAAGCGTTGGATATTTTTCCAACGTAAAGAATGCATGGTTACAATTGACGATTCCAGTTAGTCCGAAATATCTGACGTTTTCCTGGCTTTTTTTTAACGATTTTGATATTTTACATGTTTTCCTGGCATGTAAAATATCAAAATCGTTAAAAAAGCCAGGAAAACGTCAGATATTTCGGACTAGATTCCAGTGTGTATAAAGTACATTGTACAACGTAAAATTGTCAAACTGTTTGTACAATGAGGTGAGGTGGTGGTGACCCTTTTAAGAGGACTGGATGGTCGTGGCAATTTTTACATGTAGACTATATAAATCTCCTTGAGAAGAAGATCTTTGTATGATAATATAAGAAAACATCCAAATTTTAAATCTTAGATATATGAAATTTTTCTTTACTCAATAATAGTTTATCTATCCAAATTTTTATCTAAAATATATAGAATTTTTTTTATACTCAATAATAATTTATATCCAAGTTTTAATTTAAAATAAATGGAATATTTCTTTACTCATTGAAAATAATAGTTTATAGCTAAACAAACCAATTTTTAAAAATTAAAGTAGGTCTGGTGGATGATTTGTTGACCCCAGCCTCTTTAAAGTATATTTCTACCCCACAACAAAACAAAAAAGTTTAATGGTTTTTAAAAACAGGTGTATTAAAGTTAACAGAATGCAAGTTCAAGCAGGTGCACGTGAAGAGTGCCAAGGTCATAGCAATAAGTGATAGATCTGAACGATTATTACTCAATATTTACTCGAACACGTGAGCAAATTTAAGAATGATCTGTATCGTGTCTTAGAATAATGAGACCATTTGATATTTTTTTTTATTTATTCAGGTGCACCTATTCCCTTCACAATAGCATGGGTGGTGACAATGCTGGACTTGTATCAAAACAGGTGCGTGAAAAAACGTAGGTAGATATTTACACGAAACTTACACATCTTATCATCCGGAGTCTGATATCTGAATCAGATGTAATGACCCAAACTCCGGAAACCTGATATATACACGCATGCCAGTTGTCACGATATTGGGGGGAAAAGGAGATTCGCAAAATTTACAAGATCACGTGATATGGTGTCGATCATATGGTCTGTGATGACTGTAATAAGGCCAAAACTTGACGAAAGTGGATCATAGGAAGTGTCATATTAACCTTGAGCTCTTGCTGTTCAAATGAGACCACTGATTTTAGAGCCTAATTTCAAGTTTATGGAACACCAAAAAATCAATTTTCATGTTAAACTTTATGATTTTATCATGTTCAGTACAGTGGTGAATACTACGCGTACTCGTTTGATAAATCCTTGCTGTTTTTCAAAAGGAAATGATGTTTTTTGTTATACCTTAGATTGAAACTACCATTAACACATTCCTTTGCTTCAAAAGATTCCAAATGAGAAACATAATCCGCAGCCTAAAAAGGCATTTTTGTCGGTAATCAGTTTTGCATTAATTTAAACAATAAACTGCTGTCTTTGGTGATTCATGCGGAATATGAAGGTGGTGAAATTACAGAAAAAAATTTACAGTTTACAATTTACAGAAAAAAATTCACATAACTCGCTAATGCGGGTTATGGATTTTTTTTTTTTTTTTTTTGCAATGATTGCTTTCTTCATAATTAACCCGCAAGAATCATCAAAGAAAGTATTTTGTAGTCTATATTTACATCTTTCTTTAACTATGATTGTAAAAAGTAAGTTCATTAACTAAATTTCTGTCAATGTACATCAGTACGTTAGCTAAAGGAACCAGCCAAATCGTCTTCTCTGGGAATTTGAGTCTGCATGACATCATCATGATTATTTCGTACAGTCCGTGATTTTTCTAGGTCGCTGTAGGTTTCGACCAGTCGAAGTTTGTATAGAGCTATGAATTAACAATGTTTCCGTTAGAAATAGAGGAAATCATACTCGGTAGATGTAAATATGTTAATATGAATACTGATATTGATGATGAAATATAATGTTTGTAAGCCTGCGCTTAGTGTTTCCTGAGTTAACATTATTATACTTTCATGTTAAATACTGAAATCTGATTGGTTAAGACGCAGTTTGTAATCCGTTCTATCGTCCTTAGCGTTAGCAACAAACTTAGCAACGGGTAACATATACATTTACATCTATTGCATGATGGTGAGGGAAAAATGAAGATTTATTCCCCCCAGAAAAATCATATTTCCCTCGGGCAGAGCCCTCGGGAAATATGACGTTTATTGGGGGAATAAATCATGCAATAAAAGTTTTATTATACCGAACAGCATATTATTATAAAAAATACGTCGATTTCTAATTTTCTGATAATTTTTCGACTTGTCGAAAGCAAAAATGTCGTGATTGTTCGTTTTTGTTTTTTTTTGTTATTGTCTCTCTTTTCTTTTATAAATTCGAATCAAATATAGTAAAATTGGTTTTGTGGTATAAATAGAATTTAAATGATTAAATATTTTTGATTTAATCGTATTTGTCAACATCTTATGCTCATATTGGCTTTTTCATTCCTTTGGAATGAAAAATCTTGAGATTTCTGAAGAGGTGAGACACGCTATTTAATCCTCGGGAGACATGACGTTTTGTTCTTCCCGTCACGTTACTCTCTAGATCAATCAGATGACGCGTTATATAGAATAATCATTTTGAGGTGTAATAAAACGAATTGGTACATCCACGTAAATTATGCGCATACGGTTCGCCATAGAATTCACGGCAAGAAGTAAAGTTTTCTTAAAATTTATGACATTCAGTATAATTAAATAAATAGTGCCTGTTTGGAAGGGCAACAGTTGAAATTGACACCTCTCGAAAACCATTGTCAACCTCCGCTTCGCGTCGATTGACAATGGTTTTCTCAGAGGTGTTAATTTAATTTCAACTGTTCAAAATTGAAGGGATTTGGATCAAATTAAAATTTTAATAAAGTAAACTTTTAATGACGCTTATTCTTCGGACTCATTTTTATACCCTTTTCCCATTTTTGGAAAATGATTTTATATCAAATATGATCTATTTCATTCTGATTTTGAAAAATCTGAACGACATTAATTTTTTAATAACAAAGAAGCACTTGCCTTTCTTTTTAGCTGCTGGTTTCCATACTACTTTTTAAAGCAATACTGGATCATAGAAGCTCCAAGAGTGGCTGTCATAGGTGTAAGTACTATTTCATACTGAATATAAACACATGTACTAGGATAATATTTAAGAATTTAAAAACAAAGTAACAACGTGTATATATGTTATACATGTAAACATTTGTGCATTCCGTAAATCCCACTAAAATCTTTATATCGTATCAAAAAACAGCGATGACGTAATTACAATTATTCATATGTTCATTGTATAGGATTGCAGACTTCGAATGGAACAACAAAGTGTTATTTTTTGTTGAAATAATAACTATTAATTCTCTTTATTTATTTATATTTGTGTTTTCCTTAAAGTTTTGATGTAATGACGATATTAAATATTTTGTAGGTTAATTTATTTTTCCTTCTGAACATCATTCGAGTTCTTGTCCATAAGTTAAGAAAAACTCGGACCTTGGAACCACAGGTGACGAAAGTCAGGTACGTCTGTTTCTTTTTGACAAAGGACAGTTGACAGACTACACTTGCTATTTTTTTCTTCAAAATGTCAGTTTTCTTTATAACATACATTATCTTACATAAATGATACACAAAGTCACAAAGTAAACAAAAGTGTATATATGCAAGTTATGGCAACGCACATTGAAAATTATACGCACTTTAAAATTCTTCAAAAGTGAGTTAAATTTTAAACCATATCATATTAAAAAAATTATCAAAGTTAATTAAATTCGTGACAAAGACTAACTTAAGACACTTTTTAAAAAAAAAATATTCAAATTTCGGTATGATTGAATTAACATTTTTCTTGGTACAGACATTTGACGCACCTTGTTGTTCAAAACAAGGTTTCAGTAGACAATAGTATGAATTGTATTATTAAAAGAGTCTAATCTAAATAGTAGTTACATGTATGTATCTACTGTAAAAATCATTTGATGTATCATTCTTTTTGACCTGTGTCTTGCTGTATATTTTAACTTGATGGGTGAAAATTATGACACATGTAGAAGATACTCAAATCCTGTCCCTTTCCCATCGTCGGAAACCCACGGTCGGTCTCCTTTGTCTTACGGTAAGAGAAGCGAGCCCGACCGTGGGTTTCCGACGATGTCCCTTTCCTTTCTACACATATCAAATTTATTTATATAACTTGCATTTTGTTGATTTACTTTTTACTCAATACAATTGAAATACAAGCGATAAAAAAGGGGGATAAGCGTTGATGTAAATATATTACAATATCATATTTTGGGAGTGAATCTGACACAAGAAATTTTACCAAGATATGACGCAAAAACACTTTCGTTCTAGCAATATTTGAGCCCTTGGAGTCTAAGGTAAAGTAGAATAGCCGATAAAAAAAAAAAAAAAAAAAAAAAAAAGGATTAAAAAAAAACCCTGACAGAAACTGTATTGAAGTTGATCTGAATTGCAATGGTATATACATGTGTGTGTATATATATATATATATATATATATATATATATATATATATATATATATATATATATATATATTTATATATATATGAAGCAAAAGTCTATAAATGCCCGTTGGTTTTAATTGTCATAAAATTCCAATTTATTAAATTCACAAAGTTACCAAAAATAGGCGCCTCAGACCCCCCCCCCCCCCCCCCCCCCCCCCCGGCAAACAAAATTATCCCTTGAACCATTCCTGGAATATTGTTCTGGACCTGTGCATGTCAGTACATTGATTTTGGAAAATACATGTTTTATTCCCTATGACTACCGAATGTGCTCCTTGAATTATTTTTTCAAAAATCTATTCAAAACCTTAACCTTAGAAACCTTAATTATTTTAATTTTTTATTAATTAAAAGTGTTTATGTGGAAATAGCCATTCATACGGAAAATAAAGTCGATTACACACTTGAAACTTCAAAGCATTACGGTATCTTATAAAAGACGAATTGGTTTCATTAATGTTTGTATGTATATAATATTTTAAACATTGTATTTCAGGAAAGCCGTGAAGGCCGCCATTGTTTTGCTGCCGCTGCTGGGCATCACGAACATCGTGAACCTGATCGATCCCCCCGCGGAGAGCGTGGTCCAGTTCGGACTCTGGTCCTACTCCACTTACTTCCTGGTCTCCTTCCAGGGATTCTTCATCTCACTGCTGTACTGCTATCTCAACGGAGAGGTCAGAATTATCTCTGTACATGTGTCCATCTTACATACATATGTCTTGTCATTGCGTCAGTATCCTCATCTTAGCTGTCATTATATAGTATCATTTTATTTTCATCTCAGCCTTGTTATCTCAAAATGTCAGAATTATCTCTGTCTACAGATTGTATCTTTAGTATTTCTATTTATAAATCTAAAAATGAGTTACTAATTTTAATTTTCATGTCATTTTTAATCTTAACACTGATTTCTCAATATGGAGAGGTCAGAATTACACCAGTCTTATTAAAATCAAACCTTCCACTAGCTCCCTTATTTAGATGGTCGCGACCATCAAATCAAAGGATCGATTTTAATCAGACTGTATCATTATCACTGCTATATGTCTATCATGTCAGTTTTATCTCACTTCTGTTCAGCTACGGCACATGTATATCATTGCAGAAATTGGATTTATAATTGTCACCGTCATACCTGTCTTGTCATCTTTGTCTTACTGCTGTCATACGTGTAATTCTGGTTACTTACCGTAGTAAACTATGGTATACCAGAAACGTAATAAAGGCAAATACTTAAAAGATCTATGTTGAGATTCTTCTGAGGCATCTCATGCAATCGCAATTTCTCAGGTTTTCCCGACAAGCAGAAAAACAACCTTGACCATGACAACCCCCGTATAGACAATAAATTATAACAAAGGCTTCGGGAGCTCAATGCAAGAATAGCCATAGCTTAGGTTTCCAACGTTGCGATCAATTGTTTTAAAAATTTCGATATGTTTGTAGGCGTTCTTTGACGAGTCTGTCCCATTGATGGGAAGCGACTCCAGTTTGTATGCAATTTAAACGTCCGGTGATGTTAATACATTTGGGATATTTTTCCGAGCTTTTTCGGAAAGGCCCGAGAAGTTGTGATTTACCAACCTGCTTATGTTAATACATTATGATGATCCTTAATATTTCTGACTTTGCTAGGTACAGGCGGCATTGAAGAAACACTGGGCCAACTACCAAGAGAGTAGATCCTGCTCCAGTCTCCAAAACATGAAGAACCGACGCTCCTGTTCCATGGTCACCAGTACGTTTGACCTTGCCTTGAACCAGGTATAGATAGCAATGAACCAAGTAATTAGTATCCGTTAAAAGAGTCTGCCACATTGTTAGTAGTACAAACAAGGTATAAGTTAGGATCCCGAGGGCTGGGTGGTCATGGCTATTTTTAGACTATAGTATCTCCTTTAGCAGAAGATTTAGAGCTGTGTATTTTATCTACGTACTTTATTATAACCTTCACTAACCAAACAGTCCGATCCCCTTTGATTTTTAATAGGGGAGCAGAATAGACAAAATTATTTTAATTGGTTTTAATTGGCATGTAGATTTGGGGATATTTATAATTTATATATATACGTAAATCTAATGAAAACCTACTCATATTCGCGTTCGAGAAAATTTAAAGATATAAAATCGATGGTTCATGAATGTCTTTATCCGATAATGCCTCATGTATGGCGCGTTTTTGCTGTTTTTCTTCAGATAAAGCAAATAAGTCACTGCGATTCATTTTGTCGTTTGTAAATCGCGAAGTAAAGTAATCGCGAATAAAAGCTGGATTAGATTAGTCCACATGATCTTACTAATTTTTTTCCCGATAATTTGCACATATACGAGACAGTATAAATAGCGTTTACTTGCTGACAAATGTGTTATGAAAGATTATTTTTTAATATTTAATATTTTTTCTTTTCATTTTTTTGTTTTCAGCGGATTCATAGCCAGTTTCATAAGAAGAGCCCTTTGATAAAAATGAAATCATGCAGCAGTTCATACACCGAGTCTATTCTCTGAGAACCGGCCGGAAGAAGAAAAGGGATACTTCCGGTTACGGAATCAATATTCGGATATTTTTATGATCTGAGGAGAAAGAACATCTATAAAACGATTTATTTTGATACACTTTTAAAATAGCAGCATGTAAATAATTATCATGAACGTTTCATGAGTTTTCTTCATGAAATTTCTTATTGGCCTCTTTTACTTCCAATATATGTATATATCAACTTAATCATGTGAATTGTTGCAGTGTTGTTCAGCTTTTTCCATTTATAAAAATTTTGAATAAAAATCTATATTTCTTCTTAAGTTTTTGTTTTGTTTGTTTAATATAATTTTTTAACCCAAGTTGAAAGAGAAAGATCAGTCAATAATTTGAAAAGCACAACGTTGTATTGGATCAAATTACAGTTTTACCTACAAAATACACAGTCTTCGCGATCTATACATGTAAGTATGCATACAATTCTTTTTTTTAAGTTTGACATTGCAAATATATATATAGTAGAATAAATGTCTCGATGGTTTTCTACCTTAAGAGGGTGGATGTTCTTCGCCATATTTAGACTGTTTCAATCTCCTTAAGGCGAGGAGCTCAGTAAAAAAAAATTATAGTTTATGTCTAAAAAATCATATTGAAACTCTTAAGGTACATTTTACGGGTATATTGTTAAGCATCCAACCTCCTTAAAGTTTTTTTGAATTATCATAATCCCCAAAGCTTCATATAGGTCCTTAGTCCACTCTGATATGTACGTCTCATGATCAAGTGTGGGACCCCTGACGTCAACGCTGTGTGCTAGATTGGTTTGTCAAAAGATTTTTCCAATTCATGAACAATTATATAGATGAAAAAACGTCGTAGAAGAATAATTATTTCGACAAACAAAGAGAGACAACTTTAGAATACAGGTGAGAAAAAAGTTCAGAGAGCTGGATTACCGTGGCCATTTTTATACTGTTTTGATCTCCTTTTGTAGAAGAGCTCTGTACGAGGGTCAATCAAAAAATACGAAGACTTTTGCCATAGCTATGTTATTTAACGTCATATTATTACTTAATTTAGTAGACATAATTTAACAATTGTTTCAAACAATTTGAAATCAGAAAAGTTCATGTATACCTTTATTTCTAAGAACTATTAAGAATCTAACCCTGCAAAAATGAGGTCACGGCACACGGTCAAACTTTGTGTTCTGTCAACAATAAACCATATTATGTTGAAAGCAATAACTCCATAAATTGGGCTTAAAACCCAATAATATTGAAACCTAAATTTAAGAATTGTCATGATATTCTATGTACCAAATAATGACGGGATATATAGATTTGTTGAACAGATATCAGTAACTAAAGACATATAACCCTCTTTAAAATTTGTTACATTAAAAGTTTAAAATCAAAGATTTCTTAACTTATCTATAACAATCTGAGAGATTGTTATAGATAAGTTTAGAAATCTTTGATTTTAAACTTTTAATGTAACAGGATATAGATTTAAAATTTACAAGCTGCAATGAGAACTTAAGTTTAAGAATTTTCTCTCAGTTAGATTAATTACGCAATATAGTTTGTAGAAAAAAAAAATAACCAAACAAACAAATGGAGATGCTTTCATCTGACAAAAATATTTATCCTCTTGACACTAGCCTTTGATATCTTCTTAACTTAATCTCCAGGCAAATTAAATAATTGTTGGACAATAGAAGTGCGAAATTTTCTTAAAACTTAAGCTATATGTGTAAATGTTTATTTTTCTGGCATGTCATTGCCATCTCTTTGTTCTCGAGAAAAAAAAAACCAATGCCTGACCAAAAAAAAAAATAAGAGAGAATGGTTTAAGATCTGGAAGAGTACGGTTGGGCTAACTGTGCTGGAACCCCGCACGTTAGCATAGAGTGTTATGTTGGGCTAACTGTACTGGAACCCCGCACGTTAGTGGAATGTGTATGAAATCGGACTATGCTGGATTTCCGCACATTAGTGTCGATTTTGTGTACAGAATCGGACTGTCCGTGCTGGAATCTCCACACGTTATTAAGTTGTTATCTCGAAACTTCGAGAATCGGTTTTCATTGGAATACCATGTACCGTTATTTCACTAACTTAAATACAACTTGTTGAACTTTTGTTTCGTGTTGGAGTTTTTATTCAGCGTATACTTGAGCAAGTGTAACTAATTGAGCTTTCCCCTGAATTCACCATATGGATTTTAAGAACTTTCACATTACAATTAACAGTGACAATACAAATTAAATACAATATACCTTCGTAAAAGTTGGGTAGTATTTTAGTAGAAAGCCGTGTTGCAGCCTACCGGGCTAACCATAACTTCACGTAAAACTTCACGGATAAAAAAAACCACCTTCCATGCTTAAAATTTTATTGGTGAAAAATTGACTGAAAATATTGACGTCGCCGGACGTCACGGCACAACGAAAAATATAAAGAGTATGGATTTAACTCGGGAAAAAGCCGATAAAAACTGTGAAAATGCTCAATGGTGGAAAAAATAAGTCAAAAATTGTTTGCACATTTGTGTTGAACTCTAACACATTTTGTGGGGGTTGTGGTAAATGTATTTTGAACATCAAACAGTCCGAAAAAGAGTAGAATATCTGTAAATATTTGATCAAAAGAATAAACAACGTCATCTGACATTCAGGGATTTTCTTACTGTAAATGAAGAGACATGCGGTAAAAAAATAAGAAAACTTCGAGGAACTAACTCATGATTTTCGAACAAATGTGAACAAATTAGATGTCAAGTGATATAGTGCCGATTTAAATTGTATGGTGAAAAGCATAAAAGACTCAGGGGGTATAAAGATTGGATATTTCTATTAACTGTGCGTGCGTCATCTTGACGTCATGTTTTCTACGTTACTGTGCGCCGTGGTGACAAAACATGTTGATTTTAAAAGCGGGTAACAAAAATACATTTTCATCAAATGGAATGAAACTTCGAATATCAATAAAATAAGTGTTGTTGCATAAATTAATCTGTTAGATATGACTTTAATGAAAAATATATAATAGACAGACACATTGTCTTCGTATTTTTTGATTGACCCTCGTATAAAGATGTTGGGAAATATTTGGTAAGCTTACTCAAATTAAATTAAAGCTGGATTAAAAAAATCAAAAAAGTTATGGATTTTTTTTTATTATTTAGGAGATAATGATTTGAAGCTTAACAAATCATATCTTAAAAAAAATTAAAGTAGATCTGATGGTAAATGTTGACCACCCAGCCTCCTTAAGTTAACAGCGTGAAACATATACTACATGAACACTAAGCATAAGCAACAGTATTTGAGAAATATATGACCTGCCCGGCGAGTTGTTGACATTGGTAACGTAATCTTATGCAGTGTAACGCAATCATGGTTACGGCACCATATATAATTTGGGTGACTGTGTCCGATTAAAATGGACATTCCCAAAAGTTTCACAAACGGTTCACAAAAAGAACTAGCAATTAGTAGATAAATTCAATCTATTTTCAACAATAAAATTGTGCATCGTGATTATATATACATACGTCTTGATTTAAATGCATATTTTTATTACTAAAATTAAAATATATCAGAAGCTGATTTTTTATGTTTTTTTATGTTTTGGTAACAATGAGGCATTTCTGTAATATACATGTCAAAGCAACACATATCACAGAACTTTATAAAAAAGTTATAGCAGTACGTTTCAAAGGAAAAAGTTGAAATTGTTTATGCCAATACTTTGTGTATTTTTGGAAAATATTTTATAAAAATATTTTTAAAATTTAATTTCACGGATGTTACGTACTTCCTTAAAAAATAAGGAAGGGGGGGGGGGGGGGGTTGCATGTACCTTTTCACGTCGGGTTCGAGAAACCAAAACAACAATCTGCTTCCCGGAAGTCGATATTGTTGCGATGTTTACAAAATTTCGAAATGTCAGATGGGATTTATATTTAATGAATATCGGCCTGGTTGCATTTATCTTTAAAGAATTTATGATATTTCAGTGATTAATTTCGCAAACGGAATACATTTCAGTCACTGGAAATATCATCAGCGGATGAGCCAAAACGAAGCCAGGTAAAAGACTGTAGGCTAAAATAATTAAATGACCTTAAATCATTACTGATTTTAGGTTAATTGCCTCTATTGATACTGTCATTTATCGTCGACTCACTAAAGCTAAAGAAGCTAATGATAAAAATAACTTTCAATTTTATTTAGTAGTAAGCGTCACTCACAATCATTGACCAGTGTATCCATCTAATATGTAAAGGTGTGACCGTTGGACCGAGCGCAGATTTAACACAGTGCAGTTTGTTTGTTTTTTTTTCTTTTTGTAGAACAAAATTATTTGAAACATACACAGTAGGATCCGCCTGTCTACTCAAATCATAAGTTAAACTAAACGTCGCGTGCTTAGTCTACATTATGACGTCATGTTTCAAACGTAAAACGTAAAAGTTTTGTCTTCGGAAAAAACCAAAGAAAAGTTCTTGATTCCGAGAATTATATTTTACTTCTTTCAATGCTTATAATTTTCCTAAATTGACGAATTGAATTTTTTTTATGCTTTATTCAGTCTCTTAAAGATCGGTTCCTTGATAGCACTGATTTTATTTTCCATCTAATAATTCGATAAGACATACGTGAAACTAGTCGTATTTCTTGATTAAAGCACTTTTTAAAGTTATGTAGTTTGCACAGTCAATTATTTCTATCTTAATTACTTTCAATTAAACATTGGAAAGTTTGTAATAGTGTTTAAGTGGCAATAAACATCGATAAACGCAAGTCATTTGATGATCGAGCTAACGAAATGGCAGCCAATATGGCGGCGCCCAGGGCTGGAAGAAATTTTTTTAGCCCTTAGTACCCCAGATTCATCTCTCATTTTTCACTGATTTTCTTATATATACGTGTTACCATTAAGCCTCGCTTCGCGAGGTGGGCTCCGCCCGCCTCTCGCTGCGCTCGGTATTAATTTATCTGTCAATTTGCACAAGAATCTTTAAAAATATCTATATAAATATTTTAATACATGTATTTAGGTATTATATCTCCTAATCATGGGAACATTATCATGATAATCGACATCAATTAATGATAATAGGAAAGTTATCTTATGTACTACATTATTGTATGTTTACCTTTGATTGAAGTTTAAAAGGCTATCATTCTGTTGTTAAAAAATGTGAATTAAGTGATTCTTGGAAAGCTATTTATTATAGGCCCTAATCATTAAAATATGTCAGTATGAAAATAAGTTCCATTTGGGATGGTTATTATACATGTAATGTATACCGGTAATACTCATCATAGTAAAACTTAAGACACTGGGGACCACTATAGCCACATTCAGTTATCAATTGGTTATGGTTATAGACAGTTTCTTTCAGGAAATTACTAATACTTAAGATATTGTCAGACAAGGCATACATGCATTTATATTATCATATCATGTCAGTTTTATTCAGTGACAGTTAGTGAACTATATCTCTTAAAGCTATTTAACATCAGATGCATACGATGTGAGTTTTCTTTTATAAGGCCTAGGCTATCTGTGACTCTAATGATATGATGAGATTGAATGCATTTGATTTGTCAGTAAAGGCTAGATTGAAAATTGAGAAATTGTTTTGTGAGTATAAAGAAGAACAAAATGTGTATGCACAATAAAAAAAAACTTGAACATGTTGAATTAGTTCATTTTCAACAGGTACGTAATTTAGTTGTCTCTGATTTATATATACATATTGTAATTATGTAATAGAGTTATACTATACTTTTTTTTCTATGGGTAAAAGAATTAAACATCGATCGATAGAAAGTCTCACATGACTTGAATTAATCAGCATATTTCAAAATAGGCTATTGTTGACACACTGTGTAAATAGTAATAATTTATTGGAACACACAGTGTATTGAATTTTGCAATTGTTGGGTTCATGGTGCATGTGCATACCACGTTGAACATTATAAATGCTCACTTCATCTCTTGGGTACGTACAGTAGCTCTTTTATTGTTGCCCATTTAATCTAAACAAGACTGACGTGTATTGTTTGAACTAATTATGAAGGCTATGAAATGTACGACTGTTCTCATTTCCTGACAGTTTAAATATAAGTACATAGATATTTATATGAAATATCTTGTTGCAAAATCATGTTTCTCAAGCTATTGCATAATTATGCTTCTCTAGACAGGTCAAGTTTGTTTTGAGATATGAAATCATGCATGCATGCATACCTGTTATTATCATTTAATAAATGATTTATCTTAATTGTGACTCATTGAATAGTAGCAGCTTAAAGCAGATAAATTCATACAATATGTTTTGAATTTCCCAATCTAATTAAAATTAGATCTTTGATCCGCTCCTAATAGATCGCTACTTTGTGTAGCGATCTATTAGGAGCGGATCAAAGATCTAATTTTAATTAGATTGTCAATTTCCGGAACTGTAACAGTATATATTGTACAAGAACATACAACGTCATGTACAAAGAAACCAAATGAAACTAAGAAAGCAAAAAAAAAAACACAATATTAAAAGAAATATTTTTATTTTAACATGTTGTTTAATGTTGTCACTTATTGATTTTCTTAAAAAGGGGGTAGAACTCTTTGAGCTTGTATCTGCATTTATATAATCTATACTTATAAATTAAGACATTCAACTATACTATAAAATGCCTGCACCAGAGTAACTGCTTATACACATTTGATATTTCAACACATGTGAGATGATATCCGTAAGCTATAATTGAATTTGAACTGATAAGTAATTATTGTAAAATTAATCAGAAACCTACTTTCATTTTTGATAAACAAGGCTAAGCCCGAAATAGCAAAACTGAGAGTAAGGTGGCGGCTCGCTTTGGCGGATCCAAGTTAGGGGTAGTTTGCATCAAAATCTATACTTGCAATGAAATAAAATTGAATGATTATGTTAAAAGTGAATATATTTACTGGAAACTTATTTAGAGTAAACATAGAAGATAAGATTTGGCAAATGTTGAATAAATAAAATTAGCCAATTCGTGTCTTGAATGAACAATTTTAGTTTCTATGGATAGAACTTAAATTTCCAGAACGGGTAACTAAGAAAGCGGGTTGACTAATCAATGTCATGGCGGAAAGTGTAGGGCGAGTTAATCATTGAGAAGCTACCTTTGATCCAAAAACTTAAATTTGGTTTGAGATATGCAAATATATATGTATATACTACATTAAGGGGTTTTAAATTACTTACATTTATATTTTTATACCCCTACAGATTGGTAGTAAACCTTGTGAACTACGAACAGATTGTGTTAACAACTCTACGTCTGTATGAATAGATGATGTATGCATGCATAAAACGGGGAAGTTGAACTGGGTGGGGGATGACAGTCTTTTATCTGAAGTTCTTATTTGGGACAGTGATAATAGTTTTAGTGAGATTGACCTAAAGAACAAAATTTAGAAAAGAGATACTACGCACTATACACCCACTTCCTGGTTTGAAATAAAAAATTTAAAAAAAGTTTGTTTTTTTTTTCAGTCAGCTGCAACAAAAAGAATAATTTAGGCCATGCATGTAAATGTAGATGATGGATTGCATCATATTAATGTCTAAAGTGTTAATTCCCAAGCTTGCATGGGATATCATTTAGTACTTCTGAAAAAAAAAACCACAAAGAAACATTGATCATTTTTAGTTGAATCAAATGTGCCAAAAAGATATGCATGCACCTCCCCCCTTTAAAAAACCCAAAACAAAGTCAGCTAGCATTAAAAAAAATGATAAAAAAATGAAAACAATAAAAAAAGGAAATATTACAAAATATAAAAACTTTACTTAATCTGAATAACAGGAAAATGCTCCAAGTACTCTAGATATAATTGCAAACATTTACAGTTTATTGTAGAACATATGTGATACTGCTTTTAAAAGATATGCACTAAGCTAGGTCATATTATGATAATTTAGTAAACTGATCTGTGTCGACTCTGGGTTTATACATGTATATGTACACATGAACATCCCAAGAATGTGTCTTTTTGCCATTGTACTGGTACATGAAAAATGAAAGTGCAAGTACTGTTATGTAAGGTATGTTAAATTTTTTAAGAATGTTAATTGTCACTAATGTTTGAGTGATACATATTTTCATTGATATATTTTTTTTTGGGGGGGGGGGGGGGGGGGGGGGTACGATTAAAAAGAGACTTTTAAAAAACCCTGAAGTGATACCTTATGCAGATCATGAGACGGCTTCAAATTGTGTCAGTTGATCATGTTGGATCAATAATGCCTTTCTAAAGATAAAAAGATTAAGTTTTTAATTAAGTTTTTTTTTTTTTTTTTTTTATTAATCTGTGACAAGGTCAGTCCAAGTATAGTAGTGAATAATTATGCTCTCAGTAAATGTTGTCATTTTCTATAATGCTGTGAAGACTGGTCCTAAAGATGTAACATTGTATCCACTGATTGTCAATACATTGTATTTCGATCCGCACAAGTCTTGCAAATCCAAATCTTCACATCGAAATTTGAAAAGTATATTTTCAAGAACCTATAATGTCTAAAATATTAATGTTGATATGAATTGAAACTATAAGCTTATATTAATTATGACCTATGCTGATAGCCAAAACATAAATAGAATTCTCCACAATTAGCTCTTCTAACCTTAAGCTCACCTAATCCATACATCCAATGAATACAAGATCTATTGACTCTGTTGATTGTGTAAATACTGAAGTATCGACTGGCATTTCAGGTGTACAGAAGAAGAAAGAAATAAACATGGCCGAACAATAATGCAGAATAAGCTGTCGGGAATATCATTAGCATTCAGGTGGAGTCCGATCAAACCGTTGCCAGGGAAGCCGTTGCCAAGGTCACGAAGTCGCCACTCTTCCTGTTGTCACGGTGATTGTATATATGTGATTGGAGGAAAAGACGGGCGTGTTTCTCTGAAGGATGTCTGGAAGTTTTATATAGGTCAGAATTTTACTAACTTCAACCATGTTGATTGAAGTTTATTCTCCACTGGACCAATGACATATGAAAATCAATACTGTAGATGATTGTTATTTTATTTTGTTACATAATTGAAGACTATTTTGGAAAATTCAAAATCATTTTATTTTCATAAGTTATAAAATATTATAAAATGCATAAGTGTATATGCTGTTCTGCTAAAAATACAAGTCAACAGTCATTTCTAAATGTAAAGGTACTCTTAATATTTAATATATATTATATTGTGCAATTCTTAAAAATATACCGGTACCTAAATATTAACCATGTTTTAGAAAAAATTTCATTCATTCCTGTAAAGAGTTGATGACATTCCGTAGTTCACATATTCTGCTGTCTTACCCAAGACAATGTCTGATAGTGTAATATATATCAATTTTAAGAGCTGATAAATTCTATTTGTTTAGGATCTGGAGAATGGGAGAAGTTAACGCTGAAGGGGGACTGTCCGTCTTACCTGGAGGGACATACCCTGGTGTCTCATAAGGTAGGTCAAGGTGTAGTGACCCAGATACGGGACAAATAGGGGTTAACTAGACTAACTATATGCTATCATAGTATTTCTGTTGACATTTTAATGCAGTTTAACATGATACATGTATACATGAAAATAGATGCATTTAAAAATACAGGACAAATGGAAGTCAACTAGTATACAGTACCTTACTTTTTGGAATATAGGTCGATACTTTTTTCCCCTGATGTCTAGTGACCCTCGACCTATATTGTGCTTCGACCTATATAAGGTTTTTTGTGGGGAAGGGGGGGGATACATTTTTTCCATGTAAAATGCTAAAAAATTCTTAATTAGCAGTATACATTGCAATATTTATTACCCTATATATACCGAACTGTCGACCTATATAAACTCTTTTTTATTTTTCCACCAAAATCTGCTATTTCGACCTATAAACAGCATCGTCGGGTGCTATTTCTGCAGATGTTTCATCAATGTACTCTAATACTATACAGGTACATGATAATAAACGTGTTACATGTATAATACTGTGACCCAAATACTGAGGACTACCGATATACTGGGAGTTAATTAGTATACATTACGTACTATGTTATTTCTATTGACATCTAAATGTACATGTATAATATTGGTAGTTTAACACTAATATGTGATAATAGATATGTGTTCAATAATAGTAATACAGAACTACTGAGAGTTAACTAGTACACAGTACTATTAATATATAGTGTAACACATTTACATAGTACCGATAATAAAGATGTGATAATAATGTGCCCAAAAATTTCTGTTCAGGTTTTGATTTAGTTTAAGAGATATACATGATAATAATCATTTTTAAAAGTCATTGTATTGAATTCAGTAAATGCATTCTAGACAAAATGATTAAGGTCTATAGTTTGTAAATGCAAACTTGAAACTGAAAAAAAACCCACTCTAAAACATATAATCTTCAGATAGCTAAATAAATGTGATTTTTCCTTTTGATTCAGAAATACCTGGTGTTGTTTGGGGGTTCCTTTGGAGATGATGTCACAGACTCTGCCCTGTGGATCATTAATCCAGGTAAGAGTTTATAGGCTGATAAGGAACCACTATAAAGTTCAAGGAATAATTGTTCAGTCATACACCAAACATGTCACCCCAATCTTGTGCTTTCTATTAGTTAATCTTAAGTTAAGGCCACACCAATATAATTTCTTGTTTGTCGGACCCCGCACGCTCGTATTTAAATAAAATGTACAAATAATATTTATTATTAATTTCCCGCATCCAGCAAATTCTGCGGTGTTTTTTGTTCTATTTCCGCTCATTTTTTCGTATTTTGAATACCGGTAGTTTTAATTTATAAATCAGAAACAATAAGAAAAAATATAATCATCCGCACAAATCTATTTATGTACCGCCTAAAAATTTTGCCAACAAAAAAAAATAATTGTATTTTTTAATCGCAAGTGCGCTCGTATTTTTTTCATTGGATGTCCGACGTACAAGAAATTATATTGGTGTGGCCTACTGGCAATTCTTCCCATCGGTAACTCATGATCAGTTCACTAGATCCAAGCGGTCATGCATGTACAATCCATGTTCTATACTGCATTAACAAAAAAGGCAACTCAAGCAGAAATTTTTTTAAAATTTATTTATGATATTGTGATCATTTCAAGCAAATAAAGGAGAGAGAATGTGATTGAATGATTATGGTGGGTGGTCTGTTCTAAAACATGATTTTGAGGTAAAATAACAGTATGCTTATTATATACAGAGGGCCCCGCTTAATATAATACCTGTTTGATATTATAGTTCAGTTGATATAATTTTTTTAATGTAGTTTTTCAAAACACAAAACCATTTCTTAATAAATCATTGTATTTGTTTTTGAATTCCAGATGTCCAGCATGTACGACAAGTTTCATGTGAGCCCGGATTTCCTCAGCCCAGTACGCGGCGACATCATTCTGCTGTCGTACACGACGACGTCATGTATGTGTACGGGGGACACATTGACCTTAAAGGGAGCAGCTCAGAGATGTGGGCCTTCCATGTTGGTAGGTGCTTTAAAATGATATTAGTATGATTTCTGGAAAGTGAGTCTCAGAGAGCATAAACTAATAAGAAAACACAGACTGGAGATTTCAGGATGCTTTTCATACGTTGAAAACTATAGATCATTTTTACATGATATAATTATCTGATCAGAATTATCAATTTGTACATCTCAAAGGTGTCATGACAGGAGGTGTATTTTGTCGACATTGCTATTTATATTAAATTATGCAGAAATCTTGCCAAAATGAGATAAATTATAGTATAATCTCAATAATATATCGGTACCTTTGAAATTGTCCCACAAAATTCAATTAACAGACTCATATTGTTTTTCACAATAGTTCTCTCTGTTCCACAAAAGTTTTGGTTGAACACATGAAACATTAGATCTAGCTGTTTTACAGTGTGTGAGTTTCTGTTTCATTGAACTATATCTCTATGTTATATTATAAAAATGATGTTATGACTTGCAGCTGAGGAGGAATGGGAGCTGATTAAGCCACGACAGGGTCGAACTGACATGCCCGAGGGGCGACACGGTCACTCAGCGGTGCTGTACGGCAGGGACATGTGGGTGTTCGGGGGCATGTCTGACCTGACCCCCAAGTCTGATCTGTGGTACTACAACTTCCGTGAGTATTACTGACCACTGGTAAAACTGCATGTACCGTACTTCTAGGTACTGTAGTTAGTTTCAGAAAGATGACAGAAAATTTCTGAAAATTTTTAACATAAGATGAAATTTAAATACAAGATTTTGTCAGAAAATTACTCATAACTTGACAGTTTTATAATAAAAGTAATAATTGAAGTTTATCCCGATGAAAGTTGTCTCCCCTACTGAAGGGTTATTAAACCTGAATTGATAGAGTCCGATATCAATGTAGTGCATTCTCTCAGCTGATACATTAATTGTTTTGTGTTTATGTAGATGTGGGAAAATGGACACGTATGAAGTGCAGGTTCGGTCCCCCAGCGTTAGTCGGGCATGCAGCAGCTGTGGTAAGTGGCAGGAATTATCTCCCCTGATGATGCAGTAAAACGCAGTTATAGTTAAATACTTTGATCTCTGTGTTGCTTTTCCACCATATAATATTTCTTTTGGTAATATTAGACTTGGAAAGTGAGCTTGTCTAAGTTTTATGGCCCAGAACCAGGGACAAGCAACTTTTATTCATTGTAGAACTTGTTTGTTATACCTAATAAGTTTAAAATTCATTTTAAATAGATGGGGATTGAAACTGACTTCCCTGTAAGTGTGAGATCAGTATAAGCTTGTTCAATGTAACACTGTTTTATGCACTGCTTAGCTATATACAGTAAATGTGTTGGATGGAGCATGCAGATTGCTGATAGGATTGTAAGTTGACTTTTGATTTTGTAAAATGTGTTATTTTAGATCAAGGACAACATGGTACTGCAGGGTGGGGAACAAAATGGAGAACTCAGAAACGATTTCTGGATTTTTTCATTTGGTAAGGAGAAAGAAATTTCAGACACTTGTTAAAGCAGTCATTGTTTTAGAAAAAAATATATAACTTTATCATCATAACCAAGATATTTTGCAATCACTTTAAATTCTTTACACTCCTGATCAGGTTCTTTGAAATGGACTCATGTTGAAATCCCAAACCAAGTTCCGTCACCAAGAATGTGGCATTCACTAGAAGCCATCACGACAGCATCAAAAAAGTCTGAGGGTTCCACTCGCACCAGCTCCATGCCTTACCTGCAGAACAAACAGGGTCGGAAACACGCACTCCGTCCTCGTTCTAGCCCTGCCTATTCCTCCGCCCGTGTAACTCCGAAACAATCCAAAGAGGTGACAAGCCCTAGAGAAGAAAAATTGTCTGTGTCGTCTCAACGCATGCATGCTCAGAGGGCTAGTCCTAATAAAGAAAACGTTTCAATGACCTCTCTCCGACCACAGACTCTAGAGGTGAAATCAGTTAAGGCTCCGTCAGATTCTCTACCTGTGGTCATGAGAACTCCCACCCCAAAAAAGAAGGAGGAGAAATCGCCGTTGTTGCTGGAGAGACATATCTCGCAATGTAGTGTTGGCAGTGAGTGTAGCTTAAAAGGGACAGATAATTTGGGACTGGATATCTCATCCAGCTCTGATGCTTTGTCTTCATTTGAAGTCATGTCGCGTCAAGCGTCAGACAACTGTGACCACTTGCCATCGCTGGAGTTTAGGCCATGTCAGGCTTTTACAGAATCCTACGGGTATCAGCAGAAGCCTCCCGAACAAGTCAAGGCAATAAAAATGCAGACATTTAGTTCTAATTTTATCAATGTTTTGCCTTATCCCCAGGTTGCGCAAGACTTGGTGGTGGAGGATTTAGAATTGTACGAGAATTACTTCTCAGACTTGAGGGAATCAGCGTTGGTGCAACCGAAAAGTCAGAGATCTCATTTCATTGGCCAAAACAAGAAATACAAAGTGATCAAAAGTGAAAGGGAAAATTTACATAATACCTCGCGTGAAAGTGAAACGTGGTTGGATCGCACAAAATCTTCATCAGTCGGGGAGTTAGTGACGCTTAACCAAGAATTGACATATACACAAACAAAACAAATGAGTAACAGTTTACATAATTTGAAAAAAGATATGCCACTGTTATGCTGGCAAAGTTTCGAATCTGACTCCATGGAAGATGTAAGCTCCGAGGAACCAGTGAACAATTCAGGGGAACCAACTAAAAACTCGGGGGAGCCATCGGCAGAGGAGGTTAAGATGAGAACAACAAGTTTCTGTGAGCCAGAGAGCAACAAGATGTCCAGCAATTCTGGAGAAGGAAAAACAGTGTCTTACATCCGAAACCAACAGCGGAAAAGACAGAAATCAAACCAGGAGGAGAATAAGGTAAGTCACTACAAGTATCAATCACGATTATTTAAGATTATTCAATCTAAAGTCAGACTTTTTGCTAGTAGACTTGTCAGTTTTATGAAGTGTCTGAAGTTTTATCTATTAAATATTGTACAATATTTCATTAAGTTTTCCTAAAGCAACTTCATAAATCAATCTAGTAATTGGAATTAGACTTGTAAAACCACTCCACTTCAATACACTTTACAAGATCTAACAATAATTAACCATGTTAATGATCTCAGATCCTCAGCAATGTTCGATAACTCTAAATTATCCGGAATTTTTTTATTCGTACCATAAATCTGCCTTTTATATAGACAAATCTAATTAGTCTTGTAGTGTTAATATTACAAACAGTTATTTAACGAACTGCTTGGCTTTGTGGTTCCGCAGAGACCCATTACGTAAAGGTAAAGGGGTTCGAGCCACCGATGCACCAGTACAACAGGTTTTTTTTTCTAATTTGATCTCAACTTATATACAGTCATGGTATTTTTATTCCATCGTGGTCAAAATTGTAATAACTTCGTAAAATGCATGGATACCGTCAGCAAATTTTCTTTTTATTTCATTTCATTTATAAATAAAGTTTGAAGGATAAATAACATCTTTATTATGAAAAGAATACTTTGAGGCTTAGGATCGGAAAACCTTAATACAGGGTCAACTCGGAGCGAGTCTAGTTTATAAATTCACCTGTTTTACATTATGTTAACTTTGCTCTTTCTTTGTTCACACCAGGAGTTGAGTCAGCCTTACCTGCTGTTGTTTGGGGGCAAGGACATGAATGGGGGGAGCGTCCGACTGGAGTCCCTGACCGCCTGGAGATGTGAGGTGTTTGTCAGACACAGCGATATTTCTCACGGAGAATTTCACAAGTAAGTCAGCCATGACAGCATCTTACGTTTTAGTTGTTCTTCAACTTTATGGATTTCAGATTTGAGAAGGTTCTGTTCTCATTTTGCAGTAGATTTGAGAAAATTGGGAAAAGATTGGTGCATTTTGATTTAATAATTTATGCATTTGGAACAGATTTGAATTATTTTTAACAAAAAAGGATGAATGAACACAAATAGGCTCAAACTCAAGACCCTTTAGTTTAAAAAAAAACTCAACCATCTGAGCTAAAAGGTTAAACTATTAGCTAGTGATAGAAGGAACATGGCAGTTCCAAAACAATCATATGTTTTATAGATATATTTTTTACAAGCCTTAAATTGCTTCTGCTCATAACCTACTCCTTTTTGCCTTCTTTATTGATAGTATATCTCATTGCTTTTTGCAGATCAAGTCTCATCATCTAACAAGGACAAAATCAGCCAAGGAACAAAATCACAATTCCACCTTTCTGTACTGTTTTCCTACAATCAACAGTATCCAGGGAATATGCCTTTATTCCAGTCCATTGAATTCTGGAATGAAACAAAACCTACACAATCAGTGCTTTTCATGAATCCGGTAGATTTATGTATTTGACAAAAAAATATCACCATCTTGTATTTTATATATTTTATGCATGGAAATACTGGTATCATTTACAACAAACTCCAAAGGGACCAGATACATCATAAAGAAGAATGCTGGAAGAACATTTAGCTTTAGTTGCAAGTTGTTTTTTTTTAAGAAAGTTCTAGATCTCCCTCCCTAGAAACTGAGCAGCTCATATTTTGTATACATAAGTTGTTGTTATTTTTTTATGTTTTCTTTTATATCAAATCAACCTACAATTGTATGTACCAGAACATACTAGAACTTGTACTGTAACAATATGTTCATCTAGTTTTTATCTCTTTGCTTTAATGTATTTCAGGAAAGGTAAATATGTATATATACAGTACATGGGTTTTTTTTCTAACAAATCCAGAACACCGGTAGATTGTATGTATACATGTAATACTTGTATTTTCATAATACTCTCACTTAATATGTTTATTCAGTAGGAGATACTTGTACTTAATAGAATTATTAGTTAAATTTCAAGAGAATGTTTCTAATTTCAAACATTAAATAAGATGGTATATTTAGAATTACATACTACATACTGGTATCTATAAAAGAGAGATTTTTAAACTTTTCTGTTATATATATAATACAAGACTGTATTTATTTCAACATTAAACAACCAGCTGGGGACAGGTTGCACATCTATTTCCATTGTAATCATTGTATTTAGCTAGCATTACCCATACTAGTCAACAGCCTGTTATGTTTCAATGATATACTTTATACAGGGTTATTTTCGCCCTGTGTTATTTTTACCCTTGTTATTTTCGCCCTTCTTCACTTGCAAACACTTTCACCCCACCTTGAATTCGCCCAGACATAGCTGTGATTAAAGAGAGATAATATAAGAAATTGGAATTCGCCCAGTCTTAATTCACTCGCTGACAACGCGGGGCGAAAGGGGCGAAAATAAAACGGGGGCGAATATTTCCCAGTATACAGTATTTTATTTGATGTGTACCTTATAGCATTTACCCATATTTATCACACTTAGTCAATTATATATGCAGCTTATCAATTTGGTTGCTTCAGAGGAATTACACTACAAATTACGAATTGAAAGTGGAATGAAAATTTTTGTTGAGAAAAAAAAAATGTCATCAATTTTGTACATGTGTATTTTATCAAGCCATGCAAATTAGGAATGTTTGACAAAATTGAATCTTTGATTTGTTTTTTGGGGGTTTTTTTTGGAAAAAGACCAAGTTGTTTAATCCCTGTGAAAGTTATCTCTCTTCTTTAAGGGTTGATGTACCTTAATATATTGTTTAAGTCTCTTGGAGATAATATAGTAAGCTGCACTGTAACAGTTCATCAGATTATTCAGGGCAAAAACACCTATTGCTTTCCGTTGCTTCTTTTCAATAGAGGTACATGTAAAAATGCATGTTTATTTTGTTTTTTATTAGTGAACTTAGATCAAATTCTTTTTATTCAAAGTACTGTGATATATTAGATGAGAATTTACATTAATGGAACAAAATCTTGTTTGGTCAATAATGAGAATATTAATGAATGATATATAAAGGAGACTGTTCACTCCTTGGTTTTGATTGTAGGATTAACAGTAAAATTAAGTCATTGAGTCACTGAAGTACATCTTGTGTAATATTTCCTACCAGAATATTCCAAGCATTCTACATGTACTAGTTCACAATAACACTCAAATTGTTTGTTATTTAAAATCTAGAGAACATTTGTACACCACAATTTGTATTCACATGATTTTTTTTATGGGAGGGGGGGGGGGGGTAACTCTATTTTCATGATTATTTTATGTAAAAAGTGTTTTAAATTGAATCAATTGGATGTAAAGAAAAGAAAATTTTGACAACACCAATTTACAAAAAAAAATCTGTGAAAACTTAATTCATTTAGATGAATAAATAAAAGTTGAGTTTCAACATGTTGAAACTGTACTAGCTCTGTTTTGTTTGAGTTTAAAAAAATACTTTGTTATGTAGAATCAATGCAAATTTTTATCATCATTTTGTTTTGGTAGCAATTTGAGAGTACTGTTTGCATGCAATGCCATCCACCTCTGGAATGATTTCATTCTTCCATAAGCCCCCTTGTTATTTTATGCTGGCATTATATATATACTTGTAAGATTTATTTATCAATGTTGATCAGATAATAGATAAGATTTACTTTGTTAAGTTTATAATCAAGTGCTTTATTTCTGTGTCTGTGGATCAGATCCACACCTTGCTAAACCTTTTGTCAGTTTTAATAGTCTTCAAAAAAATATACAAGTACTGTAAATTCCTTATTTTACGCGAGTACTTAATTCCGCGATCCCGCTGTTTTGTATCAATTCGCAAGAATATAAAATCGTGAATGCGGAATCATTTTCTTATTTCTTATTGTTCTCACCTCTCAAAGAAAAAAAATGGTGAGATTTTAAAATTTGCGAAGCATGCTTCTCGCGATTTTACGCGGATATTAATTCCTCACGTTTAATTAGGATTATCTGCAGTACACCCTATCAGTCGAATCTTAGAAAGGAAATCATTACTTGGAGTTTTCGAGTGCACTTTTCTATAAGTATACAACTGGATGTTAGTTATTTAATTTGGTGAAAATGATTTCACTTCTTATTTAACTTGTTTACATTTGAATTTTCTTAATTATATCTTGTTTGAAATCCACCAATTATTCTTTTGTACATGTTGATTTTTTTATCCACATTGTTTATAACCTTGTATATTTTACTCAATGCCCATATATGTATATACCTTTTGGCCAAGATGATAAAACATTGTAATTCATCCATAAGACTGGCTTTAGTTACATGTAATTCTTTGTTTTTTGTCATCCATTAACAGATATAGAGCTTTTAAAGAAATTTCTTAAGTTTTGTTCTTAGTAATTAAAACTTCATTCCAACATTTCATGCCTCTTATACTGCAAGCATATTGAAGATCGAGACTTTAAAAATTGGTTGTCTACAATTATAACTGATTTAATTGAATTTAAAACAGAACATTAAAACAATTAGTCTACATGTTACTAGTACTTAAATACCACTTTGATTAATTCACGTAAATGAATTAGTTCTCATTTGTTTGAATTTTTTGGTGACATAAACAAAGAATTAATTTCAGACAGCCTTATAATGACATCCATAGTAGAAATGGGTTTTCTGTGTGATGTAGATTAATTTATTTAGAATATTAGGTATGTGTTGTTACTTTTATTGATATCGTTTATGATTGACATAATTGTATGTAGGAACCTTTTGTTTAGTCTGTAACTGAAAATTGTGAGGTGCTAGATATCAACCCAAGTCTGTTGTCATTTTCATGTCATGATATTATTTTGCGGGCCATTTTTATCAAATATTTAATTGTTACATGTATTTAGAATTAGCAATATATTCCAACTTTTCCCATTAATTACCCTGGAAATGTTCAATATCCAGAGGAATCCATGGGTAGGCTTTACCTACACTTGAATTGCCTTGCAACAGGTCCCTCTATTTTGATTCTCAATTCAGTTTAATATATATGGGAGAGTTAAAGGTATTAAAAGTACATCTTTTTTCCCAAAAAATAATCAATTTAAAAGCTAAATTTATAACTAAATGTTTGTTTTGGATTCTTTTTGTTTGTTTTATTTTGAAAACTTTGATTATGATTTTGTAATGTGTTACCTGACAAACTCTACGAAGTTTTGACTACATTTTGAATTCATATTTCTTCATAATGTTTCTCGTATTAAATCTTTAGGCATCCATTTTCTATATGGTATGTATTTCAACAATATTTCCATAAATCTCTTTTACGTTTAACTTATTAATTGAAACACTAAATTCTTTTTCTGCTTTTGACAATCTCTTCCCATACATTTTATGCAAAAGTAATGTATATTTTTCTTCATGACAGTTTTTTGCTACAGAAGGCTACTTTTTACCGGAGATAAAAATAGATTTCATGACAGATCCGTCCTTGACCGTGTAACCTTGTTATTAGATGCAGTAGTTTGTCTATAAACTATACATACATGTATCTATTTTGAGACAACGAATTAGATTTCAAGGTTCATTATCCCTCTTACTAAATTGATATATAAATACAATTCAATAATTTTGTGTTTTTTCTTAGTTAAACAATTTTTTCTAAATTAATAAATTTAAATGTTATGATTAACATAGTTGACATTCACATTATTTTAGCTATTTTATACCTATAGAGTCGCAAATTTGGACAGAAATTTCCTTTTTTCAATGAGGAAACAAAGCTTATAATGAAGTTAATATCACTTTTATCATTGTGTTGGTGAACATTTTTCATATGAAATTTTTAAGTGAACTTTATAGCAATTTATCAGTTTCACTTGAAAGAGAGAGGAACAGTGGGGGGGGGGGGGGGGGGGGGTAATTTGAAGAATGAAGGCATTTAAAACTCAGGTTGATAATTAATCAAAGAGTAAATCTTTGCCAAACTATAATGAGTTATAGTTTGAGGGATTAATTTTATTTTTGGAGAGGGGGGGGGGGGGGGGGGGGGGAATGATCAATGTATATATGTGTTATATGTATTTATTTACAAAGAGTGCACCTTAGCTGTTGTTATTTTTTACTGTTTGCTCATTGTTTGTATGTTCTGTGATACATCACCCCACGTATAATTATATAATACTTCATTGTTATCTGAGAACGATATATCAATATATTTACCATGTACTGGTATAATAATTATAATAAATTATCAAGAAAAAACTCTTTATCTTGCATCATATTTTGGGTTTTAATAAATATACATGTAGATGTAGAGTTCTGTGACTTATACAGTACATGTATATAAAACTAAATCAACATATTTCATGTTTTTATTTTTTATATTAAAATAAAACCCCAATGTCTCTGTCTGTTGGCCTAATTTTGTCTGGACATATATGTTAAGAAACTGGATAACATGGACATGTCTTCAAAAACTGGAGATCACACGGACATGTCTTAAGAAACTGGATATCACACAGATTTTTCTCAGAGTTTGTACACTCTTTATTTTACTATATATAAGGACGTGTGACTGATATATTAATAATATTCAAGTGTAATTGCATAGATTTTTTTTCTTTATTTCATGGTTTTTGCGACTTTATGGACTTAATAGTTATTTTTTCCTGGAATTTTTTTATGACATGACTTCTTACAGATCCAGACAAATGCATAAAGATTCAGGTGGAGTGTAATCATCAGAAATTATAATGTTCGTCTATCTCTCAATCCCTGTCTGTCAGTTCATCTATTTGTCCATTAGGATTAATAACTACATCATCCATCTGCCCATTCATTCTACTTATATATAATGTCCAGTCAAAAAAGCACTAGAAACTCATAATGGGCATAGAAGTTGCCCGTGTATCATGACCCTGAAATCTGAGGTCATTGGTCAAGGTCAAGGTCATACATCAACAACATAGCATTTGTCAATTTGTGGCCATATGGGGTGTCTTTAGACATTTTGGACATCTGTAGTTTTAGCTCGTAAGGTAAAGAAGAAAATAACATCAAGTATAAATATGACAAAAACCATATTTTTTTTGGCCTTGACTTACACACTCTGATATCAATACAATCAACTACTAGGTACATATAATGATAAAAATGCATACAAATAGTGTTATTAGATAACGTTATCAAGAAATCGGACAACGTTTTACTTCAATGCTAGTCTGTTTTTAAATCAGATGTACTTTCTTTACACTACTTTTACACCGCTCCGTACTCTTCAATGTAAGGAGGTAAAAATGCTTCCGTTAGCAACAAAGCAAATGACGTAGGTAAACCTGCAAGTGGTTTGACAAAATCAGTAAGCACACTTCTATCGTTTAATAATATTCAACAACTTTGTCAAGAATTAATTTGAGGGTTATAGTGAAGAAGCCAGTCTTAATTCATTTGAACTGACCCATGATTTTGTGACTGCATGTCATTGTGTAATGTTCCTGTTTATAAAATGTAAACAAGGTCAAAAAGTAACCGTTATTTAAAAAAAGAGAACCCTTATTATGCATTTACCTGTTCTTTGATGATAAATGAATTACTTTGCCATTAGTTTTAAAACTTGTGCGGAATAACTGCTTGAATTTTATGATGTATTATAACGTACAGGCCTCTGAATCACAGGCGCTTAATTGTTTCATTAACATGCACAGGGGCTTATTTATGTTTTTAGTAAAGAAAAAAGCACACGTGCTGTGATTATAGAAAAAGTATATTTATTTTATATCACCCTTGCAAACATCTACAGCTTATTGATAGAAATTCAGAGGCCTGCAGATTATTACATTAATAAAAGCATGCATAGGGTAAACTTATGATTTTGCGAGAAGTTATTACAGATTTTATTCAGCCTAAATATTATAAATATTATGTTTCACATCAGCAATATTATCTGAACTCTTACTTAATGTATTAGTATTAATAAAAATATATTTACAGAAAAAACTACAAAAAGATATAATTATTACTGAATATTTATATGCTAGTAGATAAGTAATTAAAGCAAACTTGTATTATACACTCAGTCAGGTAGAGTTATAAGCTTGATTACCCTCCAGTTTCAAAGATGAAGCCCCCAGCAGCGATTGCGGGGGGTGAGGAGCCTCCCATGTTCTTACAACGACCCTCCACAGGAAAGTCCCAGGATGTAAGACACATACTGGCCAAAACGTTCCGACAGCTCTACACTAGAGACACTATCAGTCCAGAGACTGTGAAGAACCTCAGTGTGTCCAAAGGAGGGGATGATGAGTATCATGAGAGATATGTTGAAATGCTTCAGAAGGTACGCTCATTTGAATTTGGATATCTTCTTGAACACTGATATTTCGAATACCTGATGGAATATCTGTAAGGTACGTATTTTTTTTTAGTAAAAGTCTTATTAATTCAGGTATTTGATGAGAGACAGAAGAGACTGAATGAGGCGGCTCAGCTGGAGCGACACATCATGCAGGCCCAGGCCCGGGCTATGTCCGCTGATGAGAGGGAACTCAATCGAGTCTCTAAAAGCTGTGACAATTACAGTGACCTCGGCCTTCCTCCTGGTAAATGCGAAAAATTTTCTAAAGAATGATTTGTTATTCTAAGTAAAAAAAAAAACTCACACATAAACGAAACGCAAAATATCAAGATCAAATTTTGAAATGCGCAAAGGCATACTTTTACTTGTATTCAATGTCTCATATACTTGTATTATTTTATTATCTTGACAAAGAAAAACTAATTAATTAAGATTAATCATTGTTTGTGGTAAAGAGGGGGTCTTTTTCATTTATTTCCATGGCAAAAAATATATATATAAAAAAAAAAATAAAACCATATCTTGGGAAATGAAAAAATTAAAAACAGAAAATTAACAATACAGAAAAGAGACTATAGGCAAACAAACATTGCATCAGAGATATGGTAATACAAAAATATGAATTCTTTACAGTAAGGTCACACTTCAGCTCCTGTATCGATGGACTGCTACTGAAGAAGCATAAGTTACTGACCCCCGAGGATTACTCCACAGAGGACCCTGCCAGTATCCCCCCTCCTGCAGGTAGAACACATTAGACATGGATATAAGTAACTATATAATACTATCCACCAGTAAATGTATAACACCGCCCATCTCCATTGAATTCCTCAGTAGACTTGAATGTTCGAAACCCCATGTATTAATATGTGTATATAACCCCACCCATCCCCACCCCATCCCTTTACATGACTTAAAATAAAAATGAATTTATTTTGTTAAATAAAGGTTTTTTTTTTATATTTCAAAACCATTAAATTCTTCATACATTTATTAAGTTTGATAATTTTTCAAGAAATAAAAGATTTGTACATTGTGAACAGTTAATAAATTCTATTTCTACACATTGTAGAGCCCTTGGTTCCAAGTTACGCCAGGGACACAGTTTCTTCCCAGCAAAGGAAGGACCAGGGGACAGAGGATCGTCGCGGGGAGACACCTTTGTTCCTCCCCGGACACATCAGACAGAGCACGGACCTGGAGCTGTTTGAGGGGGAGGAGGACAGACCTCACCCCGAGGAAACACCCTCCCCCCTCTGGGAATCTGTGAGTTTACAGTCCACCATTATACATGCAACTGCCAAAGTATCATACATAATCAAACATAATTACTCTCTCTGAAAATATATTGCATAATTATAGAAAAGTTCAGCTTTTTGTTTGCATGGACTGTGTTTTGTATGGGCTTTAAAATTCTCCTCCTCAATTTTTCATTTAAATTTAAGTTCTTTTGATGTCATTTTGTCTAAAATGTTATTTTGATAGTTTGTGCGTATATCTTGTACTTTTCAATATGATCATCAAATCATTCCGCATATATACAAAAGACCACTTTGATTGATACACAGTGGCGCAAGATTGAACAATTCTGTCAATTAATTTGGGGACTGCATTTAAAAAATTTAATGTTTCTATAAATAGCAGACACCATAAAAAAACTGTTATTTTCTGTAACTATACTACAGAAATTAATACAATAGCTTACTAAATGTTATTACAGTTATCATTGTGTAAATAGTTATGTAATTTTTTTCATATATACAAAATGTAAACAAAAATCTTTTTTTACAACAGCAGGACAAAACTGTGGCTGCTTGGAAACTTCATCTGAATGAAGAGCAGCGAGAAATCGACCGGACCGACCTTGCCAACTTACAGTCCAAGGTCAACTTCCGCCGTAACCCACGACACGTCCCACCATCGGCTCCCCCTGGTGGCAGAACTCTCATCAAGGACAGTAAACCCAAGCCCAAAGAAATCGGAATTCAGAGGAAAGAGGCATTCAGTGTGTAAGTAGGAGTTTTCTGTCCAAGAATTTCTTATTCATATTACAAAATTTTAATTTTATACTATATCCCTGGGATAGTAACTTAAGTTATCGGAGGAAATCTACTGTTTTGGGTTTTTTTTTCAAATGTTTTTCTTGTTGTTTTTCGTTGCTGTCACTTCTAATAATATCATAGAAGCTAGAAGTTTGTTCATTTACCTTCTTGTTTAATTTTTATATTCCAGTGGAATGAACTAAAGCTGAAATATTCTTCAAATCAGTTCATTAGTAGAAACATAAAGGCATAAACCACATATATTGATTTTTCGGCAGTTTGTAGTTTCAACTCAACTGCAAAATATTAGATTGCAAAATATTGTTTTAAATTAGTTAGTGACTGTCATGAATTAAAATTGGGAAAAAAAGGAAATCACAAAAGAACAAATGTACTAATTTAAGAATGCAAAAAGCAAGAATTTAAATTCAAGTAATTGTATTGCAGGGTACCAGAACCATCAGTTGTGTTTTTGGTGTCTCCTCCCATTGTCCGATTCACTGACTATAAAGTCGGTCAGGTCTATGAGGTAATGTCAAGTATTATTCTTCTCTTTATATTTTTAAAGAATATTTTCATTTAATTAATGCAAATCTCAAGTCTGTTTTTAAGGATTAGATTTGTAATTTTGTAGGGTGGGGGAGGGTGGGGTTTTGTTACATTAGCTAACTTTATGTGTCTATGAAACATATTGAATCTTAATTACTGTTAAGTTTAATATGATTATCTTTAAAACAATAAAAACCCCTGATATCTGACAGATCAGCATCTTAATGCATTATTGATAACTATAGGGATTAAATGCTACCGGTCATATATTGATTAAAAGAAATGTTATAATTTTTTATCAGTGCCTACTTAAGTAATAAAATTTAAACACTGAAACATAACATTATACACATTTAGCAATGCATACATCATATACATGTACTAGTATATCTGGTTTCTCATGTATCTGACCAATGCATGAAAAAGAGTTATTCCCCTTTATACAGATCACTCTGGAGGTGAAGAGCGTATTGATTTACTAGCAGTTTATTTGTACTAACAGAGTTATTTCCCTTTACACAGATCACTCTGGAGTTAAAGAATGTGTCAGCTTGTCTGCGTCAGTGCCGCGCCCTGCCACCCTCCTCGCCATACTTCAATATAGGACTTGGTAAGTTGCACAAAAAGCAGAGAAGATCATATACTGATGAAATCTGCTCAAATTCTGATCAATTGTAAAAATTATGAGACTTTTTAAATCATCTTTATTGCTGTGTTCAGTAATGCATTATTTAGATATTTGGTCATTCTGTAAATCTTAAATAAATTTTTATTTTAAATTGTTTACGTTAGTCCTGTTTCTCTGTTATGTTAATAAACTTGCAGTTTTGTGTTGTATTAATTGTTTGCTTCATTATATGTAGCTGTAATAATGTAGCATGCACTTTTCAACATTTTTTTTAATCCAATATTTTTGGATAAAATCTCGAAAAATATTTATAAATAGAATTTGATAGCAAAGATTTGGGGGAGGGCTACATTATTTGCAGCTTTATGTAATGAAGCCAAAAATCAATTTGATACAAAATTTAAAGTTGACTGAGGCTTGGAACAGGATCAACATAAGGAACAATTAAAATTTATCTACACTTTACAGAGAGATTTTAAATCCTTATCTATATGTGAATATTTTTCTTTGTGTGTATTACAGGACAGTTTCCGGGAGAGCACGGCTTGGTTGCCCCGGGGATGAGCTGTCACTACGGTATCAGGTTTGCTCCGGACTCCTTGATGGACTATGATGACGAGATCCGGATCCAGACTCAGTCCTCTCAGCCAATCATCATCCCTCTACAAGGCCGACGCCAACCTCCGCTCATCTCATGTAAAGACACAAATAAATTTGATGCCAGCATTTTTTCATTCAATTCCTACACCACTATTCTGTGATCTTTAATCAGTAGGCTACTGCTTTGTACATAAACCACCACTTAATTATCTCACGTTAAAAACGTGATTTGTTTCACATCAGTACTACAGTATTTAAACTAGTTATTCTAATTAGTACATGTTCTGTGTCTCAGCAGTAATGATTATCTCATCTGATATAAAAACCTCAGTCATTTGGTACCACATACTGTAAAAGTGGTTATTTACGCATGGGGGGGAATTTACACGAGTTCAGCGGTAGGCTTAAAGCCACAAAAATACCCATGTTTCAGTTATTTTTTATGCTAAAGTTATTCTTGTCACTCGTGATTTCCTATTAAAAATGTTTCTTGATGATACATGAATCAACAATTTTCTTAATGTGTTCATGTACAAATATTAAATTTGCACACCCTCAATATACACTTACTCTATAATGGTATTTCAAGATATTTTCTCACAGACTGTGTTAACATATACAGATATAGAATTTACACTTTTTCTGAAATATCTTACAGTAAACCAATATGAACACATTTTCTCTCTTTGTTGACAGTGCCTAAAGTCTTGGATGTGGGTCATTGTTTGGTGGGAGGAGTCCACATCGGTCAGTTCATCGTGAAGAACGAGGGAGGAAGTGGGAGATTCTGTGTCATGCCCCGATCCGCCTGGCCAGCCACAAACTTTAAGGTAGAACACTCTTACAACAAGGAACATAACATTATTTATTAATTATGATAATTACTTACAATGAACATTATAAGCCTAGCATAATGAAAATCAATGATTTTACAGTTTTTCATTAAAAAATAAAAAGCATTATGAAGCTAAAGTAAACTTTGATATATGTGTATGCCAGATGAGAGATATGTGTTTTTCACATTTTGTTAATTTATTGTTGAAACAGAGTGTGGTCACCAATGGTAGTGTGAAGATCGCCCCTTTTGACGTCCGTCCGTCTATTCTGGAGCTGATGAAGGGGGACACGGGGGTGCTGGAGGTGGTGTTTGCCCCTCAGTCCGTCCGGAGCTACACCCAGGAGATCACCATCGTGTGTGACAACTGTCACGTCAAGCACTTCACTCTCAGAGGTTGGTGTACCATGTGTCTCACGGAATCAAAATCATTGTATCTGGTTTAACATCAGAAATATTGTAGGATTTCGTTGTGAGAATTAAAAGTAAAAAATAGAATATTAGTCTCACAGTATTAAAACAATTGTACTAGGATTTTATTGAAGAGATGTTGTGTAACTCAAAGTATCAAAACAATCATAGAATTTAATGATAGGGAAAATAGAATATTTGTTTCACAGAATGAGGAGATGTTGTGTATGTCAAGCGTAAGATTTAAAGGAGAGAACTTAAGAGAGAGAAAATAAAATTTCAGTCTTACAGTATTTAACGATCAAAGGATTCGATTTAGGAGATGTTATGGTGATGGTGTAATATCTCACAGTATCAAAACACAATTGTAGATTTTAATGGAGAAGTGAAACCAACTTGAATTTCTATTGTACTTTGTTCTTTGTCAAGAACTAAAGAGAGAGGAAATAGAAGTTTAGTCTCGCAGTATCAAATCCAACATACATGTAAATTAAAAACCAAAGACAAAGTAATTAACAGAGAAATACAAATTGGTTTAACCTCTCTTCCATTAATTTAAATCTTGCAATCTGGGATCATTTTGAATTTTTGATACTTTCAGATGTTAAAACAACATCTCCTTCATTAAATCCTATTTTGTTTTTGGTCAAAAACACAACAGATAGAAAATAGAATTTTGATCTTGTGTAAATTTATTTCAGCAGTGCCTGTTTTGTTTCGTAATTGGTTCATCTTTTGTTGAAAAGTTCTAAATTAATGTTATCAAATAGATTTATTGATCTGTAATCAAAATTTCTTGTTATATTCTTAAAATTAATGTACCGTGAACTTGTGTCCCCATTCAGGTGTAGCTCAGATGGCAGAAGTGGAGTTGTTATCCGTGGAGCGCGGATTATCCGCAGCATTGCCCGGGGAATTATCCGATGTTACTGCTGATAACCTTATCCGTTTTGATGAACTCAATCCTTTCACATACACCGACAAGAGCATTGTTGTCAAAAACAAAACGTAAGTACTTTACATGCAAAAAAAAAATGAGATGCTCTTTAGTTTCTGTGTGAACATTATATTTCTTTTAAAATATTGCTCGACTTGCTACTAAGGACTGCTATAATGGTTATGCTTATGGTTTAACATAAGCAGTAATGAAACTGCCTTTAAAATCTCTACTGCTTGGAACTGCTTTAAAACTGCCAAATAATTTGACAACTGCTAAAGAACTGCCAATTAACTGCTTAAATAGGCAGTTCAGTTTGACTTGGGTGAACCTTTGATAGAACGATGAAAGTCACTGTGATTGCTGTACTGAAATTTCCCTCTGTTTCTCTCCAACAGTGATGTTGAGCTGCCATTCCAGTGGATGATATATAAGCCGGATATGACGGATGTGGATGAACTGGATAAGAAGCCGGATCGTGTTCCAGATGTGGATTCAGTGTTCAGTGTCCATCCGCCAAGCGGTATGCTGCCCCCGGCCAAGGAAATGGAGTTCAAAATTACCTTTGCTCCTCCAGTGGTAAGTAATCTGTAATAACAATGGTTTATTCTTTAGATCATTTACTGTCCTTTGTAAAGATTGAAAATCCTGTTAAAGATACCGTTACCTGCTTGTTTGAATCTGTTGGTTTAGGTGAGTTAAAAGTGTGGAAGTGAGCAAAAATTTTGTGCGCCATAAATTGCAAATTTAAACATGCAAGGAACTGTAGCTCCAAGGTAGTCCATCTGAATTTTTCAGACCGGGAGCTACAGACCTTCAGTTATAATATTTAATGCTAAATTTTTCAAATGTATGATAGGGGCTGTATTTTAAAAATGTATGCAATAGCTGTAAAACATGCTGTATTTCACAAATATACACAATAGGTGTAATACATGTACATGCTGTATGTAACAATGTACACAATAGCTGTAATACATGCTGTATGTAACAATGTACACAATAGGTGTAATACATGCTGTATGTAACTATGCACACAATAGGTGTAATACATACTGTATGTAACAATGTACACAATAGGTGTAATACATGCTGTATGTAACTATGCACACAGTAGGTGTAATACATGCTGTATGTAACAATGTACACAATAGGTGTAATACATGCTTATGTAACTATGCACATAATAGGTGTAATACATGCTGTATGTAACTATGCACACAGTAGGTGTAATACATGCTGTATGTAACAACATATACAATAGCTGTAACACATGCTGTATGTAACAATGTACACAATAGGTGTAATACATGCTTATGTAACTATGCACATAATAGGTGTAATACATGCTGTATGTAACTATGCACACAGTAGGTGTAATACATGCTGTATGTAACAACATATACAATAGCTGTAACACATGCTGTATGTAACAATGTACACAATAGCTGTAACACATGCTTTATTTTACAGGTGGACTTGTTCCACAGTGTGCTACATCTTCTGTTACAACAAGTTCCACCCCACAATGAGAATGGTTCAGCCAAGTCTGCCAAGAGCCAGAAACGAGGGGAGGAAGACAACAGCTCCAGTGGAGAGGAAACCGAAGAGGAGGAGGAAACTATGTCGGAGATGTTCCTGAACTCAGACAGTAAGTTGTTCAAATCAAAGATGTCTTTGAACTTGGACAATATGTTGTTCATTTAAAAGATGTTTATGAACTCATATAAATAGTTAAGTTATTCAAAGAGAGATGTTCATAAAAATAGTCAGTTGTTCATGGTAGAAATGTCATGATTTATCAGAGATATCAAAAATGATAAGAATCTTTTTTGGGGTGATTTTTTTTACTTTAAACTAATAGTTAATGATATGCCAACTCAATAGAACAATTACATTTGAATTCTCAGTAGCATGTGAAGAGTTTAATTTCAATATACAAACATATGTCTGAACAGTTTGTAATTGTTCTTTCTCTGAACAGTTCTTAATAATCTTCTCTCTGAACAGTTCAAAATAGTTCTTTCAAATAATCATGAATTATTTAACAGTGAAGCAGTTCAAGGACATGACAGCACTGGAGATTGAGGTGAAGGGTAAGAGTGTTCCCCTCAGTGTGGTCCTTCATCCATACGCTGTGTATTCCCCAGGCCAGAGTCTGGTGGGAACGACCATCAAGAAACTGGTGACAGTGAGTATAATACTGCGTAGTTTCATCAATATTCACTGAACAACAATTAATCATGGATTTCGTGGTTGAGTCTATCCAAGAAACCTGATTTTTATTGAAGTAAAAAGTATGATATCAACTTTTAATGGAAAGACCATTAATGCAGCCATGCTCGGGGTTAAGCAAACACAACTTATTTTTTCTCAATTTCTCCAAAAAATTTACTTAATTCTATTGTAGATGGCAAACCACAGCCGCTCCACCATCACATTCCAGTGGCAGCCCATCCTGGAGAAGACCATCGTCGAAATGGAGCCGCCATTTGGAGAACTAGGTATTGACATGTTTCATATATCTGCCTGTCACATTGGAAATTGACAGTTCTAAACAGTTTTCAAAATGTTGGGCAGATTTAAAAGCAGTTTCGAGCAGTAAGGATTAGTCAGACAGTTCATTACAGCAAATGTTAGAGTATATGCATTTATTTTAAGCAGTTACCTTTGAAGTCCTTGCAATATACCACTAATAGACAGTAATTCAAAAAAGTCAAAAATGATTATCGTATATCTCATCGAACATCTTTGTGCTGCAGATCCGGGCATGGCCATGGACCTGGAGCTAAGCGTGACGGGCTCAGAACCAGGCAAAGTGAGCGAGACCATTTATTGTTACGTCATGAATCTGGACGACCCATTACATCTCCATGTGGAGGCCGAGTTTAAGGTGATTACCCAAATAGTTTTTATGAACCACTCAGTTGGCTATAAAATTCGAAGAGCTTCGTATATTTTTTGAGATTAAAAGTGAGCTCATTATTTTCAAATCTAGGAAGGTTTACTTACAGTTCATCTATAAGCTAAAGAATCATTACAAATTGCTCAAGCTAGGAAGTTACTCTATATGGTTAAAGTGTTTCTGCTCTCTGCTTTATGAATCATTACAAATTGCACAGTTTCATTTGAATTGCAATAAAGTGTTTTGAAATTTATCTGTGTTTGAACAATCTTGTGTAATGTTTGCACTACATATATAACAGTAAAATAGCATTTATGAATTTCATTTTGACCTGAAAATTTCTTAGCTTGTTACATTTTTGGTAAGAATTAGGATAGGAGTATATGGAAGCTGTTTGATTCAAAGTTGATAATTTCATACAATTTTACTGAATTCAGTTAATGTTATTTGTTAATTTTTTTTAATTACTAGTATGTGTATTTAAAGCTATTTTTCACTTGTTAAATGCTGATAAATTTATGTTTATTTTTCAAAATGTTTAAATAGAATTATTCATGTATTAACTTATTAACTTCTGGTAGTAAAACTTTTAGATGATAATGGTTTAGATCTTTAAGAAAGTTAGAAAAGAAAAATTTTAAATCATATCTCATATATATCAAACATAAATTTTGTTTTGTTTTAAATATTAAAGTAAAAGTAAGAATATTTCTGTCAGGGGCCGGAGATCTCGATAGAGGAGCCAGACGTAGACTTTGGTTTGGTGAGACTGGGAGAATCTGTGAAAAGGGAGATCACTCTGACAAACCTTGCTCAGGTGATTACGACCTGGAGCATCCAGGACGTGTCTGAGAACAACTCGGAGGATGCCATGGTAGGTCATACTGGCCGGGGTTTGCAAGGATTATTTTCTTTACCAAAGTACAATGGTTGTTGTAAATTGAAGATTTTGAGCAGGAAAAATACTAGCAGTTACGTTTTTTTTTTTTTTTGCGAATTTTATAATTATGAAATATTCATGAAATTGTCTTAATGCAATTTTACTATGTCAATAAAATTAATTGCTAAAAATTTATCTACATGCAGGTTTAGTTTTTGATAATTTGACCTCATTTTGTTGTTATTATGGCTCTGCAGGCGGTGAGTGAGTTTACATTCACGCCCTCTGGTGGTGAACTGAAGCCCCTAGAACAGAAGAAGGTCAACATCGAGTTCAAGCCGACATCTGTCCAGACACTGAAGTCTATACTGGAGGTCCAAGTAGAGGATGGAAATAAAATGTAGGTCAATAATATCATCACCATTATCAATATTCAATAGAGTGCAAGATGAACAATATTGTAAACAATGGTAACAGTAGAGTTACTGCTGTGTTTGTTTATTTAAATACTTTTTTATGGCAATTAATTAAAGCTAAAACGTGTATCTCAGATTTGTTTGCCTATCTTTTTTTTCGTGGTTGCTTTATTTCAAAAATAGACTATTTTTCTTTTCTGTATTATTGTTTTTCCTTTTTTCTCTCAAAAATGTGTTTCCTTTTTGTGTCAATATTATGTGATTCTTTCTAGCATTTTTTTTTTCAAGTGAAAATATTAGTCCTTTGTATATTATGTAAGCTTTTAAAGCTTTTTTACCTAATTATTTCTTGGACTTTTCAACAGATAGGTTGCATCCTGCTGATTTGGCATTTTATCTAGCAGTCAGATTATTGTTTATTTCTTCTTCCAGTAACGTTGCGGCCTTACGTTGCTGTTACTTTGCTTTTTCTTAAATACATGCAATATAATCATTATTTTCTTTCTCTCTTACAGTAATGTAGCAGCCTTTGGAGAGGTCCAGACCCCGGCCGTCTGCTTCTCTTCCTGTCAGATTGTCATGGAGGAGGTGTACAAAGACGTCCCCGTCAAATACCAGACCACCCTGGTCAACCAGACGCTGCTACCCACACGGTTCTCCCTCGGAAAGGTAACTAAATTGGCTGTAAATACTTGGAGACCAATCCACGAGTGGCAGGGGAAATAATGTCAAAGGGAGACTACTTACACCATCTATCTGTCCATGTCTCATATTTATAGATAGAGTGTATATCGATTTTTTCTTTCACATGCCACAATTTTTTTGAAAATAAAGTAAAGTATACAATGACTGGATCAGATATAATTTTGCATGTTTGATCTTAGAAAATATGAAATGATCACTAAAATAGCAAAAATAGACCATGGCCAAATTTAACTGATATACTGTTTGTGTTGTAATAAATCAGAATTGTTGTTGTCGTTATATAGGTGGAGGGTAGCCACACCGAGGACTGTTGTATAGAACTAGACACCACCAAAGGTATGCTGGGCCCCCGCGAGGAGAGGGTCATAGCCGTCAACTTTGTGGCCACAAGAGAAGTAAGAGCTATACTCCTCATTAATTTTTAACAATTTAATGCCCTCCACAAATTAGATACACATGTATTCAGTTGATGAATCTTGCAGTTAACTTTTAAGCCATGCACAAACTTCATTGTCCCCACAAAGTTAAACATTAATTAGCAGTAATGAATCCCGATGAATCCCGCTGTTAGATTTTAAGTGTTGAGTGTACATTGACAGGGTGAGTTCTCAGACCTGAGGATTCCCTGTATGGTGGAGGGGATAGACAAGCCCCTGTATCTAGGACTGTTCTGTGAGGTCAAAGGTCTCGCGGCCAACTTCAGGGTCTCTAAGGACGGATATGGGTCAAGGTATTGTAGCAGATTTTCTTCTTATTTTATTTCTATCGATCTAATCTGTACTGTAAATCAAGTAGTTTATAAATAATCTGCCATATTTGATTGCCAGAATCTCTGCTCTTCGAAATTTGTCATCATGAATCCTTTGTTTTTGTATTATTTTGTAAAAAGAAGTGAATAAAATGACTTCTTTCTTGTTAAAATAAAACATTGCCAATTAGTTTTCAACCGGCCATTCAAGAATAAATACAATTCATACAAAGTACAATGCACAACTTTATCTGCTTTATTACTGCAAATTGTTTTATTCCAATTTCTCTGGATATTTAGTGCCATAAAGAAAAACATTTACTGGATATATATACATTGTAGATTTACGTATGTGTATATGTACCGGTATTTGCTCAGCAGTATACCTTGTTTCAATTAGATGTTGATCACAATAAGATCATAATATCAATTAAAATATTTCCTCCATGGGGCAATTAATCCAGAAGAATTTAATCAGATTCAGAGTTTCATGTTCTAGCTGAGACTAAGATTAGGAGACCTTTGATACATTGTTTTCCAGTGATTTCTCCAAAGACCTTCACCTTGATTTTGGAGAAGTGGCCCTTGGTTCTACCGGCAGACTGTTCCTACACATCAGGAACGAGTCAGCCATCGCTGCCCCTTACACCGTGGGGGTGGAGCACTTCATTGCCCGACCCCCCACCCCACCCCAGGAGCCACTGGACAGGAACATGAGTACCGGACAGAGGCGAGCTCTGCTACAGAAGACTCCGAACCTAGCCGACCCCATGGCTAAGACCCTAAACAAAGCAATCAATGGTAGGAAGCTTCATCTCTGTTGAATTTGCTTTCAGTTAATAGGAAAGATTTCAAAACTGCTAGTGCATTTTCTTGTTTGGTGATAGAAAAGCTGAATATGTTCATTGCATTGAACTTTTAATAGTGATCGGAAATCAGGTTTTATTTAATACGTTTCTGTTGTAATGGACAAGAAAACCTGTTGATTCCGACGTTTCTTCTCGTAAAGCAAGTTTTGATCATTGGCTAATATTAGTTGTTAAATACCTGTTCATTGACAAGTATATGTAAAGATACAGTTGTTCAACTCTTTTAATAGTGATCAAATAGTATGTTGGGTTAATTCAGAGATTGAATTCAAAATGAACATCAATCATGAGATATTTTGCATTATATTTTAAGGAAATATAAATTTAAGTAAGACATCTATAGACACCTCACATCTCTCCATTGTTCACTATAATCTCACTGTGATGTATTTGGTCATTGTCAGACACTTACCAGATGATGCTGAGCCAGAATCTGGGGGCTGCCTTTGTACCCAGTCCCTCCCAGGGAACTCTGATGCCATTTGGAGAGGAGATTGTTGATATCACCGCTTTCTGTGATATGTGGGGCCATTACACTGACTCCATGAATGTCAAGGTAATGGTAGACATTTTGTTTTAAGAAAGCCCCGTCCTTAAATTATGTGAGAAATAGTACGGTCATTAAATTGTCATCATACAGGTAGATTTAATGCTGTGGCAACATCAAATATTTTGACTGGGGGGGGGGGGGGGGGGGGGGGGGGGGCTAAAATTTGATGGTTACTTTTCATCCACTTACTTGCATGTACATAGCAGAGCAAATGATGTTGTTGTGATTAGTCACACTGTGGTAGTATGCAATCCATTTGAAAATCTGCTGTCCCATAAAACTATGCAAAAATATTAAAAATTGTAATTCTTTGTAAATTGAAATACCCCATTTCTCTATGCATTTTATCAATAGTTAATCAAGATTAATAATTATATTTTTAATATAACAAAACACATTATACATAATATAGAATTAATTCTCTTTCAAACTTTTTTGAAAAGCAAGATTGATTAAATTGAATTATTGAATTTTGCAATCTGTTGTAGGTTGGGGATATGTCCCCAGTGTCGGTGCCCATTAGTATGACCGCTGTAGGATGTCCCCTCAAGTTCCAGCTGACCGCCGCCCAACCAGACCAAAAACCCATCATCAGGTAACATCTAGTCACCACGCTGTATAGTATAACTTTCCGACAGTACCGCTACTGAGAAAGAAAATACCTGTACATTTTAAATCCAACCATGTGGCATCATTAATTTTATGAAAATTAAAAAACTACATTGTGGTTTCTTATAGATCATATTTTCAAAGAGGGACGTACCATAAAATGTTCAAGTACTAGCTATATTTCATTAATAGCTAATAAGAATATTAAAATAAGGATAAAAAAAACTCCAGCAAAATCGATATGTTTTTTACAGCCAAAATATGATCATCTTTGTTTGCAATGATAAAGAAAACGAGATGGGTTGGATCCGATTTAATTGTTATTTCATTTTAATCTCATGTATATATTAAGACACCCTACCATTCCTTCTCTAGATTTGGAACTCATGTGTCTGGAGTGGCCCCAACCAACAGAACTATGAGAGTCAATAATACCAGTCCATTCAGTAAGTAAGATCTTAATTTATTTATCAATGACATATACATAAATATATTCAATTGAAATGTAAAAGTAATCAGTGAATAATCTGTCAAAAACTTTTTTTCAAACCATATACATATTTTTTTTATGCATATGTACATTTTACGCACAGATCTTAGAGTGGACTGGAGAGTATTCAATGTGGTGAAAGACGACAAGAAAACTCTGGACCTGATCGTCAATTACGGAGAAGCTTTCCCAAAACTGGACAACTCTGGAAAGGAAATAGTACCTCCATGGGAAGGTAGGGTTTATAATTATAATTATCTATATATAAGTACTGTACATAAATACCTACACTGTACATTATTACAGTACCGGTATGCCAATTTATAAAATGTGATTATTTTACACATATTTACTTGAGACATGTAAAAACACATACACATATTTGTATTGAATGATTATTTGTGAAATTGGCATTTTTACAAATTAAAATGATTTGATCTTCATTCAAATGCCGAGAACTACAAATAGCAATTTGAAGAAAAGTCTTATTTTTAAAGTACAATAGCATTGTAACAGCTACTGATGATTTGAATAATTGTCTATAAATACTGGATAAAGGGACTCAACATTTAACATTTGGTATTAGCAATATATCAACTAATTAAGTTAATGAAACAAATCTAATAATTTAAGATTCTAGTAACCAAGTGGTGAATGGGATAAACTTTATTAATTGGAGAACAGTACTTGCTTAGAATTCAAAAATTTTCAACATGCAGAGAAAAAACTTAAAAATCAAAGTACTGTTGTGATTGATAGTCAGTAAAAATCAAAGTACTGTTGTGATCGATGGTTGTAAGCTTCTGTGTAACACTGTGCATGGCTGCTGGGTATGCTAATGTTTTGTGTATTATAACTTGTTACTCAGGTGAACCAGAAACAGCGGGTAAGTGTGTTACGATGAGCCTGAGTTTCGGAGGCTGGACTCATACTCTCACTCTTCCACTAACAGTATATATAACCAGTTTGGTTTCTTTCATCATTACATTGCATGTATACATATATGTTACTGTAAGACATTCTGATATCTATTTTATCAGTAGAATGTGAACTTTTCATTATCTTAATATCTGTGAATACTTTTAAATTTAAATCATAGGGTTGCATGAACTTATAACATGCAAGTACCGTAACCAAAAAATGATTTTTGCATGTTTACAGGTAGCAATCGAATAACATCACCGCTTTGGATCAATTATTTTTGGAGTAGGATAATATATGTTTTAATTTATATCATAATGATGAATATGAATTCTTTGTTGTTACATAAGCTTGGTTTCTAAATGTAATTCATTTTATCAATTTTTGTTTATAATTGCATGATCTTTGGTGTGTTTTTATACATAAAGACAAAAATAAGATGTGTTATTTCTCAAGACTCCCCCCTCTTTCATCCTCTGATTCAGAATAACAACTATCATATGAAAACAACTGAAATATTAAGATAAATATGTTAACAAAGGTTTTGACTTGACAAGTAATTTTATACTAGTCCCAGAATTTGACAGTTTTGATGTTCATACAGTCATACAGTATAATTAAGGCTCTTGATATATTTACTAACATCACAAAAGAGTTTATCATGGATTGATGCCTGCATCTTATTTATTCATTATTGTGGAAAATGTGTTGTGTTGGTTTATCTATGAATTCAGGTTGCACAATTGATAATGCATTCTTGACTGCATGCATTATTTAAGTTTTGCATCTTTGGACAAGTCTTTCTGATAAGATTGGAGTTATTTTTTTTTTTTTTAGATATTTACGACACTTAATGCATAATTATGAATAAGATGTTTTACAATGTATATGAAACTTTTTTTTCGGATAACTTTTTATTCAGCACTGTTAGACACGGACTTATTTTATAAATTGCCTAATGTTAGTATTGTCTAAGACTGTCTTTAAAAAATAGAATGAAAAATATACTTAATAATTAGATTAGAAAGTTTAATAAATATATCTTGATGTTATAATAAAAGTTTATACAATTTTTGTCTCACAAAATCAGAATGCTTTCACTTAATTGTTACTGATTATTCAGGAATTTCCATCTTTTTCCCATCAGAACAATGTTCTACAGTCTTAGCAAAGGCTCAGAGTCTCTCTTTGACCTTGTAGTTCACTGTTGAGATAAACTTTGACCTTTTAATTTTACCTTTGACCTTGTAATTTCTATTCTTGAAAATTTCTACTTTGACCTTGTAGTTCCTGCCCCGGTCAGGAGACAGCCCACAGACTTCCTGCCCAACTCTCCGTCCACATCTGCCGGCTCCTCCCGTACACAGTTCAGTGCTAAAGCCTCCCAGCCAACGTCTGTCCCCAGCGAAGCAGAGCTGATGGCCAAGAGACACCCGATTGTCTCTCTTTTCTACCAGGCTCATGAAGGGGTTCCTGCTGATTCTCCATACAGTGTAAAAACAAAGCAGCTGGTAAGTTTAAATACCAATTTATATACAGCTATGATGTAATAAAATTATTCAGACACTCTTGCAATAATGAAACAAGTGCTTGCTTATTTGGAACTCCTATATGAAAATCCTGGTTTTAACCAATTATAAACCTACTTACACTGTATGTCTTTTACAGGTGGTGCCTGCCCGAGGAATAACCAGCGTTAATTTCTCCTTCACCCCGTTCCCGACCGAGGAAGTGGTCAAGGACATGGACTGTGAGGGTTATGCCCTGGGCTACATGAGTCTGGATAAGGTAAACCTCAATACAGTGAAACCTGTCTAATCTGAACTTTGAAAGTGTTTTAAAGACTTTATGTATAAGACAGGGCTTAGGCAACACAGAGAGACATGTTATAGCAGACTTTTCAGGGTTAAGTCAATTCTACAAATTGATCTCTATGAACTAAATAAATATCTAATAGGGTGTTACCTTAATATAAAGATCATTTTAATGTCTGTATTCCAAATTGGTCTAACTTTCTTAGCCAGTCATGTTTAAAGATATGAATATACATAGAAGTTTCACATGTATTAAATCCATGAAGTCACTTGATATGTAACACCTTTCAATTTTTATTTCGATATTTAGGTCAAATATAGGCAATCAAAAACATTTTCTTAAATTTCCATGTGAATTTAAATGAAAAAGAATATTTGAAATGCAGGGTCAATCTGAGGAGGGGAAGGTGGAGAGAGAACAAGGATACAATGTGCAGCCATTGAAAGTAGAAATGACCGCTCACATCAAACCCGCCCTGTAAGTTCTTTTTAGCTAAATTAAGAGGGCTGGATGGTCATGACCATTTTTATACATGTACTACATGTATATTGATCTCCTCAAGAAGAAGAGCTCTGTATAAGAATATAAGAAAATATCAGAACTCTTTAGCTAAGAAAACATGCAGATTTTTTCTTTACTAAATAAAAGTTTAAGGCTAAAGAAATCATGTTGAAAATTTAAAGGAACACATGATGGGTAATTTTCTGATCACCCAGCCATCATCTTTAAAATATTGAGCAGATTGTAAATAAACAGTTTATATAATTATCATTGGAGGAAACAAATTTCAACTTCTCAAACTTTATTACATATAAGAAAAATATGCTATGAAACTTCCTGAAATTATTGCTCCTGTGATACTCACTGTATTTTACAAAGACTGAAATGCCTTTGAGATAAAACAAGCAAAAATATTTTCATTTACCCTGGGTATATATGCAGTAAATCTTAAGAGAAAGAGAAATTAGCAATATCTTGTAACACATTGATTTATCCAAGATTATTGATTATTCTGCATTAATTTATCAATGATTACCGGTATTGATTTTTCTATATTTAGATTGACAATTGAATGCCATGATGATGAAGGAATGAGATACAGATCTGCCATGAGTGACCTATTGCAAGCAGGCAGACAGGTAATATTATCCTCATCTAGCCATTGTTTCAAAAATAGTTTCGTTTATTATACTTTCATGTTAAATACTGAAATCTTAACGGTTTTGATGCAGTTTATAATTCGTTCTATTACCCTCAGCATTAGCAACACACTTGGCAAAGGGTAACACAACAAATTGTAACATGCGCATAAATTATGCACATTCGGTTCACCAAAGAATTCACGTCATTCCTAAAGATGTCAGTCATGCGTTTGAAATAATGCGAATAAATAATAAAATAAAAGCAGTTAAGTTTTCTTTAAAATTAAGACATTCAGTATTATAAAATAAATAGTGCCTGTTTGGAAGGGCAACAGTTGAAATTGACAACCCGCGAAAACCATTGTCAACCAACGCTTCGCGTCGGTTAACAGTGGTTTTTTCAGGGGTGTCAATTTCAACTGTTACCCTGACCCAAACAGGCACTGTTTATTTATAATATCACACAAAAAAACCCACTAAAAACGTGTATACAGTATAGTTACAATTGTATCAATTTTTACAGTTTTAATAATCATATGTTAATTTCTAACTGACAATATTTTTCTCTTACCAGTAAAAGTGAGCAGTCAATGTTTTTATGTAATAATTGTAAAGGTATCCAATGAGAGTTTGCGGATTGCCACTTCCATGTTGTCCAATAACACGGAGACTCCGCTGGTGTTTAGGATGATGACAAAGGCACCGTTCGTCCTGGTGGATATGGATCCCTCCACCAATGTGGAGCTCTCCACTAGAACCATATCCACACAGTTGCAAACTCTGAGGCCAAAGCATAATCTCATTGTAAGTATATACACAGTCATACAAAGAATCAACTTCGAACACATCGCGCATATGCACTTGTTGTGAGTCTTTAAAATCTATCTGCCATTCAAATTAACGAAGCATCTAGATATTAAATGATATAATTCAAATTTCTTAAATTTACATAGTAAAATTACCAAAAATATGTCTCAGACTCCCCCCCAAAAATATTTCTGGATCACATGTATCGGACTGAGTAAACATCTTGATTTTATGATTCTAGGTACAAGTTGCCTTCAGGACCAGTCTTGACCTTCTTCCACCTTATGAAGAGACTCCGATATCCACAGCCGACCCGACGGAGAGCTCCGATGGACAAAAGCTGGATTTCCATGACGACTTAATAATCGAGTTCAACAACTCTACAACACAGGTACCCTATATATATAATTACAGTAAAACATAGTCTGCTATATAATACCCTTAGAACAAATTTGTACTTTTGCAATATCATTTTCATTCCCTGTTACAGTATCTTAAATGCATCAGAAAATTAATTTGATATGACAAATCACCTTTGTAATATAGATTAATTGTCCTTTAGTTAGCATGCTGTACAAGACGTTATTTTTTTTTTGTATTTAGTTAACTTAAGAAATCTATGCTACAGATATGTCAAACTTCTATGCGAAAGCTTGTGCTTGTCCTGAAAAAGATCTAGTAGACAAGAAAAAACAATGATCAAGAAACAAAAAGTTTAGGTTAACTAAAATGTAATTATGTTGTTTGATAATGACCCATTCTTATTTATGACATTGACGCCTTTGTAAGAACTTAAAATTTTTAGGATACACTATAGATTACTAATTAATTGCGAGGAATTAATATCCATGTAAATTCGTTAGAAGCTATTATATTACAGATTCCATTGCATTGACCTATATTTGTTTATATTACAGAGAATTTCCTTGTATGCTACTCTGTCCCTGCCTCAAATGGAGCTGTCCCGGGAATCCCTCGACTTTGGTACCTGCTTGGTTGGACAGAGACGCGAGATGCAAATCCTGATCACAAACAAGACTGCATCTCACTCCAAATGGGTGGCTAATATTGGTAGGCATAATTTTCAAAATTATAATCATGTGTTTGTCGATCATTCTATATGAATAAATTCGGATTATGTTTCTTCTAATTTTATGAACTTTGTTAGTTTTCTAAGATTGATGTATGCCATTATGATTTTTCCTATAGATACATGCTCAGACACTTGTGCAGAGAATACTTTTTGTATTGAGCCCAATACAGGGACCCTGGATGCTCACATCACTCATGTGAGCAACAGCAAGACCCTGCTGAGAGTCTACTTCACAGCAAAGTAAGTCTGAGATATCTCAAGTGAGAAAAGTCTTATGAGATGATTGAGATCTACACCCTTTTAAAGATATACTTCACAGCCAAGTAATTACAGAAAAGTTATCTCAAGTGAGATAAGTCTTGTGAGATTGTAAGAAAAAATTAGTACTCTGCTGATCAAGGGCCTTCTTCACAGCTGAGTAAGTCTGAGATATCTCAAATGAGACAAGTCTTTAAAAGAGATTGTGAGTAAAAACTAGTACCCTGCTGATCAAGGGTCTACAACACAGCTAAGTAAGTCTGAGGTTACTCATCTGAGATATCCTTTATAAGACAAGCCTTGTGAGATAAATCAGAAGACAACAGGGATCTCATTCATACATATGCATATTAGTAAGTCAGGGAAAGCTCACCAGATATCCTTAGTGATATATGACTCTTGTAAGCAGCAACAAGACTTTGCTGAAAGTGAACAGATCTGCCTTAATCTTTTATTAAAATTTGATATGATATGTTTGGCCATAAAATATTACAATGTATTTAGTAAAGAAAAATCCAAATATTTTAGCTTTAGAATTTGAACATTTTCCTACATCTTTATACAGAGCTCTTCTTTTTAAGGAGGTGAATGTAGCTTAAAAATGGCCACAACCATTCACCCTCTTAAAATAGATATTTTAAATCATTGAGGTTTTGTTCGTATTTTCCAGACACTCCGAGATGTACGAGGGGGTTTTTGTGTTCCATGGAAATCTAGGAGAGCGACCACGAAGGCTGTACTTGTTTGGTCAGGGCTCATACGACGGAAAGCACCAGGCCATACTCAATGTGTAGAAGCACCCAGAAGCCCTCAGCTTAGAAAACCAGGATAGATCAGAGAGGAAAAGAATGGGTCATGAAGTGATGTGACTGTTAAACTTGTAGACTGTGATTTTGTTATTCATTAATATATAAAAATTATTTGTAGATTTTATCAGCATATTTGATCTACTGGGTAGATTTTGGATAAAATGAGTGAATATGCAGTAATTAACAGAGAGTAATAAATCTCTCAATGATATTAAGTTTGAAGAATATGACTGTTTTTCTTTTTAATAATATATATATAATACAGTATACATGTACGTACATGTGAAATATTAGACCAGTCCTACAAATACAAATATATGATTGCTTATAATTTAGAAAATGTTATTTATATTGTTTGTTATATGAAATAAAATATTTTCTTGAGAATTACAATTTGTAGTTAATATTATGTATTTTGTAGTTATACATCTATGGGTAGGGTAATTTTATCATAGAAGGTTCTTTCTAATTATCCTACATTTTTAAAACTCTATACAACTTAACCCCCACCACCACCACCACCACCACCACCACCCAAAAAAAACAAACAAACAAACAAACAAAGGAAAAAAAAATTAAATTTTAAAAAAAGCGAAAAGCATAAAAAAAGAGAAAAAAGATAGTAGCTAACATTGCCTTATCCTCAAAATCCTTGGATTGGGGATGGGGTGGTGGGAAGGAGTAATCTACATTTAATCTTCTAATTTCCATTAAATGATTTGTTATAATTTTGTTATAATTTTGCCTTTTATTTTTGTGTACATTTGCACACTATTTGATAAAATGGTTTGCATAAAGTATGACTTTTAGATATGCAAATATAAGAAAAACACATCGATTTTTACAACTATACATGTAAAATATGATCCAAACACTCCTTGTTGTAAATCATTTCACTCAGTTTAAAGTATATATCGGTCCCTTTTTTGGCATGAATGATGTCAGATGCCTTAATAGACATGTTCTATACATGTCAACGTTTTTTTAAATATGAATCTTTGGAACTTCCTTCTGTTAACAATCAGGAAATCCTACAAGCATTTTTTTTATTTGGTACCTAGTACTAGGAATATGTACCAATGCAATTGAAAAAATTCTTGTTTTATTCCTCTTCCGTGAAAATAAAAATGTTTATTACCCATGCTTTATACACAGTGACTCTCTGCGTGTAAACATTTTGTACTATACGTACATTGAGCATGTATCAACAGGCCTCGGCAATGTACAATACACGAGTGACTGCGCACACCATGGGATGTGTATACAACTTTATAAAAGTTAATTACAAATTTGCAATTTGAGTTTGATTGGCCTTTAAAATTGTGTTCAGATTTCTTTTATGCACGGTGTAGTGGGGGGAAGGGGGGGGGGTGATGAACTTCTAAGGTCTCGATTTGAATTTCAAATAAAAAGCGTCTTACAATAAACGAATATTACAAGATCATCTAATTCAAAAGTTTCAAGTGCATGATGAACAAAATTTTCAAAGTGACAATGTACAGGATCTTAAAGCATGATTTTGTCTTCGAAAATTATATACCCCCATTGATATGATATTGTACCTGTGTACCAAATCAATGATTTGACTAAACTGAATATTGAATTGAAAACTTCTGTACGTTGCCGTATAATATTCAGACCGAAAGATGGTCGATTTCATAAGCAAACTGTTATTTCTTTAAAACATATAATTAAGACCCCCCCCCTTTCAAAATCGATTGTATTGCTATAGCAGGCACGTATAATCATTTTTGAAAGTATACCGCGGTGGGAAGGGGGCGGGTTCCTAACTCAAAATATACCCCCCCCCCCCAAAAAAAAAAAAAATAATAAAAATCCTAACCCGGTGAAGAGGGCGGCGTCATTTTTATCTATTGAGATATTGTGTTAGATAGATTACCCATTAGATATTCTTCCTTATCTTTTATCTTTTTTAATAATTTTTAGCTATAAACTACAAATGTCTTTTAGGAGAGAAAGCATCTAAATATTTTAGGTTTAAGATTTAACAGTTTTCCAATATCCTTATACAGGCGCTTCGTTTCAAGGAGATAAATATCAATATAGCCTAAAATGACAACGACTATCCAGCCCTCGATAGAAACATACACCCCCCCCCCCCCAAAAAAAATATTAATAGTAAGTGGTCAAAATAGTTCCTTTCTACCTAGATTATATTAAAGATAAATTATTTTTAAAGAATCGGACATGTATTATAAGGGCAAGATGACGCAACGAATGTATGACGTCATTGCATTGTCTCCATCTTTGCAATAACCATTGTGACGTTATTGCATTGTCTCCATCTTTGCAGTATTGAGTTGTGTTTGTGTAGCTGTCAGTGGTTTTTTGAATAATCATGGCTCTCTTTGTCTTCAACTGGACAAAGAGAGAATACATCATGTCTGTGTTGTCTCTGGTCCTTCTGGTGCTCGCAGCCCAACACAGAGAATACTTCCTCTGGTGAGTTTTAGTATATTCGAATGCAAAAGCAGTGCATCGCCGTGCCTTAGCTACGCTAATCCGACTTTTACTATATATTCCTATTTTATATTAGTTGCATGACTTTTGATAATTAATAATTTATATTCTTTTAATAAAAAAGCTTTAAATTATTTTTTTTTCATAAAGCGAGGAGAAACCCTTGAGCACTTTTGAGAAGTTCTGTGTTTGGTTGGGTGTGATGAAAAAGCCCAAACCCTGTCCAGGGATAGAAGATATGTACTCCGTGAGTTCAGTTATTAATTGCAATATAAACCAAGCGTATACATACTTATATTTTTTTCAAGACATGTACTGATTAAAATACAGTTTTTATATAAAAAAAATCAAGAAAAGCTGTCCTTTCAATTATGAATTTCATATATAAAATGCATTTCTCTTGATTCTTTAATTATTATACAGGCACATAATATTATATATGGTACGTTTATGATCACCGATGGAAACCCGCGGCTAGTCTTTCAGCGAAACAGACCGTGTATGGATTCTGACGATGAGTATATGATATGATTCCTTTATTTGACAGATGGCTATGGAGATGGGACAGGCTACTGCGGCTGTGGTGGCCAGTAGTTTCATACCCTCAGTCTTGAAGTGGACTTGCTCGCTATTGGGAAGCGGGATCAGGTTCATCAAAAGCATCCCCAAAGTCATTCAAGGAAGACTGCAGTCAGTCAAAGGAATCCCGCGGTTCTTGAAAGGAAGCTTGCCGTCTGCTAATGAAATCCCACTAGCCATCATAGGCATCCCTAAATCTGCCAAAGAAAGATTCCGGTTCATGAAAGGTATTTATTGTATTATAGAGTTATATTAAAAGTGAACATAAATATGTACATGTATAAATGCATCTACTTAGCAAGCCTATAGGGCTTACGAGAGGAGCGGAGTTGATCGCAAAATCCCTGGCTAGTGAAAATGATGCAAATGTAAAAACATGTTGTAGAAATTATATATATATATATATATATATATATATATATATATATATATATATATATATATATATATATCTTGTATTTTTAAAGGTCACATGCGGTTTGGGAGACGAAGTTCTCTGGAAGCGCCCAAGAAAGGTCCAACAAAATACAAGTATTTCTTGTAAGTAGAATAAAGTACGTGTTAAACAAATGTCTTATTTTCATGAAACCGTGTCCGATCAGCTTAATTTGTACATGTGCCGTTCAATTTCTTTTTGCAGCTACCGTAATGCTTACGATCAGCGAAAAGTCGTCATGCTCATGAGAGAGGGGGAGAAATTCAAGGAGATCTTTGTTCAGAATCCCCGAACAAAGAAAATGGAATGCATCCTCTCCTACCCAAGGGAGGCATGAAGTTCTGTTGGAAACAGATTTCTATCGTCAGATATCTTAGGAAGATGCAAGATTGGCGAAATATTGAATTATATAAGTCTCTCGTATATCTTTCGGAAGTTTTCAATCAATCCTGCGGATAATTATTTCTAAAACATAATATTTTTTTTAAAAAAATCGTCCCATAAAATGTATTTTTTAAACACCGAAGTAATATTAATATACTGTTTATTTTTAAAATAAAGTATTAATTAAAAATTGTGCCAGTTTGTTTTTGGTAGATTAAATTAGAAATTCATTGCATGTATATAAAAAGTCTTAATTGAAATTTCATATTTTTAAGTGTACTGCAATACAGATTGTTGATAATCATCGATGGCTAAATTCATGTTCATATTGATAATAAATGTAATAATTAAAAATTTTGTTCTGTTGTCATTCTGTTTTGTAATTGAGGATGTATTTTTTGCTAAATATGTTACAAGTTTAATTACAATGTATAGAGTGTCAAATTGAGGACACAACTGTGTTGCGCCATCGTTTTATATTTTGCTATAATTGCATGCTATAAGATATAATTTTATTATTTAGATGTGCATTAACATATATTCATACGCAGATAAATTGCTGTTTAAATCGCATTTCATTTTTTTAAAGGAAGACAGGCCTAGTGCTATATATATATATATATATAGAGAGAGAGAGAGAGAGAGAGAGAGAGAGAGAGAGAGAGAGAGAGAGAGAGAGAGAGAGAGAGAGAGAGAGAGAGAGAGAGAATTATATATAGATTACCCACTTGTTCTTCCTCAAATTTGGCTTGAAAAAATTGATTTTATTTATTTAATTTTTTTTTTGGGGGGGGGGGGGTTAGAGAGAAAATTCTTTTGCTTATAAATTAATTTATAGGAGATATTTGTTATATTCTATTAGAATCAAATAGTGTTTTTTCTTAACTATAGCTAGGGATCCTACTTTTTAAAGTTACTTTTTTTATATATATAAAACCGGGGTTATATTCATTAAATCAATTGTCGAAAACTACGGCCATTGTGTGCAATCTCCTCTGTGGACCATTTTGAATATTTCCTATGTGTCTAAGTTATTGGTAAAAAAAAAAAAAAAAAAAAAAGGGCTGTTTATTTATTGTAATCTTGCGATAGAAGTGTCAAGAACTACTTTTACCCTGTCCGTATACTGAAAGTGTCAGAACCAGTTTAGTTTGAAAAGTGTGTCACGAGACTATCATATGATAAGATAAGGCTATACCGTCCCATACCAAGATGTTGGAAGTAGACTTCGTTATCTGGCTTACACTGATAACATTTGTAAAATCTGAAGTATGCCAGAAAGTGAGTGCATGCAAGTGTAAAACGTCAGATGGGGTGGTGGATTTATCGGCTCTTACGAGGTAAAAACCGAAAGTAGACTCAATATATATTTGTAAATAGCCTTAAGGTCAGACGACACGTTCCTCAATTTTATATGACATTTTTAGGAAATTTATTGATTTATTACTACTATGACAAGCTTTCTTGCAAAAAATTATGGTACCTTATCAGGCATTTGTGCAAGATACTATATAGAGTACATGCAATTTGCTATATAATCTCATTGAAAATACACTTGATGTGAATTGCTGAATATATAATAATTGTTGGCATATATATATATATATATATATATATATATATATATATATATATATATAATTTTAATCATTTTAAAAATGATAACAAATAATAATAATTTTAATTGGTATATCATGTATATTATTTTTATTGGTACTCTTTATAACGAGGAGATACAAAAAAGATGCTCGAGGAATGTGTCGTCAGACCTTAATTTATATCCGTAGTAAACATTGTAGATACACATGATACAGTCAGACAATTTGACCAATCGTCAAAATGGGATATGCTTAGCACATTTGGGAAACAAAAAAAAATGTTTATCTCTCCATTTTAAAACCCTAAAACAGACCTTATAATGTCATATTTTGTTGTCTTTGTTTTTTGGGTTTTTTTTGTCAAAAATTAATGCAGAATTCAGCTGAACTTTTTGACATGCATTGGAATAATTTTGTGACAGCTAATTTAAAAAATTGGTTGTTCAAATACAACAATTAAAATGGATTTTTATAGTTTTCCATTATCTATCCTTTATATCAGTTTGCAAGGCCAAAAAATCTTATTGGTACTCTACTTCATGCACATCTCAGAAATGGTAGGTTGGAAAAATATTATGACGATATAAAAATGCTAATTAAAGAAGCATATTTAAAATCCAGTATTTATTGACTTAGGATTTTTTTTTAAAACGGTCTAGATTTTTAGAGACAATTGAAGATTTGTTTGAATTTGTTGGTTTTCAATGAAATATATATATTGAAAAGAAAACTATTAACATACTTTTGGCATTAGAATGTACAGTATTGTGCCATAAGTTTATGAACAAACGTCAACGAAGTCACCCAAACTGACTTAAATGAAAGTGCTTAAGGAAAATCTGAGGATACTTAATTTTGATAATAAATGATAAAACTCACCTTAGTATTTTGTAATATTGCCCTTGGCTCTGATTACTTTAAGCAGATGTCTTGGAATGGAACGATACAGGTTTTGTATGTAGGTTGTAGGGATGGCCATCCAAATATGGCAGATTTCTTGTTCCAGGTCGGAAGTTTTGTTTATGTGTAAAATTCGTTGCTTCAATTTTTTTCAATAGCTACCAACAGTTTTCAATGATATTTCAATATGGTGATTGTGCTGGCCACAACATCGAATTTATAGCTTAAATTCAGTAACAATCCAGGCCCGATGAGCAGGAGCATTGTCATCTTGAAAAAAAAAATTGTTGGTTGGGAAATGGCGAGCTACAATGGGCCAAAGTTCTGGTTCTAGTATGTCTATGTATTTTTGTGCATTTATGATACCATCTACGACACATATTGTCCCAACACCATTCCAATTAAGTTATACATGCCCAGATCATCAGACTTACTTTAACTGGCGGACCTGGACATAAACAATCGGGCATCCAATCTTCGCCAGGTCGTCTCCACACATACACATGGCTACTTTCTCCTATCATGACCTTACATTCATCAGTAAATATCACTCTATCCCATTCTCCTTCAACTGACTCCACAATCTCTTTCCTTTTGCCCATGACACATGTTTTTTGTGGTTCTTGTTGTGAATTCGTATTTTCTTTCTATGATAATTATTTTCATTTAATCGTCTCTTGACTGCTCTTTGTGAAACAGGAGAATGCCTACCCTCATCATATCATATCTGTAATTTCAGCTAGCGGAACAGTACGTCTGGTTTTTGCAACTCTTAAAAGTTTTCTAGTCTCTCTGTCGTCCATCTTTCGTTTTTTGCCATTTCTTGTAGCCCTGCTCTTTACTGTACCTCTAGCTAAATATCGTTGAATTACTGAATAAATACTGTTCCGAGGAATCTTCAAATCACGGCCAATATCTGCATATTTTTGTCCTGACAGATATTTGTCAACAATGATTTGTTTCACAGGAGTAGAAAACTCTTTACATTTACCCATGTTTACATTCACGAGATCTTCTCTAACTCAGCTGACATCATATTTTACAAATGACGTCATTGGTCAATAGTAGAAATTGTCAGCAATTCATAGGGTTAGGACAATAGTGTAGTATGACTTTGTAGGTAGGCACATATATGTGCAAAAAACACGTAATTTTAATGAATATGTCAAAAATTCTAATGCTATTTTTACGTTTTTTCATAAATATATGGCAAATACTGTACACATGACATTGTATTGTTGCTTAATATATTGTCAGTGATCTTATGACAATGCATTTCAGAGAAAATTAAAGGATAACAATGTAATACTATAACTATAAATGCATAAGAATTATTAATAATATTCCAGCTGGCATATTTTGATATGAGTGAACACTTTAAAAATATACTGCAGCATATATTTTTACAGAAGATGTTGTAAATCTGCATTAAACATGTTAAATTAATGCATAAAAAGAAATAAATTTTTGTAATCCAATTAAAATTTGTGCATAATTACATATGTTAAAATCAAATCAGTAGATTCAAAGCTCCTTGGGGATCTGCACACTCATAATTATTAAAACTGTAGATTTACAGGAAAAACTTGATTTATATCTAAAAGTTGTAAATAAAATGTAAGTTGTAATGTAATGTATATTTATGCACTTTTATTAAAAAAAATAAAAATCAAGTAAAAATTTTCAATTATTTTCAATAAAAAGTAAATTTTATATCCCAATTTTGGTCGGGTATTGTATTCCATACAGGCTTTTATAACTCATTTATGAGTGATATTTATATAAGAAGAAGCTTTTGACTACAATTTATTTTTACTTAGAAGAGGTGCATGAAGAAACTGAGAAGCATATGGAAATCGAGGCTGAATTTATCAATACCCGTTATGATTAAAATCAGCTTTTCTGATACGCTTTCGCTCTCAAACATGATGTTCAAGAGCGGTAGCATATCAGAACAGCTGACTTTAATCAGATTGCTGCATTTATAGACCATAGATTTAAGATTGAAAACATTTATTAAGTTGTGTACAGCAAATAAAAATACTTTTGTAATGAGTTTTTAAAGGAGCTAGGACAGACCCAATATGCTTTGCTCCCACAATTGTATGGTGCTGCACAGGAGAGTTGGCCAGATGATAGCTGAGCTTTGGATCAGATAATTTCAACATATGGCATGCATACATAATGTATACATGCATATTTTTGCCCCATTTTCTTTTTTTGCCCTTTTACACAATTTGCAAATAGTTTCGCACCATCTTAAATTTGCTCAGACACAGTTTATGATGGTTACTCTTTCTAGTTAACACAGCAATTTAAAAATTGTTTTGAATTCGCACAGGTTTAAATTTGCCTGCTGACAACGAGGGCGAAAATGAAACAGGGGCAAATATTTCCACTGTATAGAGTATATTTCATACCTGTCTCTTTACAATCTAATTCAAATTTAATTAGATGCTAGATCCACTCGCTTACTTGCTGTTTGCATGTGTAGCGAGTAAGCTAGCAGATCTAACATATAATTTTAATTGGATTGGTCTCTTTACATATTTAGTTTTGAAGAGGAATTTTTGCAATTATTTTGATTAATTATAATTTTTTTTGACAGTTTTACAAACTACAAAGATCCACAGAATTACCTGAATGATTGGAATCCCTGTGTTGCCAGACCATGTGGTACCACAGGAAAGCCTGGTGTGTCGGTGAGTTTATTAATGCCTTCATGTGCATCACTTCAGCAATGTCATGGCAAGGTTTTTATTTCTCATGAAATTAAGGTGTTCAGATTGATATGCAGCTAGATTGTTATTTATCACAAATATAATTTCTTCTTATATATACAAACATGTAACAATTAATAGGTTCCAAGAAGTACTGTGAGTTGGAAATGAGGTACCCACGGTAACTAAAAGGGTACTAAAAAGGGATTTATACTGGTAGATGAAAACAGGGTAACCATTTTTGATGAATCTTCTTTGATTGCATGGTGATGAAATGTGATTTTGATCCCAAATCACTATGTTTTCTTTCCCCTTATCAAGGCTTGGAGATAGAAAACTCGTAAATCCTTGCAAGAAATCACATTTCCATCACAAATCACAGAAGATCCTAGTAATTATAGCACTGGTAATACTGTATACTTGGTGTACAATATAATTATTGTGAAGCTAAATGCTGAGTTGAAATTCCAACAAAAATGAGATAAGAAAATTGAGTGCATGTATTAAGAGAAGAATCATCTGCAGGACACTATAGCAGTAAGCAGAATAAAGGGAAGAAGTTGTAGTTCAATAGTGAAATTGTATGTTATGCTAGTGCGAGACTGCTACAATTCTCCCTTCAATTTAAAGCTTTCTTTTGAACCCAAAGTAAAAATGATTGTCTGATGAAAAATGGTTATTTTTTTTCACACAATCTATAAACAGTCAGGGGTGAGACTGAATTTCATCATTTTAAAAAATGATGATTTCTAATCATAAAACTAATTTTTAGTAATGACAGAAATTCATCATTTTTAAAATAATGATGAAAAACAGTCTTAACTATTTGGAGATTATTTTAAAACATAGAGTTACCTCTGAAAATAAATGTGACTGTATTTTATCATTTTTAGCTCACCAGAGCTGAAAGCTCAAGTGAGCTATTCTGATCTCTTTTTGTCCGGTGTCCGACTGTCTGTCTGTCTATCTGTATACTTTTTACATTTTTGATTCTCCTCCAGAACCACTGGGCCGATTTTAACTAAACTTGGCACAAATCATCCTTAGCTGAAGGGGATTCAAGTTTGTTAAAATGAAGGGCCACACCTTCTTTCAAAGGGTGATAATTAAGAATTATTGAAAATTTGTTGGTTTCTTTCAAAAATCTGCTTCTCAAAAACCAATTGGCCAGAAAAGCTGAAACCTGTGTGGAAGCATCCTTAGGTAGTGTAGATTCAAGTTTATTCAAATCATGATCCCCGGGGCTATGGGGGGTCACAATGGGGGGTCAAATTTTTTACATACCGTAAATTCTCATGTATAATATGCACTCTTGTATTAATACGCACCCCCAAAGTTGGCAAAAAAAAAAAAAAATGGCGAAAAAACAGCAGGTCCTATGTATACTGTGGAATTATTTTTATTTGTGGGGGTCAATGTTCGCGGGAAGCCAAAATTTTCCTGGTTCGTGGGGACGTTATTTCATTGGTAGCAAGATCTAGATAATTTTAATAAATATTAAACTAGTGCTTGTATATACATTCGTGGGGATGTAAATTCGTGGGCAGGGGTTACCCACGAAAGCAACGAACATTGGTCCCCCATGAACAATGATGATTCCACAGTAATACGCACCCAAAAATGTTAAAATCGACAGCCGTCATTTTCCCTAAAACTATCGATGTTTAATGATAATTTTATAATCCAAGCACAATTTCTGTAATTTTGTGATCATTTGGAACATAGCTTGAGCGATCAAACACTTGTGTGGAAGCATCCTTAGGTAGTATAGATTCTAGTTTGTTCAAATCATGATCCCTGGATACATGTAGGGTGGGGCCACAATGGGGGTAGAATTTCTACATAATGAATTAAAGAGAAAAGTTTTTAAAAATCTTCTTCTTAAAAACCATTTGGCCAGACAAGCAGTAACTTGTGTGGAAGCATCCTTAGGTAGTGTAGATTCAAGTAAAATTTGTTCAAATCATGATCCCCATTGGTAGAATGAAAGGGGGTGAATTTATACATATGAAATTAGGAAATAAATGTGATTTGTCTCAAAAACTCAAATGTTATAGTATATGGTATTACTATATGCAAGCATCTTGACATTTATTGAATCTCAATTGTTAGACTGTGGACCGTGGACAATTATGGGGCCACACAAGGGGTTCAAAGTTGGATGTAGGTTTATATAAATTTATATGAATTGTTGATCTTGATCTTGATCTTCTTCAGAACTGCAATGCTCAATGTGTAATATGACTATGAAACCATCCAGGTACAAAAGAGGCTCAATGTTTAGCTTAAGAATATCTGGAGAACAGTCTGAAAATCTCTTTTTATACAGGCTCTATTTTACTACATTGTTCAGATATTTTGTATATGATTCGTTGCTCAGGTGAGCGATGTGGCCCATGGGCCTCTTGTTTTATCATATTGGTCAGTCTAGGCCCACTTAATTATCTCATTTGTTTTAAGGGGCATGCTATTGGTTTCAATTGTTTGTCAAGATGTTTCTTTACACATGGGACCAAAGCAGGATAGCTTATAGTGTACTATATCTCATTTATGGTTTGGAAGAATTAACTTGGGAATGGAAATATGATGAAAACAAGTCATATTTACAAAAATAATAAAGATATTTACATTACTTAGTTGGTAGAAATGACAATTTTCAATATAATAATGGATCTCGGTCTCACCCCAGACTGATAAATGTTATAATTAAACTGAAAAAAATACAACAATATTGAAGTGCAATGCATGGTTGGAACCATTTGACAGGCATACCAAATATTTGTTTATACATGTATAAACAATGAAATGAAATTCATGAATATGCCCCCCTCCCCCAAATTGTGAAAATATGACCTCTCTATTGTTACACAAAAACCACCTGTGGTACAATACATATTTAATAATGATTTAAAAGAATTTAATCTTATCAAGTCAATTAATTTGATATTTTAATGACAGATATGCCAGACAACCAATATACCAGGGTCAACTGCCTTATCCTATGTCAATGGTTACCTCAGCACAGCTAGCTTTATTGGAGAAGCAGGGAAGGATCTAATACTACACTACACTGGGGAAAATGTAACCGGCACTTCAACATTAAGGTAAGTCAGCTAGATAAGGGCTGGTAAAAGAATTATATAAAAGCAGTGAACCAGAGAAGAGAAATAGTCTGTCTTATGAGTAAATCCTTCTTCTGGAAGGCATTGTTTAAATTCATAGGGGCATTTTTTTGGTGAAAAAATTCAGATAGAGAGGGGGTGGGGGTGGGAGAGGGTAGCATTCATTATACCAAAGAGAGTTTAATGACAATTTCCACAAGAAAAATTAATTAAAAGTATTTATGCTGCTAAAACTGGTACATTACATTATTGTATAATGGAAATAAAGTTTATTAATACCACTGAATTTATTGCTAGTAGTGTATGAAGTATTTATTCCATTTAATTCTTTTTTCCAGACAAAGTAGTATATCATTAATCTGTGTGTCAGATAGTGCACTTAATGACTTTGCTGCCAAAGGGGAGAAAGTTAAAGGAGATGTTGATTATGTGAGTCAATTAAGTTATATTACATTGCTCACTTACAAAATTGTGAAATTAAGAAGAAAAAATCCAAAAATTGCTTCCACTAAAAGTTTGTATATGCATATTCAAGCTGGTATACTTAAACAATAAAATTCTTTCTTTGGTGATTCGTGAGAGAGATGAAGGTGATGACACTGCAGAAAAAATACATAACCCGCTAATGTAGGATTTTTTTGTGCAGTGATCCCTACCTTCATAACCCGCATGAATCGTCAAAGATTGTTTATATTTACATCTTTCTTTTAACAAATTAATAAATTGCAGTCCGTGATTTTTCTTAGGTTGAAGAGGGCTTCGACCAATCGATAAACTTCAGTCAGTAAATTTCAGTCCTGTCAATTTCTACAGAGCTATGAGTTACAATCAATTTTCGTAAAAAATAGAGGGGATCATACTTGGTGGATGTCAATATAATCAGATTGTTTCACCTAAGTCAGTAAATTGGCAATGTTGGTAGTTTGTATCATAATTAGGTACAATGTATTACAACTTTACAAGCTAACTTTGTATTCATCATTGTCATAAATTTTAGTGTGTGTATATATATATATATATATATATATATATATATATATATATATATATATATATATATAATATATATATATATATATATTAATACCATATATCTTAAGAAACTTTCAAAAGATTTAAGAGTCATTTTTACAAAATTTAGAACCTGTAATCACAAATTACCAATTGAAAGTTCAAACTGGATGTTGGAATAACATAGAAAGATGTTTTAGAATTTATTCATTGTGTAATAAAAACAGTTTGGGTGATAAATATATCATAATATATGTACCACTATGATATGGAATGTCAGAAATTTTCTGTAGTCTGCAACATATTAATGAAAAATACTCAATAAATGTTAACACTTAAAAATTTGGAAATCGTATGAATACCATAGATATTGATTTACTGAAAAGGTTGTCCATATTTGTGAAACTAAAATATTAGCTCGATTTATTTAAATTTCTCTTCTCTTCCTTACTTGATCTTGCTTTCGTACATTTGTAAATATTTTTTGTTTTTACCTTGATCATGTACCATTAATTTTTCTTTTAGGTATTCACTTTACGAAGTCCACATGCTTGTTTGGTTCCCAATGGCCGCCTCAGTGCAGGTTCCGTCTTGCTCATATTGTAAGTAGATTCTGTAGCAGTGCTTTTCATACAAACTTTTTCTCTATAGTTTTTATTAAGATAAAAAAAATGGTTGTCTGTCTTCAACATTTTAAACCCACAAAAGTCATTGTGTCAACAGCCATTGAATAAATCACTGGATCAAAAATTATTTATAAAAAAGCTTAATGCATTATTAGTAAGATTTTTTCTTCATAACATTTTATGGAATGTACCTTGTCTTGTGTTTGACTTAACATACACACTATAGCTGTTAAACTCCACAATTCTTGAAATCTTGAATCTATTGAAATACGTGTACATACTCTATACAGGGAAATATTTGCCCCCCCCCTCCCCCCCCCCCCCCCCCTTTATTTTCACCCTTTTCACTTTCGTTGTCAGTGGGCTAATTTAAGACCGGCCGAATTGCTATGTCTCAAACTATCTCTTTTTAAACAAAACTTTGTCTGCATGGGTGAATTAAAGATTGGGCGAAACTGTTTGCAAGTGAGGAAGGGCAAAAATAACCCTGTATACAGTATACTCTACTAGCTCCTCCTTCTGTTAAATATCTTAAGCTTTCAAATTAAAATATTGTCAGAATTTATGATATTATGCCACATATAAACATTTACTTTTGCTGTATTCATTCATAGTAATTAAACATACTAATTATTTTTTAAGCTCATATATATACACTGTATTGTATATATTTTATACACAAGGTCTTGTCTAGCTCGTATATATACACTGTATAAAATGTATATATTTTATACAAAAGGTTTTGTCTAGCTCATATATATACACTGTATAAAATGTATATTTTATACACAAGGACTTGTCTAGCTTATATATATACACTGTATAAAATGTATATTATCTACACAAGGACTTGTTTAGCTCATATATATACACTATATAAAATGTATATTTTATACACAAGGACTTGTCTAGCTCATATATATACACTGTATAAAATGTATATTATCTACACAAGGACTTGTCTAGCTCATTTATATATACTGTGTAAAATGTATATTTTATACACAAGGACCTGTCTAGCTCATATATATACACTGTATAAAATGTATATTTTATACACAAGGACCTGTCTAGCTCATATATATTCTGTATAAAATGTATATTATCTACACAAGGACTTGTCTAGCTCATATATACACTGTATAAAATGTATATTTTATACACAAGGACTTGTCTAGCTCATATATACACTGTATAAAATGTATATTTTATACACAAGGACCTGTCTAGCTCATATAAATACACTGTATAAAATGTATATTTTATACACAAGGACTTGTCTACCTCATATATATACACTGTATAAAATGTATATTTTATACACAAGGACTTGTTTAGCTCGTATATAAATACTGTATATTATGCATGTTAAGTACATGAGAATTTGTGTTTTTACAGGTTTTTTGTAGCAGTTATGGTCTATATAGTCGGGGGAATCTTGTTTCTACGATTTTATCGAGGAGCCAGTGGAGTAGAGATGATACCTAATTACGAATTCTGGAAAGATTTTCCACTCCTTGTCAAGGTAAGAATATGGAAGATAGGGAGGAGAAATATTCAGTATATGTTTATCACGTTTACATGTAGTTTGGCTTTAATTTTTCAGTTTATACTTTTTGTAAGGAAATTTATCACATCTTTTATTATCTAATTAGATTGCCTCATAATCATACTCAGTGAATGTTTACTGTAAACAATATGGCTGTGCTTTCTGGTTCATAGTGATTCTAGCAAAAATGCATTTTCTTCTACATAAAGTACAACACTTAATTCCTTGCATAGTATATGAAAAAATAGTTAAATCAGAAATGTACTAAAAATCAAATTCTGCCAAATATTGAACATGCTAAATATAATCATGCAAAAACCAAATAAGAAAACCAAACACACCAAAAAAATTAACTAAACCAAAACCAAAGAACTAAATAAAGTAAATTACTTTAGAATTATATGAATTAATTTTTTTGTTGGTTTGACTGAGTAAAGTATTATTTTTCAAGACTTTGTTATTATATACACAAAATACTTTAAACATATTTTTGGCAGAAAGTGACTTCTGCTGAATCAGTACATTGCTAAATGTCGAGCATATATATACGGTACATGCATATGTATATTTATGAATAGATGAATAGGTACATGTAGGGTGCCAGGTTCATGTACATTCAAAAATGCGTTAAATCATATTTATGCTAAATTGTTGAAAAATGACTTCCCCCAAATTTTGTACATGCTAATTATACAGTAGTTTATAGTAATTTCTGTATTTGTGGTTCTGTCTGTAACAGGATGGTATGGTGTTCACTTTCCGAGGGTGCAAGTCTGACACAACCTACTCAAAGATATGAGGCACCCCAAGGGAGTATAAAACAGTTTCAGGGAGAAATCACCAACCCACCCTGAACCTCACTGCCAGCGAATGTACCTTATAGTTGATTATCTTGGATCATAGCTCTGTATGACTTCAGGAGAGGTGCATTTATAGTTAAGGTTCATTGACTCCTTACTAAGAGAGAGAACTCTCACTGGAATAGAATTACTTCTTTTTTCTTTTTTAAAAAAAAGATTAACCCCCCCCCCCCCCCAGAAATTAGTTTTTCAGGCCTAAAATTTGAAAATAGAAAAGGTACATTTATGTTTGTGTTTTATTTTAATTTTTATTGCAAGATTTGAAAAGGGGAAAAGCAATGGGTTTTAAATTTTTTTATTTAGAAAATGAATACCAGTACCTGTAATTGATTCATTCTCCTTTTCAATATGCCATTAAAATTAATCTCTAACCAATTCATTAGTGCCTAAGAAGCTAAGGAAAATTTTATTTGTTAATACAGGGAGTTGATGAACCTTTAAAAAAAGAGTGAGAGTGGCTTATATGAGTGGCTTACAAAATAATTTATTATAGAAATAAAGAGACTGCATGTGATTTGTAAGGAGTGTTAGAGGGAGATACACATCTACATTTAATTGAAGTAGAGACAGGTATATTTGCCAGCCGAGTGTGACCATTAGATGCTGATAGTGCTCGAAATATATACAAGTGTACTTACATGTACATGTACTACATTGTACTTATAATTGATAGTGATTCAATGAATTTTATAATAATGTATACGTATTATTATGTATAACATTAGAAGAATTGATTCTGATAAACAAAAATGGGATCTTGACTTTTCAGCTCTATGATATCACAATTTAGTTTATCATAAAATATATTTCTACACTCGTCAGGTTTTTAATGAAGCTTTGCCATAATTATTTAAAATCTCATTATACATTTCCAAACTATGAACAGCTGCTATATTTTTTTTAAATTTTGCTTTATGCTTGCATGCATGTGCTACTTGAATGGGTATTGTTTTCTGAAGTTTCTGTATCTGTGTAATAAATTAAAGCGGAAAATTCATCAACATATGTTTGACATTTATTGTCAGATTTTTAAAGATATATTTTATATAAATTCCATAAGTGTTTACATTCTTGTATATTAAAGCTTGTTGTAAAAATTGTGTGTGAAGGATGTATTGATAGCATACAAGTAACTATAATAATATATAAATGATTTATTGTTTACCTACAAGTATGGGAATGTTGAAACTGTAGAAAATATGCCAGCCTGATGGTTAACAGATGTCTCAACAGATAAAAATCTTCATGTTATTTTTTAAGTTGACAATCTCGCAGATTTTTTTTTTGTTCCTCGTATACTAAGTATTGCTTTTTTTATGTTAATTAGGAGTCTTCCATTGAAATTGTAAAAAAAATACCTTGATATTAATGTTTATGTGGTTTGGGTTTTTTTTGTCGTCATAAGAATATCTGATTTTTTTTTCTTTCTTCCCTCATTTTATCTAGATCTGATCTTTTGTTCTCTGTTAATAGATTTTATTTGTATCTGTTATAATGATAATGATTTTGCAGTTTAAGTAAAAAATCTTATTATTGTTTCAGATCTTTTTTGTGTTTTGTGATTTATCATCATTGACTGGTATATATACCCTGTATTTGGTATTGTTTTTGAAGCGGTATGAACAATAAGGGCATGTTTTGGACCCTGTAAAAAAAAAATCACTCTGTTCATACACACACTGTGCTTTAAATCGTTCATCATGTCCATGCGCGGATCCAGAAATTTTCCCGGGTGGTGGGGGGTTGATGGGGTTCAGAGGGATAATTTTGTTTTTCCCTTGGGAGGTGTGTGTGTGTGTGGGGGGGGGGGGGGGGGGGGGGTGGGGGGTGCTGGTGTGCCTATTTTTGGGAAATGTACTAGGTTAACAAGTTAACAACATTTTCATGACATCCCGGCGTCCTCAAGATTCGCGCATTTATGTATCAGTACATCTAACATAGAACATGCAAGTCGTGTACAAAAGTCCATAAAGCATCCAAAGAACATTATAACATAACATATATTCTTCGTTATGATGTTTTACCAGCCAGTGTTATTCTAGCGGCATTCTAGGCTCGATTTTAAATAAATATATATCTAAAGTCAATAATACAGCTTAAAACATAATTTTACTGCACGTTTTGATAATTACACTGATAAACAGTAGTGTTGTTGACATATTTTCTCGCGAGATTTCAAAAATGCACGAAATCAAAACAAATCTCAGCAGTTCGATAGAATGTGTTCAACAGTCTGGCATGTAAAATGTCAAAATCAAAATCGTTTAAAAAGCCAGGAAAACGTCAGATACTTCGGACTACGCATATCCTTGATGGAATTTTTCTTCTCTTTTTGACCGACCGATCTTTAGCCGCCAAGTTTCTGATTTTAGTTAAAAAGACATAACACGGACATATTTTGTCAGTTTCAAGCGTTGTGATATTCATCTACATGTACTATTTAACAGATGAGGAAAATATAATATACCAATTTTTTGCTCTGAAAAGACAACGGTTTTTAAACTAGCGGCTGAACAAATGTTCGATCAAGATCGCAGCTGCCACGCATGACTACGTAGCAGCCTTCTCACTAGTTTGTTGTCTTACAAAAGAAAAAAAAAGAAAAAAGAAACGTGTTGCAAGTACAAGTATTAAGCAGTTTGTCAATGTATATGATTATGATAATTACAAAAAAATCTTTTTATAAACGTGCGAGTAAAAGCAAAGCTAAATCTTTTGAATTAATTACAGTGTACTTGTGTAACTAATATCAATAGAAGGTTCAATTAATTGCATGATATGATTTTATAGATGGAAATCTCATTCGTGTAGGAATTTACAAAGTCTGAATTTAGAATATCATATATAAGGAAATAATAAATTTAAAGGACATGTTTTTCATGAAGTGAACTCTTATAAAACACAAGTTCTAACAATACAAATTCAAATTCCATTGGCAGTTGTTATAATTAAGGAATAAGGTATCATTCTTTGAGTATTATGAGGTGATAGTTTTGGTCGGGGCGTGAACAAATCCAATAAAGCCCGAAGGGCTTTATGATAGATTTGATCACGCCCCGACCGAAATTATCACCTCATAATATTCAAAAATGATTCCTTATTACTTATATTTATATAATTTTCAGCAGTTGTACGATTAAATATTTAAATATAAATAAGCGAACCCCACTGGCGCCCCAATTATACCTCATTTGAAGTTATTGAGCTGTATAATACAAAATCGATACGTAGTGTTATCACAGGCAAAGACACTGAAAAATGTAAATATATTTTTTAAGATGTCAGCAAATAGCAAGCTACTTCTTACAAGTTAGTCTGTTTAGTGATGATTTTTGTGTTATTATTTAAACAATAAAATACTTTCTTTGGTGATTCATGCGGGATACTTTTTAAACTTTTATTGCAGATTATAGAAACAGCCAAGCGCCTCTGCGAATTCCTCTCAAGCAAAAGAAGAGAGAGAGAGAGAGAGAGAGAGAGAGAGAGAGAGAGAGAGAGAGAGAGAGAGAGAGAGAGATACAAATTTAGTTTTAAAGATAAGGCATTTAGTAAATTTCTAAATGGAATTCAACTCAAAAATTAATAATTGTACTTTTAAAACAATAGATGAAAGGGAAATGTGAGCAATAAGCAAATAGTTATATACTTTGCAATTGAAGACTGCAAGACAGTGTTGTCAATATAGAAACTTTATAAATAAATGAACATTTGACTCTTACCTTTAAAGGGACGGTCACGATTTTGGTCAAAATTTATTTTTCCGTTTTTAATGTTTACAATGATTTAGTAAGGCATTTCTAATAGTCAACCAAAATTTGAGCGTCGGTCGTCGAGTTATAAGTGAGATACAGAGCACACCAATTCTTTGTTATGTAAACAAAGCTCAGGTCATGTTTTTGTTTACACATCTTGAATTTTCAATGTTTAATACAGAAAAGGACTTTGAATTGAATTTAATTGAATTGAAACTAACTTATACCTATGACTAATGAATATAATTGTGTGTGTGTGTGTGTGTGTGTGTGTGTGTGTGTGTGTGTATATATATATATATATATATATATATATATATATATATATATATATATATATATATATATATATATATATATATATATGTTTTGCTGTACCCCATGTACCAATTTAATTTTACATGTACATGTATGAGGGAATAAATAATTAATTGAAGTAGTTGGTTCATGATTATTAATTAAAAATAATTTGAACCATAATATTAAATGCCCATTGCGCGCGGTGATATACGCATGCTTTAAACAATAATCCCGATATTAACCTTTCTCGACATTATAATGTCATTGATTTCGCTATGAATTCCCACGCTAGATTACTCATTCACTTTGACTAAGCAACTTTAGACAAAAGATGTCGGATAAAATTGTAACTTCATCGCAGGCGGACATAGAAACGGAGCAGAGGACATTATCTTTGGTAAATGTTTTATTCTTATAATTATATCTTCATGTATTTCATCTAGTAATTTTTTGTGATATTACTGTTTTATAGGCTTTTTCTGGCTACTACTTGTTTGCAATTCAATAGCCATTGTGATTGTTTTACACACTGCATGAAAATTCATGAAGTGTTGAAAAAATCAAATATATAGCAAGTTTATTATAAGATTCTCAAACAACAATACATCATGGGATGTTAAATGTATTTATTTCTTTGTAGTAATCAAGTCCATGGTTCTGTATAAGTTTTACAGGATTTTTATATCCAGTTTAAATTATTATTTTGACATTGTATTAATTCTGCATAAAAACTAATTCATAGACTAGTATTTATTTCTCGTATAAATAGTAATAATGATAATGAATTTCATAGGATTTTCATAAATTTGTTTAAGATTTCCAAATTAAAATTTGCATAGCCCGATTCAAATGATACTGGAAGCTTTTGCTGCGGATTCAGAAACTGTTTATTATTTTTATTTATCTCATATCTTACCTCATACCTATTACATGTAACAAAGTACAATTTACAAACGACTTTTCCACTGTAGTTAATGTTTTAATATATATATATTTTCTATAAAAAATAAATAAAATCATATCATCTTATAAGGCATACGAGGAAGCTATATATGAAAACCGGACAAACAACGAACAGACTGTCATATGGTGTACACAGACAGCCCTTTCTAAAACATCTAAAATTTTAACATTAGATAAAAGAGCTACATGTATAATGTTAAGTGGGTTTGCACACTGCTCGCTGGAGTACGATCATCTGAATAGCAACAATTATATACTATCAAAACCTTTTATCAAATGAATCACAAATGGCGATTATTATATATGCGTTTAATTTAATAAAATTGCCTCTAGGAACAATGACCTATTGAAAAGAGAGATCACTCTGATTGGCATTTTTCTTTTATGAAATAATTGTCAATTGAAAAAAACCCCTTAAAGTTTATATCTTTTTACCTGTCATCTTTTTACCCCATACATTAGCTTGGTACATGTATGTTGATAATTTATGCATTTCAATAATGATATATTGTACTTCTCTAAATTGATCATGGCTAAAGCAAAGTTTTTTAAACTTAAAAATACTATTAATTAAAATTTGAATAACAAAGTGTGTTTTTCATCGTTTTTTGATGTCAGGTTATTATTCGCATGTCTAAAAGGTATTTTTATTCCACACAAAGTACATGTATTATTTTTGCTTTTGTTTACGCATTATCGGTATTTCTGTGAGAAAAAAAAATTAACGTTAAATATCAGAAATAAAAATTAGATGAAAAACCTTTTAATGTAATGCTTTCGGCTTAGTTCCTTTAACTATATGACCAGCGTTCGGTTTACCACAGAGATATATGGTGCATTGCACACAAATATTGAACATGAAAGTAAACTATTACATCCGCTGCAGACTGTATAAAAATAGCTTATACTCTTGCTGCGCACTAAACTGTGTGAAAATCGTTGGATTTATTTATACTCGTCGGTAAATGCTGATCTTGTAAATGCATTTAACGATACAACTGTTGATCACCATTAATGGTATGATTGTACATTGAGAGAGAGAGAGAGAGAGAGAGAGAGAGAGAGAGAGAGAGAGAGAGAGAGAGAGAGAGAGAGAGAGAGAGAGAACCATTTCAAGCCTCATTTTTAAAAGAAATTTGTTATTTTATTTCATTTGCAGCTAAAATATATTGCTGCCAAGATGTGCAAAAAGGACCCTTTCCAGAGACCAACCGCAGAAAAAGTTATCACCATGCTGTCAGAAAAAGACAGAAAATCTGAAGACGGAAAAGGCAATGCATTGAAGACGATATAAATATATAATAAACAAAAATCGAACAAACGAAGAAACAAAGTAAATAAAAGTGAATAGTGTAAATACAGAATGACTGTTATCTCAGGTGTAAAAAAAAATACTGTTAACTTTCTCAAGTATATAGAATAACTGTTAACTCTCTCAAGTGTATATTGAATTACTTGTAACTATCTCAATTGTATATAGAATTACTGTTAACTCTCTCAAGTGTATATAGAATTACTATCAACTCTCTCAAGTGTATATTGAATTATTTGTAACTATCTCAATTGTATATAGAATTACTGCTAACTCTCTCAAGTGTATATAGAATTACTGTCAACTCTCTCAAGTGTATATTGAATTACTTGTAACTATCTCAATTGTATATAGAATTACTGATAACGCTCTCAAGTATATATAGAATTACTGTAAACTATATCAAGTGTATATTGAATTACTGTTAGTTACCACAATTATCAAACTTCCAAGCTCTAATTAATAAGACTATATAACCACACTTTAAATGGCACATTAACAAGTATTAGTTGTGTAGTTAAACATTTAGGGGTAAGAATATATATAATATTAAAGAATTCGAATTTATATTTGCAAAAACTCTATTCTGATTTTTTTCTATACACGAAGCTGCTGTAAAAAAAAATTAAGATAACAATGAAAACAATTCTCTTTAATATTCAATGATCAATAAAAAATGAAGGTAAAAAGACCCCCGTAGAAATCAATTTGTCATTTGTTTTTCAGAAGTAACAGAATTCCAAAGACTTAATGTGCTTGCAATTCTCTGATATATATATATATATATATATATATATATATATATATATATTATATAACGTTACCACAAAAGCGCCATAATATCGAGAGAAAAAAACTCTCGTTAATAATCAATGATCAATTAAAAAAGCTAATAAAACACAGAATGATGAAGATTATGAAAAAAACCGTAGAAATCAATATGACTAAAGACTTGATGAGCTTGCCATTCTCTGGTATTCATATGTATATATATAAATGATAACGTTATCATAAAAGCATTATATTGATCTGACTTCCTACAGAAGCCCTCCAAAACAACAATGCAAACACATTTTAGTATACACATGGTTTTATTGGAACTGTAGATGAATAATGAGTAAAACAGCGAAACATGACACAAATGGTGATTGTTTCCATAAGATTAGTTCACTTGTTCTTGACAAAACGGACAATATGCATCTATATATAACATGTAAGAATTGTTTATACATTATGTAGCATGATAATATGCCGACTATGCTGCGATATCTTTATTGTCTTCAATGGAGAAGACTTAGTCCAAGGGGAATGCAATTTGAGACTTTAATCTGAAAAAAGAAAAACAAAATGAAAAAAATAAGAAATTAATTTGTTTATTGTAAATATGACTATCAGAAAATTTTAAATACAAAGGAGATGGAATAATTATGAATTCTAAAAATAGGAGGAAAAAATCAATAATTAAATAAGGACTTGAATTATGCTCTATGCTCCTACCTTGTCCATGTATCCTCGGAATGCATTGTTATCTGAACACCTTCCTAAAGACGTCATCCTGGGAGAAGGAATCAACCGTCCTGTACAGACACAAAATGAAGAATGACTTAAAGGAGACTGGATCGTCTATATATCTTAAAGATCTACTTTGAAAGTTGAGATGGGATTTATTTATTTAGCCATTAACTTCCAATACATAAAAAATTCAAGTATTTCAACTTTAAGATTTGAATAGTTTCCTATATCTTTATTTAAAACCCTCCAAATTAAAAGTGTAAGTCATAAAACCCAACAGAACTTTTAACATCTGTCCAACAGAGTTTCAAACCGTCAACCATCAAGATTTAGTCGACACCTCTCCCGAACATACGCACACAAATCAAAATAGAAAACATAGGCAGCATTAGTTACCTCATGTAGTAGTCAACAACAAAGATGTAATATATCAATCAATGTTACTGATGCTTTTGTTGGGCATTGTAGAATCATTAATGCACTGTACCATGCCTTTTTTTTTTTACCATTTCTGACAAATTTCTGTATTCAAGAAGTATTGTTGAAAATGATGTCTTGTTCACCCCCCCTTCCCCCACTTCCACAACAATGAACCGAATCAGTCATTTATAAAAAGTCATTTGCTGTTAACCAAAATCCATGTATTCCAAGACCGGTATACTCCCTGTACTTTAAACTTACCCATCAGAGGTTCTACTGTGACCTCCCTCACAGGTGTACCGTTTATATCTGACGTCACAACGCCCTTAAGTTTATAGCCATCAAACGTAAGCTCCACTTTATTCCATTGGTTTGCCTAAAAGAATACAAAAAGAATAAAATTTATAGGTGCAACTATTTAAGCAAATTGGCGACATCCAGTGTAAGGAATAGAAAATGCAAATATCATACGATCATCCATTGGGTTTGGAACATATTTTTATGAATATTAATAGAAAAAATAGATTATTAAATATGATTTATTGAACCAATTATTGATCACAAAGCCTTCTTAAGAAAACGCTAATTGACATCCGTCAACGATCGTGCACTTACACTATACGGGACTCTAGAGATAACAGAATTAATAGCGACATCGTCTGTCTTTCCAATGAAGATGATCTCCTGTCTCCTCTTGTCCAGCAGTATTTCTACAGACGACGACCGTTTTCCTGGTACCCCAGGCACGGTGTACGGTACGGTCAGGGCACCACAGTTCGAGAACAACACCTGGTAGTCGCCGCCATCTTTCTCCAGGAAATTAAAGGTGACGTAAATAGCCTCGATTTCATCGTTGATGAAACGCGGTGTAGATATAGACGACGTCTTTCCATTGAAGACTCCAACAGGTGCTTTGAGATTACCCGAGTCTGACGTATCGACGTCTATAATGTCGGTATACACGCCATGAGGGGAGATGTTGCGCACGAATCCTCTACCGAACACCATTTGTAGCAGCATATGACACTCTGTACATAGAATAAAGATGTATTAGCACACACAATTTAACTGCATAAAACAATGATGTAGTTGAAATAAATAGCATCTAAAGGTAAGCCCGAACCCCCCCCCCCCCCCCCCCCCCCCCAAGGATATGGCTAGTTAAATCTTAACTATCAGAGAGAGAGAGAGAGAGAGAGAGAGAGAGAGAGAGAGAGAGAGAGAATTAATAAAAGAAAAAACGATCGAAAGATATATTGATATATTTCAATGTCCATTATATCCTTTTATATTACGGAAGAACTATCAACTATACATTGCCCTTGAATACCTTTAACAAGAGCAGATGTTTGTTTCTGGATGTGAGTAAGAGTAAGGGAATTCTCACAGACACAGTCCCTCTCATTGAATACTGTTCCTGACGGACAGAGCTGGGTGCTGCCGGAAGCGACATTGTAGTACGTATCCGGTTTTCCGGCCACGGCCCGAAGGAAACACTCTCCTCCTGGTGGTCTGACTGTCACTGTAGAATAGGGCAAACGAGAGTTTAAGAAAACAAATCCTAAAATTTCTTATTAAAAATGATCATTAATTGATTATATTGGAAATCCTACATCATCTTATATCTAAAATAAATCTAAAATAGATTAAGAAGCTAGCGCAGTTTGCTGTAAGTAATCATAGAAAAAAAACGTTGATTAGGAACTGTTTTTAAATATTCCTGACTAATTATTGTCTTTGTTTTCCTGGTTTCTTAACTTAACAAAATTATGACAATTTATCACAAGAAAGAAAAATGAAAAGGATGTTTTCAACGAACTATGTTTTTTTAATACCGAGAAAGCCATGGTCTAGATGTATGTTCAATTGTAAAAGTTTAAAATTAAGAAGGTGAGGCGAAATATGTTTATAAATAACGCCAAGAACCAAACCGTTCCGTCTAAAAAATATTTATTTTAATTAAACAGAATGAAAAAGAAAACTAAAATTGTCGGTCACCACGCATTAGTTTAAAGGCAACAGAAATAAAGAAGTCGGTCAACCTCAGATCATTACGACACTCACAGACACAAACAAATCTGAGCTCTCCGTAAAAGTGCAGTGGCATCGTTTTAGACAAAGATCGTGAGACATTTAATCAAAACTTCCATGTCATGTGGCACGGTGGGACAGAGCTGTAACAAGCGCACAGTGGAAGACGACACACATACGAATTAACTAGAGCACGAGTGCATATTTCCCAGAATTCCTTTTCTTGAATCTAAGCATGCGTAATTCCAGCAAAAACAAAACAAAAACAAAAAACAAAACAAGAAAAAAAAAATCGTACATGCTAGCGCTCGCTAGCTATAATTTTTTTTTATAGATTCATACCATTAGGTTTATCTTCAAATGAAAAGAAATCATGTATTAAGGTCAATTCTTTAAAAATCTTACGTTGAATTTAAGCTAGTGAAAACATCATTATCAATGAACTACCTTAAAATACGATATTTAAAAAAGAATTAAATCACCAAAAATCATTATCAAGACATTTCTTATCGAAAAACATACTGAGTCTATATAGATGTTGTATAGTTTTGGGCATAACAATATTGTGTAAAATCTGTCTCGTAGCATATATATTTTACTCACTGAGTCTGATAGAAGGTTCACTGACAACGATCTGCCGCTCTGTACACCCTATATTACACCTGCTCTCAGGCTGACACGACATTGTCCTATGGTCATATCTGAATAAAGCATTGCAGCACATCGGCACCGAAGTTCTTGCGTTGGAGCATCGGTAGAAACTGCGACAGTTGTAGTCACTCGGGTAAGTGGATCGGGGAGGGAGCATGCGGCATGGATCTAAAAAAATATTGAGGCGGAGCATGAGGTTTGAAACAATGAAGAAAAGGATGAAATGAGACAAACCATGCATTGATCTAAAATTTATTGACACGAATCATTCATATATATATATATATATATATATATATATATATATAGATGCTCGGTATGAAATGTGAGTCATGTGTGAATTTAAGAAATATTTTACATTAAGCATGAAGAATAGAAAGAGAAAAAAGTCATATCATGTATGTATCTTATATCTATTGAAATCAAGCATATATAAAGAATATATAGCTTCAGGCAAAGGGAGTCAAATCATGCATGATCGACGTTGAACAACATTAACACCTAGCATGAAGCATAGATAAATGTATTATAGGAAAAATGTTTCATATCATGCATGTATTTCAATTTTACTGATACGGAGCATGAAGTATGGGTATATGTAGAATTAGGAAATGATCATACAATGAATTGATTATTAAAAGTTATTTACATGGAGTATACAACATTAAGTATATATAGATGTAGATTAAAAGAAACTAGTATTAGTGAAGTTCAATAAGAACAAGTCATATCATGCATTGATTAAAATATACATCATCATGAAATAGACAACTCTAACCAAAACATGTACACATATTAAAGTGGTATTACAGTCTTTAATTTTTGTTTTTGTGACATAGGTCTATAATCTATATTTGTGATGCCCAAAGCACTTACGTAGAGCATGGAATATGAATGTTGCAATCTTATATACATAGTCTTTAGTTTCTTTACATATTAACAAGAAAAATAGTTCCTATATATAAAGCGCAGGCAATTATAATTCTCTTCAAGTAATAATCAATTTTTATGCAAAGAGTTTTTGTTCATTTTAATACATGCTTAGTTATGATACATTCATATTCTGACTTAACCATAGTACAAACACTGGACTTTACCGCTATCACATGGCGTTGTCCTGGTAGAAGCGCATCTTTGAGATTCCGGATTCCAGAAAGTTCCAAACTGGCACATCATGGCCTGACAGTTGCAGCCTTTGCCGTCGACTTCACAGATTAAGTAGTTCGTACAGTTGAGCTGGATAGAGCACGAGGACGCCGTGGTTCCACATTGTGACATACAACCAATATTTTCTGATAGGTAATGCAAAATTTTAAAAATAAAAATTGACCTATCTAAAAGTTTAGCAAGAGGTCTTTCCATATTTGTTAATTATAACAAAAAAAGTTCACACAATCAATTAGACGATATAACCAAGAGATGGAATTATTTAACAAATTTGACCATCTGTTTTTGTAGCAAAATCAGGCCAAGATCATCATCATTTCCCTTGACATAATAGTCCTATATATGTGCCTAATCATATGACACAATACAATTATATAAATTATGATGTTACATGTCCAAAATAAGAAAGATAATACTATTAAATTAAAATGTACGTTTAAACTATAACGAATTATCTTCATTCGAATTTCCTCTAACTCTCATCGTCATCAATCTTTGTAAAAATCAGGTTATCAATAATTATTACTCATCAAAGTAGTTTGCATGGTTTTAAACGATTTAATTTTGATATCGGTGTTTAACTGACCTTGTTTAATAGGATTTTTCATGTACAATCGTGAGAAATACCGGCGTCCTCCACTTATACAGGTATAGAAACCAGCATCCTCTGGAAGCAAAGAGTTGAACAAGATTTTGGAGTTGCCATTAGCAAACGAAACGCCCCTGGATGGTTGAGGATTAAAGACCTGGCCATCTTTTAACCAGATAACCTGGAAGTTTGGATCTCGTGACTGAATTCCACAGCGAAGTTCGAACTTTCCACCAAGCTGCATCAGGTAGAAATTGCGAATGCTTCTAAAATCTATGAAATATAAAATGAGAACGATTAATTTGAATACTGTCAAGAAAATGTGTGCTCTCTATTTCAATACAACCCCCACGCTACAATTGAAACTTTCTTGATAACTTGACTGTTTAACATGAGGCTTAAATTTGCATCTCAGCAGTGAGGGTGATTTTGGTGTTTTCATCAAAACACTGGAATACATTTTGAAGATTCACACAGAATTCGTGGTTTTAAACTGTGAAACTTTCTTGGTTCTTGAAAATTCAACTTTTTAAAATTTTAATATTGCTGTATATTAATAGTCAAAATATATGAATATTCTAGAATCAACACCTCCACAGATGAAGAGTGTCGCTGTACGGTTCTAGACTATTAAAATCTAATTGTTCAGAAAATATTTATTTAACTTTGGTATTTGGAATCTTTAATTTTAAGAAAAGCAATTGTTCACGATACATCTGATCATATTTTATGAGTCTATCTTAAGGGCGTGTATTAACTTTTATTTAAGTCTGCGACTTTTCCATGATTCTAGGGAAAGGGACATAGTTTTAAAATAATATCGTAAGAAATGTTTAGCGCCTTGTTGCAAATTTAGCAAAATTGAAATTATATTTATGATTTTTTGCTATCCAAAGTTTTGTTTCTATGATACGACCGATAACATACTATCCTTTCTTTTTATCATATTATCAATAGAGAAAGAAGATATCATCGCTAGAATGAGACTACTGTAAACCAACTTTTATTCGCTACGACTTTATTACTGGAGATACAATGGTTTTCAGCGACTTATTTTCGCGATCTTAGATGTAGGTTTTCTGTAGACTGACATACAAGATACAGAAAATATTCGCGACGACCAGTCTTTCGCGAACCTCCCGAAAATTTCTCGCACCCTAATAAAAGATGATTTACAAGATATATGAGGTTAAATAAGTTTTGAACAGAGATCTGGACAGTGTACCTGTTCCTGAGCCACCGGTAACTCTAACAGCAGTACTGTATGACATGGATCCGTCCGCATAACGGCACGTGTAATATCCGGCATCACTAGATCGGAGGGGGTTAAAACGAATTGTCCAGAATCCGTTTCTATAGGCCCTTTGATTGGTTGGATCATTTGGAAGTGGGTCTCCGTTCTTTGTCCAAGTTATTGGTTTTCCTGTGTTTGGCAGTAAACATCTTAATTCAAAGACCATTCCCAGTCGTGCAATGGAAATACTTAGTGCTGTTCCTATAGAGTCGGAGTCTGTGAAAAAAAATGGACTACATGTGTATGATATAAAGATAAAAATGTGTCTTAAATATTTAAGATTAGTTTTATAATGGGACTAAATGATAGAAATAAATACTATAATTTTGAGTTACCCGTATATCCATCAAGATCCACAGCCAGTGATAATGTGTAGGAAGCAGAATTGTCTAAAGCAACACATGTGTACCATCCTTTGTCATCCGGTGTTATTTCGGAAAATATCATTTTCCTGTTGCCATTTCTGTACGTTATTCTGCCAGTGGCATCCAATGGCATACGGCGGCCATTCTTCATCCAAATCACAGGGATGGAAGGATCAACAGAGTTTGGTAATGCACAGGTCAACTCAAAGGCTCCAAGAACCCTGGGCCTGAACTGTTGTTGCCAAATATTTAGCAACTGGGTGTCGCCAACTGAAATTGTTAAAAATATTCAAATAATACTGGAAGAATATCTAACCTTAATTTGTAAATAAATGTATTGATTTTTTGGAAATAAGTCTTCCTTGCCATTATCATGATTATGAAAGAAACATTAGTTTTGTATTTATTTTATCAAAATATTCAAAAGCACTGTGTGAACATGCGCAGCTCTTTGTTGTATATTTCCATTTTTGGGAAACAAATTTTTAATCAATCTTTCTCAACCATTATGGAAGAAACGCACATTAACTTTGTTTTTATTTTATTAATAGGGTTTTGCGTTAGCCAATCGATAATGTCTTCTTAAAAATCTCAATTGAATGCTTTCTTGCACACGATTTGTTTATCATTTCCTCTGAAAATTTCAAATAATTTTACTATCAACCACCAAATGAGTTCATTTTGACAATTGACTTTGAAGAAATGAAATGAAGTATTTGATCTGCTTAACAGAGGAAGCTACTTAGTATACATATAATCTATTCTAATTAGAGTAATCACCTCTAGCCCCTGCTGCCATAACGTTGAGAGCAGAAGTAAAGGAGGCCGAGTTGTCAATAGTCATACAGGTGTAACGACCTGTGTCCACAGTTTGCACAGGAGAAAAGATGATACTTCTAGGGTTCACTTGAACTCTGTTTCGATCAGGCGAGACGAACCGCGCTCCGTTCTTTAGCCATATTACTGGAACTTCCGGCACGGTTCGAGGGATTCCACACTCTAAGGTGAATTGTTGGTTGATTCGGATGTTGTGTTGTTGTTGTCTGTTAGCTAAAGCAAGAGCGTCGACTTCCCTTGCCCCTGTTAGAAATTATTAAAACAAGTTTTTTACGTGATGAAAATATTTTTAATTGATTCAAATAGAATTTTTATTCATTTTATTAGATACTTAGAAATGAACCCATTTTATATAGTCAGTAAACAACAACAAATGTACAAGAAAATCAGTTCTTATTTACAATACAGTAAATGATTAATCATTATTATTTAAAGTATAGATGCTACACATTTTAATCTTAAAATAAATTATATTTACAAAATGAGTATTAAACCGAATTAGTATTTAGACGACAGTGCCGAACATTTTTCTAAGAATACAATTACATGATGACTTTTTGCGCATCTTCTTTAACAGATGCCGTAAAAGGATTTTAATCTAATGAAAAATAAGCAGACATTGTCTTACCACCGGCAGCACCTGATGCAATGATTATCTTTGATGCAAAAAGGGCCAAATTATCTCCTGCAACACAACTATAAAGTCCAGCGTCCTCTTTCTTTAATGTTGCGAACTGCAGAACTCGGGCGTTTTCCAAAAGGGACACACGACCCGTGTTTGGAATATCGTAGGCGGCACCGTTTTTGTACCATCTGATGGGAGCGTTGTATTCAACAGTGGGCGGGAGATCACATACAAGGATATAGCCAACACCTGGTGGCCTTGTCTGGATTTTCGCATCTTCCCTGGCATCCAGTGGGAGCTGTAACATTGGCCTATCATCCATAGCATCGGGAAACATAAGAGTTGGCTTTTCATCTGCTGTGTCGCTCAGAAGGAGATATTCTATAAAATCAACAAAAGGATAAACAAAAATGTGACAGTTGAAGATCTATAAAACGTGGTAAAAATACAAAACAAACATGTTCGTTACCTTGTACACTTCTCGGCTTGACATCTACTAATGAATTGTATTCAGCATTTCCAGCTTTGCAAGAATAATATCCTCCATCTTCCTCAGAAATGGACGGGAATATCAAAACGCGCTGGTTCCTTGCCCTTGGGAGTACAGTATCGTCTTTTGTCCAGGTAATAGGTTGTCTCAAGGCGGCAGAAGATAGGTTGCAGTATAGTTCAAACATGTCCCCACTTCTTGGTCTAAAGTAGCCCAGGTTGGAAGGAATATTGAGGTATTGATTGTTCTGTCGGTCAGGAGGTCCAAGTGCCATAATATAATCTATATAAGCAGCAAAAACAAAATGTTCATCGATTTGAAAAACATTTTGGTAATGTTAATAAGGATGTAAGCAAATCAATCAAGAATATTTTAGATTCACCATTAAAAGGGATGTATGTCAAGCCGTTAAACATATTTTATTAATTAGGCCAATATATTAGAAATTGTTATGAAATTTGATGATGAATAAAATGCATGATCATATAAATAACTGCTACTAAAAAGAACGCTTAAGAATTGCCATTTACATATCTTTCTTTCTGATTGATAAACTTACTGTAGACATCCAATGGAACCACATCCACAGCCGAGAGATGGAGTATTCTTCCATCTTGCGAAATGCAAGCGTAGTTTCCACTGTCCTCCCTTCTAATGTTTCTAAATATGACCTGTCTGTTACCGTTTGAGAATGAAAGTCGCCCCTGTCTGTCATCAAGCGGTCGACCATTCTTTATCCATAGCACCGATGACCCTGAACCTGGACAACGCAGCGTAAACGGTTTGGACTCTACGGGGCGATAATACCCAGGAGATACCTCTACTTTGTAGTAATCTGTAAAAATGTTAAGTGATGAAGAGTTATTTTAGCTAACATTTAAACTGAAATTACAGTTCTCGAAATAATTTGTTTGTAGTTTTGATATTTACAGACGTCAAATCACAGTGGAATAGAAAAATTTCCTAGGGTTCAATTTTATGTGGGCTGTCATTTTTAAAGGTTCACAAGATGCTTATTTGTAGATTTGTTTGTATGCATTACAAATAAAGACTATGGTTCAAACTTCATGAAATCAATTGAAAAGAATGCATTAAGAGTAGATATCCACATCAAATCAGTTTAATTGAATTTTAATGGTTCCACATTTTTTGATTTTATTGTTGTAATAAAGTGAACTACCTGGATAGATTGGTTGGTTAACAATGACCTCCTGTGATACTTGATCTCCAGTTCTTTGTGAAACACAAGTGTATACTCCGGCATCGTTTTCCATTATTCGACCAAACGTTATATTTCGACCTTTAGCAGAGAATGTTATGTCTCTTCCAACGGCAGGCAAAAACAGTTGATTGTCTTTGTACCATGCCACTTCATCAGCTGGATCTAACATTGGGATGTTGCAGAAAAGTTGGAATCTACCTAATGCATAAGCTTGCGAGGTAACTGTCTCTGCTAAATTGACCGTTACTGCAGAATAAAAAAATGAGATTGAATAAGAATCATATGTTTAACAAATAAATGAACTTTGAAAGAGAATAATATATCTAGCGAACAATGAATTATAAATAGTGAAGTTGAGTTACCTTTCCTATGACGAGGATTAATAGATAATCTGGTTGAATAAGATAATTCTAAATCATCTGGTATACAAGTATAATATCCATCATCTGCGTCCGTCAATGCTCCAAATCGAACGAAACCTTGATCATTGTCCACTACTACATTTGGACGGGGTGACACATATCGTACTCCATCCTTGAACCAGTGAATGCGGCTTTTTGTCTTGGTAGCATCGCATACAAGTCTGAATTGTTCTCCGGGGGCAGCGTAACGAAGTTTCTCCCCTAAAGACCCAGGAAGAGGAAGTCGAGGTTTATCTGGCATTCTGTTCGGTAATCGCAGACTCGGTTTATTATCCGGACGATCACTCATAAGTAAATACTCTGAAAAAAACCATGGATTGTGTGGTTAGATAAATGCAAAACAATTGGAAATTGTACGCTTCATGATAATTTACTAAAAATGTCACTAGTACATATATACCTTGGACAGGTTGTGGTACAACATCGACAAGAACAGTGTATGTTTTATCGCCAGATACACAACGATACACCCCAGAATCAGCCTTGGTGATAGAATTGAACACAGGAGCGGAATTTCCGCTTCTTCCAGATTGCTGTAACATCTGACCATCCTTTTCCCATGTTACTGGCTCTCTCGGGTTTGAAATTCTGCAAACCAGTTCCTGTCTAGTTCCGGCTGGAACTCTAAGGTAATCTAAATTTGCTGGTAACCTATCTCCTGGTCTCATTTGACGGTGTTGAGGTCCCACAGATGACATATATTCTGGGGAATAAATATAATCAAAGTACTGAAACAACATAAGGGAATTGATTTCTAGCGTATAACCAATGTTTGAACATTGCAGATATAGGGTCATTTGTTACAGTTATTTCAACTGGAGGTTTGAAGGAAAGACTCATAAGATTTTTCCAGATATTTCAGCCTGTTGCTCTTTAAATTTGTTTTTTGCAAAGCAACCATTCAAGAAAAAGACTCAATTGCCAGTAAATTTGATAATTTAATAAACCGTTGGCCTGAATAAATTGTTGTCAGCCGCTCAGAAATATTGGCCTATTTAGATAAACTTCTTCCCCCACCATGAGAATAAGCTATACACTACACATAGTTAACGTTTGTAAATTGAGCTGGAATGCAAACAATTACATTTGATGCTTGTTTCATCACTTCTGTTCTGTTTTGAAAATTCTTTAAGTTCTGGTGAGCCTTGTTGGGAATAAGTAAGGCCGTAAATAGTTCATTTTTTATAATGTTAAGTAGCTATTTTGTTTTTAACACATAATTTAAGCACATGTTATATACATTGTATTTTCTGTGAATAAAAGTAATAATCTTTCATTTTAAAGAAACCTATTTTATATTGCGGATTTATTAATCGTATGATGCACAGGTTCACTCGCACTTCTGTGCGAGCATTTGCAAAAACAATGGAAACAAAATTAATAAGATACCATCTAAATTTTATGCTTTGTTTTAAATAAATTCATTATTCTTTTGTGTTCTTCGCTGTAGCACTATGAAAGGTAATCTAACAACTTACGGAAAATTGGTTGAGGTAAAACATCCACTGCAGCTGGATAAAATGCACTGAAGTCGTCCATCGCTACACACATATAGAAACCGCTGTCTCCAGGCATGACAGGATGGAACTCCATTATCTTATCGCGTTCGTAAAATGACATGGATGTAGATAGTGGTACCATAATAGGACTGCCGTTCTTAAACCACATTACTTCACCATTGTAGTTGGGAATATTGCAATGAAGACTAAAAGGTTTGGTCTCTACTGGTCGGTAGAAGTCTGGAGACACTTCCAACCTATAGTCACCTGTTATATGCAAAGCATAACTTTATTAAACAATTTATAAAAAGCGTAGCATGTTTATTTATTGAATTATTATGCTTGTAGGTTTACAAACAATTTTTATGTTTAAAATCTAACCACATATCTAATCTTACCTAAGCAATTTATATTTCATTATTAAACTTTTACGAGGAAAATATATCAATAAAGTCTGAGTAAAAATTTGATTTTGAAATCTAAAATAGAATACTACACACGGTTATAATAATAAAAAAAAATCTCTCATGAACCAGCATTTTATTTATCAAAATATGATGGAATGCAGTGTGTACGATGGGCACGACAAATCTAACGAAAACGTTCAGCACCACAGCTTATCTGAACAAATTGTATAGTCTGCAAAGAAGTCGAAGCAGCAATTATTTACAAAGCATACAGTTTCAATCAAAAATCTCTGCAAATATATCAATCTATATAAATCAAGACATTTTGCCAATAAACTCAAACACGCCTGCACCAGAGTAACTGCTTTCACCTTTGGTATTTCAACACGAGACATATGATGTCCGTAAGCTATAATTGAATTTTATCTGATAAGTAGTTATTGTAAAATTAATTAAAAACCTACTTTCATTTTCGACAAACCTGCCCGAAATAGAAAAATGAGAGTAGGGTGGTGGACTCGCTTTGGCGGATCCAAGTCAGTGGAAATTTGCATCAAAATATATGCTTTCAATGAAATGATATTGAATGATTTAGCAATGAGTGAATATATTTACTGGGAACATACTTACAGTATACATAGAAATTATAATTTGACAAATATTGAATAAAAAAAAATAAGGCAATTCGTTTCTTGAATGTGCGATTTTAGTTTTGATGGATAGAACGCTTGCAAAGCACGACCTCTGCTGAGAGAATGAGATATAACTTTCCAGAACTGGGTAACCAAGAACGCAGGTTGACTAATTAACGTCATGGCAAATACTCAGTATAGGCCGATTCATCATTACTAGTAGATACCTTGAATTGGATATCTGTGGTTAATACAAAAAAGTTATTAAATATAATGGAACAATTTGATGCAATTTTAATTTTGATGGAAGAATCCTTCCAGAACGAGGTACCTAGGAACGGAGGTTAACTAATTAACGTCGTGGCGGAAATGAAGGGCGAGTTAACCATTGGACAATACTTTGGATCTGACAACTTTGGTTTAAAATATCGAAGTAAATATGCATACGCTAGCTTTTTTTAATTTCATATATTTTTATGGCACGACAGATTTGGAAGAATAGTAAACCTTACACATTAATTTGTAAATCTTGAACAGTTTTTTTTATCTGAAATTCTGCTTTGACCCACTCACGTTTTTAAAATAAAAATAAAAAGTTTGTTATTTTTTTTCCAGTTAGCAACAATACTACTCTTAATATTCAGCCATGCAGTTGTGATTTTATCTCAATTTAAAAGAATAGGCTAAGAAAGCAATTAAGAAAACTTTCGGACAATGTATGTACAAAAATGAACATTTTAAGCATTGCATCATATTATCAATGTTTAAAGTTTTTATTCCCGCACTTGCGCATGATATCATCTAGTCATATATTTAAAATCGGCTCCGCTAAGAAAAATAACACAAACCTGGATATGAAGGTGGCCCGACTTCAACAATCTGTGATAACGTGGTTCCGGTCAATTCTGTGACACAAGTGTAAAGGCCAGTATCTTCAGGTTCAACCGGTATGAAAGCCACAATACGATTAAGTGCGCTAAACCTCACACGGTCACCCACAGGGTTGAAGACTTGCTGGTCTTTCAACCACACTACATGTTCACCAGCCTTGAAATCAGGAATGTCACATTTCATAATGAAAGTGGATTTTACTGGTGGTTTCGATACTTCTCTTTCAGTGACTCCAATTTTCACGTGTTCTACAAATTCAAAGAAAACAAAAAACCAAAACAATGTAATGGGTCAAATTTTTTTGTCTTTTATCAGGAAATCAGATCATTCTCAAATTATATGTATTTGATTTTAGTATAACATATTTTAAAAAAAAAATGTTAATTAAACAGTAATGCTTCTACATAATTTTGTCAGTAGTTGTGGATCTGGAAGAGAAACTTACTGTGTCCAGGACCGCTTTGGACATCTAGATTAATTGTGTAATGTTCACTGCCATCAGCGGTCACACAGGTATATTTACCATAATCTTCTGGCATTACAGACTCAAACAAGATATCCTTGTTTCCATCTTCAAGTTTAACACTATCTCTTGGTGGCGTGTAGAGTTCCTGTCCCTTCAACCAGAAGACAGTAGTAGATGGACTAATACCTGGAATGTCACACGAAATCCTGAACGCTTGTGTGACAGTCGGTTGTAGATTACGTCGTGCAGCCGTGCGGCCATCCACAATGACGTTTACCATATATTGTTTCTTGTCAGGGTCAACACAAGTATATAGACCACTGTCATCTGGCAACAGTGGATCGAAAATAACCTCTCGGACCCCATCACCGACATTAAATGATACCCTGTCTTGCCTTGGCCTAAATACTTGTCCATCTTTTAGCCAAACTATCATTTTTCGGGAATTCATATCGGGAAGAGCACACTGTAAAACAAAGATATTCTTGCTCTGAGGGAACAACATGGTTGGAATTACTTTAATCCTCAATGGGTATCTTCGACCATCAGTGGAAATACATTGATATTCTCCATCATTTCGTGGTGAAACTGGGGTAAACGTGATTGTTCGACCATTATCAGAGAAAGTGGTGGTTCGAGAGTTCACGCTCGGGAATGGCTGACCGTTCTTGGTCCATGTTACAGGGTCACGACCTTGCAACAAGCATCGGACACTAAGTGGCCGACCTTCAGTTGGTTTGTAGACCTTGGGAACAGCGATGAGATCAGATGTGTACTGATCACTTCCATCTTGGGAAGCGCATGTGTAGCGACCTTCATCAGACTTTGTCAGAGGGTCAAACACAATTGATCTATCCCTGAATGAAACATTAGGAGGGGCAGATCTTCTATTAAACGGTCTTCCATCTTTCATCCAAACTGGAGGAAACGTTTCACTGACTGATGAAAGGACACATTCCAAGGTAAATCTTTCTGCTAATGGAGCTCGGTGTTCAGTTGGAGCTAAGGGTACCGTAATTATTTCTAAAAGTATAAATTGCAGTATATTGCAGAATTAAGAACAGTTTATTTTGGTAAAAGATAAGATAAAAGTATTGAGATCATACTGTCATGCTGAAATTCATACTTTGATGAACGTAAAACATAAATGAATGTTCATATATAACCTGTATAAGAGGCCCATGGGTCACGACAAGAGGTGATCAGAAACGCTCACTTGAGCTTTCGGCTCAGGTGATCTAATCAAAACTAGCGATTAATTGAAGGCAAATTACCTAATTTACACATTCATAAATCGTTTTCTTATCATTATATTTTTGTCATCGTGTAGACAAAGTATTTCGGCAAAACAGCAAATAACTGATGATTACATTAAACATTTGCAAAGAAAATGTAAGCTTCATAATATAGATATTATATAAAACCCTAAAAGACTGTTTACCATGGAGTTTTTCCTCAGCAGCATTCAAAGTGGTTGTGTAGGAGGCTCGACTTGATCCATAGTTTGCTATACACATATATTCTCCGTTGTCTTGGTCTAATAATAATGTGAAGAGAACTCCGCGCTTGTTGTCTACAAATCTCACACGATCGTTGTTGGCATTGAAAGGCCTTCCATCCTTAAACCAAGTGATTTGTGTGTTTGGACGTAAAGAAGCAATGCCACAGGTTAGAAGATATCGTCTTCGCAAGATAGGACGAGCTGGTGTGTTTTCCTCCATTCCCATATCTGAAAATGACGATAAGAATTTCTTTTCCTTATTCTCTTTTAGCATGTATTTTAAAAGGATTATTCATGCACATTCAAAAGCCTTTGAAGAAGTCAAAAACATTTGTTTAATCTAAAGGTGACTTTTCTTAAACATTGGAAATGTAATGATTTATCATGTTGTACTTATTTGAAAAGTTAAGTAAATTAAATTTTCATAGAGGGTTACTAAAATTATACAGGCTTGTTAAGACGTTTGGTATTTTATCAGTAACAATTTTGTAATGAACATTTTGCGCCAAACTGGTGCAACATCTTCATTTTATTAATAGTTATCAAGAAAATAAAGAGTAAGAACAGTGTCGATTATAAAAGTTACATATTAACTGGGAATCTCTTTAGCTTGTTCTTGGGTATCAATGCATCACAGCAGGATGTATTTATGATGCTGTGAAAAATAAAAATAAATTTCACTGTTTATTTAGTTTGTTCTATAAGTCACTTCATGTGTAAACCTATCACAATCTTTGGATTTTTCTTAAAAGTACCTTTGATCATACTTTCACTTGTTATAACTTTACAACGAAAGGACTTCTGCGATCATTAATGGCGTTTTGTATTGTTTTAAATGTTACTTTAGACCACAAAGTTGATCGATAGGGCAATGCAGGCAACATGAAAATCGTTACATCACGAAAAGTGATATCTAATAAAACAAAGACTCTTAAACATGCATGGTTTTCGAAATCTTAATTAAACCAGACATCAGCTTACCGTGGAAGATGACATCGACTATGACATTTTCTGCCTTTTCATTTTCACCTACGATGCAGGTGTAATGTCCACTGTCATCAGGCATAATTGAAGAGAATACCAGCGAACTTGATCTTGGGAACACTCTTTGACTATCAGGTTGGAATGGCTGACCATTTTTCAACCATCTCACTGGTAACATTGGAGTATCTTTTGCCGCAGTGCAATTGAGAATGAAGGGTTTCTTGACAATTGGGAAATATTTGTTGGAGAATCCTAGTTCAGAAAAGAAGATATGATCATTGGTTGAATTTCAAAAAAAGGCATACGATAAACATAAAATCAAACAACATGAAATCAAGCAACAAATTTTAAAAGTACGCTTTATTCCATTGATTAAATGATCTAGATTTCTTTGATTAATCAACACATATAGGTTGCAAAACCTAATTTTAAAGTATAATTCAGAATATCGGAAATGTAATGAAACTTTTGATTATTAAAAACTATTTAAACCTATTAATTGAAAATTCCTTCAACATCACGTGTAACAAAGCAACTTTATAAAACGTTAACTATGAAACACAAAAATCCTAAAATACCAAATAAAGTGTAAAATATGTCCTACCCTGAGTGCCAGTAAACAGGAGCAAGGCATCTCGGTCGTTACTGCTCAAAGATATCCTATTTTTTCCAGGAGTGTATCCTATTTCTACAAAATAGGAAACAAAAACATTTGATCATTTTTGACAACAATAGTTCATAAATGGGCACAAAACATTTTTTTTTACATAAGTGTAAAATAAAGTAAGGATGATGATGTCACATGTATAATCATCTAAAGAATGTGTGGATAAAAACCTGGTCTCGTGACGATAATCTCAGAGGAAACCGACGCCAAGTTAGCCCCAGCAATACATGTGTAGCGACCATTATCCTTTGGTGAAATAGAACTAAATCGAATGACATGGTTATTTTCATGCAATGAGACGGGTCTGTCGACGGGTACTACAAACGGTTGTCCGTTCTTGCGCCATCTGATTGGAACTCTGTTGTCACCAGATTTAAGGTCGCAACGGAGTTCGAATAGTTCAGCCGATGAGGGATAGTAGAAATGTTGAACAAGATCTAAAAAAAAAACCAAAACAGATGGATATACCTGGTTACAGAAGCAAAGTCCATATCAAATGAAGATAATATATCATCGGTACATACTTCCGGTTCTTTCCGTTGGTGTTACCGGAGAAACTCCACCATCACGGTCACTTAGAGGCAATGCTAAAAAGTATAATAAGGTTCAATATTAAAAACAGTATTATACATGTAGATCGTGCATTGATTTCGGGTCATTACCGAAGAAATACAAAAGCAAATGAAAACTTGATTTTAAATCTTTTTTGAAAAAAAACCCCTAAATTTAATTTATCATTTTTTTCTATAAAACACACGAACCCTCTTTCTCACAATCCAACCCCAGCACCCCCATCACAACAACAACAACAACAACAAAAATAACAACATCAACAACAACAACAACAACAACATCAATAACATCAACAACAACAAAAATAATAACAACAACAAAAATAATAATAACAATAAAAATAACATCAACAACAACCAAAATAACCAACAACAGAAATAACGACAACAACAACAACAAAATAACAACATCAACAACAACAAAAATAATAAAAACAAACAACATCAACAGCAACAAAAATAATAATAACTACAACAACAAAAATAATAATAACAACAGAAATATCAACATCAACAGCAAATATAATAATAACAACAACTACAACAACAAATATTACATCAAAAACAACAAAAAATAACAACATCAAAACAACAAAAAATAACAACAGTAAAAATAACTACATCAACATCAAAAATAACAACAACAAATATAACAACAACAACAAAAATAACAACAACAACAACAACAAAATAATAAAATAACATTAACAACAACAATAAAAAGTAATCACAAAAAGAACAACATGAATCCCTAAAAAAAAAACAACCTACAAAACAAAATAAAACCATATGCCAAAGAGAAGATGTCCATTGAAACTTACCATCTCCATTAACATATAGTTGTGCCCTCATTGACTCTAACGTGTCAGTCCTGATACAGGAATAACTACCACTGTCCTCAGAAGTAGCTGGCCTGAACACAATTGCATTGTTAACGATGCGCACGCGCTTGGAGTCTGGAATGTATTTTGAGTCACCCATGTGCCAGACAATTGGAGTGTCATTGGTTATTCCTTTTAGGTTACAAGGGAGTGTGAAGTCCTGGGAAATTCGAGGATAAAAGAACTGTTCTATGATTCCTGTATAAAAAGAAATATATGAAAGGTACCTTCATTTCATTTGATAAATAAACCTTTAAAATGACTACAAACACATGTAGGTCTGGTATATCACTTTGAAGACTGATGTGTGTCAAGGAAAACTATTATTACAAATGATTATCAAAATGTAGTAACTGTTTTTTTTCAAATGTTACGTGGCATATAAATCTATACTACATTAAAAAAAACCACATGTGATGAAGGTATATGATCTACACTATTTATATAATCATACTTTATATATAAGGATACATGTACATTTTGCTGTAGTTTCATATAAGCTATGCATTTGGTTATATCAAAAAAGCTATTGCCATGTGTGGAATTTGAATACAATAGAAATGCATAGGAAAAATGATTTTACCACAGGAGGTAGATTGGGAATAAATTGAAAGAATGACAGTAAATATAAAAGCAAATGTATTTGTCGAAAAAGACACTGCATCAATGCTTGATAGTATGGAAATAGCAAAACGGGATACAGTAATTAATGTTGAAAACACTTTTAATAAAGCACAAAAGGATGGGTATCTACCACCAAGGGAGGGCACAACGAAACGCCCACCAGTGCCTGGTCCAGAGAGCAGCCCAGTGGGCATTGTACCACGGGGGTCAAGCGCACCTGTAATAAAAAGAAAAAAAATGACACAATGCAAATGCAATAGATGTGATAAAACTCCAATAATTTATCGGCAAATTTTACTTATAAATCATTAATGCGGTGCGATCAATTACTTTTCGCTTTAAATACGCTTTTTCAGATTATTTATCGTTTCAATCATATAAATGTTTTTATTCATAAAATTTTGCTTCATATCTATATATAAGGACACATTGGAAAACATTTAAAAATAATGTTTTGTAAATCATTTATTATCGTATTTCATTATGTATTAGAATTAGAAACCATCACCAAAATAAGTTTGTTAAAGAACATAGAATTAATAAACTAGTAACTACAAATTATAAAATATTGCACTTTTTTGTAATGTAATAATTGCCTTAGGCTTATTGTTTTTTTTCTTGGTTCAAAATGTACGTGGATTTCTTGAATATAACTCATACACAAATATACATCATCATAATTTGGATATATCATAGGCAGTATATTCTAATTTGTGCTACCAGATTGGTAACCCACAAGCTATTGTGTTTAGTGATTGTTATTTATTGAACGTATTTTTTCCATTTTGAATGAAATCATTTCCCACCCCTATTACCTTATCAAACAAAACTATCCCTTTTTACAACTAGACCCTTATTCAAATAACCCCCCCCCCCCACCAAAAAACAAAAAAACAAAACAAAAAAACAAAAACAAAAACAAAAACACATGTGTAATTGAGAAAGGAAAAAAGACCACTCGGAATGTATCTTATGTCGTATGTTTCACCCAAATGAAAATCCCCATTAAGGTGTTATTACCAGAACGATCAGTGGGTGCAGGTGGTATGTTCCTAGTATCTGGAAGTACCGGTGGTCTACGAGACAACGGGTCTATCCTGTCCGCTGGATTCACTTGACTTAGAACTGTTCGTGCATCTATGTACAAACCATATCAGGTAATTCAGTGTGTTCGAAAGCTACTTTGTATTGAATTTTTTTTATCGTCATAGATTAATTTGTTAATATATTATTAGATACATAAACACTGACGAGAAAAGCAAAGAAATTTGATGGGGTTTTATATTTATACCAAAAAGATTGAAATCTCGAAAGTCCCCTCTCTTTCTCTTTTGCTCTAACAATATTCTTTTTTACTTTATGGCAGAATTTTGAGAGCACAATACCAAAATGGTTCATACATTTGCTTTACTCGTCAATTCGATGTTAACATTTTCCACAACCGTAATGGTAACATAGGACATTAACATTAACATAAAATCGCAATGAAAACAAAATATTTTCACAGCAGCTCGATAAAAAAGAATAATATTCAAAGAAAATATTACCATTCTAATTCGAATACTGCGATATCACTTCATTTGTCAAAGGTAAAGGAAAAGACAGATAGAAATTGGATTTATTTCAAATAGCCTACATTGAAAGACTCATTTTACTAATGATGCTTTTCTATTTGTAAAAAAAAATGCTTGATAACACATCATTCAGGAATGTTGATGACGCATCACCGATCCAGTTGAAAAGTGATAGCACAGTATAAAATTATTACAATTAATAAATTGCTAGGGATCATCAGCATACAATTTTAAAGCATTTTGGTATTCCTATTAAAAATAAGTAGCAGACGTAAATCAATTCTCAGCTTTCTAAAACATTTGGCCATGACTTACAATGTTATTAAATGGTCGAGGTCAGTTTACTTTAAATCAATCTCGTTTAAACGGATGGCTCTGTATAAAGATTAAGAAAAATGTTCAAATTTCAAACTGAAATATTTCTTTTTTTTCTCAACTACATAAAATTTTATGGTAAAAAATATCATTTTTAAAATTTTAAGATAGATCTGATGGATAATGTGTTGACCATCCAGCCTCCTTAACTTACTTTTACAGTAAAATAATTGGCAGTATGATGTTATGATGAAAAACTTTAATTAAACATATATTAAATTTGTATTCGCATCATTTATCATATTCAATTACAGCATTCTCGTAGCATGCAACTTGAAAACTCTGAAAAGATGAAGAAAGGGAAAATAATACTTAAAATTGTTAATAACTGCGATACCTAAGCATAACAATGTAAGTGATTTGAAATAATCCACTGTTTCTATACTACTGTGGTGTGTGAGCCAAATTAGAACGTATTAATTTAACAGAGGGAATTTGATTTTTTCTTAAATTAATAGTTAAGAATTTAAATTTAAATTTATTTATTTTTTTTTAATTTCAAAGAACAATTTCAAGATATAAAAAAAATTATTCTCTATTTATGTGCTTCTGTTGAAATAGGATTGTGATGCAAAGTTTTTAGAAAAATTCTGGAAATACTCTTAATACAAAACCACACAATTATTTGAAATTCACGCCAATCGTAGTTTAAAAAAAAGACTTGCTTAAGTTCATGTTAGGTTATGTGGTTTTACTTTCCGGGTCATCCTAATACAACATGTATGATCCTTAGCAAACGTTAACAAATGAAATTTGAGAAAATAAAAATTGAAAATATCATTGACATGCAAAGTGCTGTTAGTACCGAGACCTGGTTCTGAAGGCGTGTCAGGGCCTTCGGTTAACAACTTGTCGTTAGTTTGTCCTGGTATCTCCAGATTTGGAAGAGTATATATACCTTCTTGGGGATCCGTAAATCGTTCACTGCCTGTAAAAAATAAAATATGATGGCATAAGAAAAAACAATGTATGATCAATACGTACTTATCTAAATTTAAATACATTTTTGATTGATACAAAATGTAAAACTTAGTAAAAAATGAAATTAATGATTTAAAAATTAATGATGGAATGCATACACAGGCATTTCTGATATATATTCACCTTTAGGATATGGCGATATAGGACTCTCTTGGTTCCGTTCAAATGGATATGCATCACTTGGTATTGGAGGAAGTTGTGGCCTAATACCAGATGGCAAAATAGGTCTGTCACCTGGACTGATAGGTTGACGCTCCCTTGGATCAACTGGTGGTAAACTGCCTCTAGGATCACCTGGGAGTACACTGCCCATTGGATCACCTGGTACTAAACTGCCCATAGGATCAACTGGTGTTAATTGGCCCCTAGGATTAACAGGTGGTAAACTGCCTCTTGGATCATGTTGGAGTAAAATTTTTCTAGGATCAACTATTAATAAACGGTCCCTAGGTTGTAGGATGTCTCTTGGATCAATTTCAGGTGCAAGATCTGTTGGCTCATCAATCTGTTGCAAACGATCTCTAGGATCAACTGGAGGCAAACGGTCTCGTGGTTCAATTTGAGGTAGTATACCAGTTGGGCCTGTTTGAGGTCTCACACTTCTTGGGTCAAATGAACCATCTATCGGAGACGTTTGATCTCTGGGATCAGATGGTATCGGAACATCTTAAAAACGAACAAACGTATAAACTATTATTGTTTTTTTACACATAAACATAAGGGTAAGCTGAGTGAAAAATATTCAAAATAAGAAAAAAATCCATTAATGTTATGATATATTTAAAATTTTTTACCAGGTAGGGAATCTGTAACATACAGACGAGTCGATGACGTGGCATCTCCGTCTCCCAAAACACAAGTGTATAAACCGGCATCTGGATTTGTAACAGACAGGTAATTCAAATGTGGGATTTGTCTTGTTTGTGGTTCAGATATTCGCTGTCCATTCTTATACCAGTAAACGGGAGTACTGGGATCCGCGTTTAATGCCACATCACATTTGATAAGAACATCCGAGCCGGTTGGGGCAACCATTAACTTTGGACTGTCTTCTTCGGGTAATTTCAAAACTGGCATCTGTCCATTATTTGGCAAAAGAATTGTAGGTGACTCGTCGTCAGTTTCACTTAACAGAAGGTATTCTGAAATGATAATGATATTATCAAATGATATTTGAATAAATATATCTGAACGCAAAAACAATTTCAAAATTACATGTATTTGAAAATAAATTTAATTATATAAAAGCACGTCACATGAATTTATTTCAGATATTTTTAACCAAGCATAAAAAACAGTGATGCTGAATTAATTTTGTTTTTCTGTAACTAAACTTTGCATCAAATTTAAGATTTAAAATATCTGATTATAGTAAAAAAAATTTGCACACAAATAAAAGTTTGTTTTACTTTTTTTTTTATTATTCACATATTTTTCTGTTTACCTTGAACCTTTTCAGGCCTCACATCAACAACAGATACACTTTCATCATTTCCAATTCGGCATGAATATACTCCTCCCTGGTCACGCAAAATCGAGGGAAACCCAAGCGTACGGCCACCGTTCCTGATAGTAAGAAGGCCAGGGTTCGAACGATCTACAGGGCGGCCATCTTTCGTCCACATCACTGGTTGTCTTAAATCTCCTTTTGGTATGTCGCAGTTAAGATTAAATACAGAATTGGACTTAGGTCTATAATATTCAATGTTCGCACGTCTGTCCTCTGGGTTCTTGTTTTTTTCACTTTGCACAAAATCTATATAATGAATAACTCAAATATTAATAGTTGTTATACTTATATAAATATTAACCGCAACATCATATAACATTTTAAAAAATAAAAGAAACACCAAAACGAAATTCAAATTTGGTATCTGATTGTGATCTGGAATCTAATTTTCTGAACTGGGATTATTTTTTGACTATAATATACGATTTTGAATGTGATCTTTACAATTCTTGTAGTGAAACTATTCTAAAGGAGCTTATAACTGCTTTTCTTTTTTAACAATGTATAGTTGATATAGCACTATCTAAAGATTTAAGTACAATAATGCTTCATAAATGATCTTTAACAATTTATAAGCTGGTTAAGGTATAAGTTATGAGAAAATAACATACAGGATTTAACTACCCATTACTTAAATTGATTATAAAGGTGAGAGGAGCGTAAAAATGCGGGAACATAAAATTTCCCTGTATAAAGTTATTTTTGTTAAGTATACAGATCGGGGCATATATACGCACCATAGACATTATCCGGAATCACATCAACCGCAGCCTGATACGCTGTTCTCCGATCTTCTGTAACACATGTATATAAACCGCTGTCCCGCCGTTGAACTGGGGACATTATAAGATCCCTATTTCTGGTAACTTGTGCATTGGGGATAGGCTTGCCATCTTTTAACCAGTACACCATCCCTCCATTTCTGGGAATTTTACATTCTAGAAGGAAGCTTGTCGTCTCTATCGGCCGGAAGTGACCTGGAGATATCTCTGGATCATCACTGGAAATAGGTTTTGTGCCTGCTGGATCTTCATTAGGAGAACTCCTATCCCTGTCGCCTGTGGAACAGATTTCTGACATTTTTAGTATAATATTTCATAATTTTCGATCAAGGATAAGAAGTGTAAATTATATCAAATTAAACATCTATTGCCCTTATAGAAAAAATGTGATGAAAATCGTTCAACGATTCCTAATAATAGAAATATATATATATATATATATATATATATATATATACATATACATATCATATATGCTAGATTGAATGTACACTTATTGAACATTAATCGGACTTGATGTTTACGATGCAGTAGACAGTGAATAAAATTTAAATGTTGGTTATAATATAATGTTAAAACAAATACAAATATATGCATCATGCATTGTAGCTAGAGATAACATAAATGTGGTCTTAAGGTTTAATAACACTGAAATAACAGTGGTTCGATTGTCTTTAACATTGGTAACTGTTGAACTTTTGTGGTTATTTTAACTATTCATAGCGTTGACAAATAATGGCAACTCTTTCAGTTACAAAAATGAGGTTAATTGTTATTTTATTTCATTGTTATCTCGATATCACAGATAAAATGAAAACCATTGATACTAATATGTAAGTTCATAGCAACATTTTTATAGATTTATCAGTTGTTTCTAAACAAATGCACCCTATTTATTATAGAAACTTTCTGTGTCAGCAATACATATTTAAGTTTACTAGGATGAAAACAAAACGCAAATAGCAGAAAAGTTAATTTAAAAAAAAAGAGTTATTACATGACACATTTTAATTTTTCTTAGAAGAAAGAATATAAATTAGATATTAAAGAAAATGGAAAAAGGCGCAGGGGCCACATCGCTCACCTTAAAAACAATAGCCATAGCTCATTACTGAACAGAAAAGCTTTAAACAGTCTAAAGAGTATCAAATACAAAATATCTAGACAAGAAAGTATAGTACATATTGTTTATAAAGATTTCAAATATTTTCTCCATATATTCTTAAGTTAGATGTTTTAGTTTTTGGAATGACATGTGGTGATAACGAACAGTGTTCAAATTCAAAGTCCAAAGGAAAATTACAAAACAGGAGCAGAGTAAACACGGACCTCTTGAACAAAATAGAGGTAGGATCAGACCCCGGGGTCATAAATGTTAGGCGAGCTTACTTTTTATCTCAGTCTCACTTTTACAAAAGGAAAGTAAAAGTGAGACTGAGATCAAAAGTGAGCTCGTCTAACTTTTATGGCCCCGGGGCCTTGTGCCATGGAGGAGTAAGCATCCTCTGCTGACCGGTCACACCCGCCGTGTGCTCTTTGTCATAACAGTTTTTGGATCAGTTTTTCTCTATTTATTCTAATATGAATATTCCAACCCCTATTGTGGCCCCACCCTACCCCCAGGGATCATGATCGAAAGAAATCTAAAAATGCATTTCCTGAGGATGCTTCCACACAAATTGCAGATTTTCTTGTCAATTGGCTTTGAGATCTTTAAAGATTTTTCTATATATATTCCAATGTAAAATTTCAACCCCCATTGTGGCCCAACCGAACTCCCAGGAATCATGAATTGAATAAACTTACATCTACCGGAGGATGTTTCCACACAAGTGACAGATTATCTGGTTTTTTAGAAAAAGATTTTTAAACATTTTTCTCTATATTTTCATATGTAAAAATTCTACCACCAACGTGGCCCAAACGAACTCCCAGGGATCATGATTTGAACAAAGTTGAATCTACAATACTTGAGAATGCTTCCACAAAAGTTACACTTTTCTGGCCAATTGGTTTTGAAAAGATTTTTGAAAAATACTAACAAATAAATAATTCTAAATCATTTCCTCTTTAAAGGGTATCTGACACTTCATTTGAACAGACTTGAAAGCCCTTCACCCAGTGATGGTTTGTGCCAAGTTTGGTTGAAACTAACCCAGTGGAGAAGAAGGTGAAGATGTGAAATGTTTATAACGACGACGACGCCAACAACGACAGATAAGGGACAGATTTTGATCAGAAAATGTCACTTGAGCCTTCGACTCAGGTCAGCTAAAAATATAATAGCCATAAGAATTTGAATATGTAAAAACTTGAAATATTATTCTAAAGATGTAAAATACTGGCATTTGACTTCTTTATAAGATTTTTTAAACCATAGAAAGACTTCTAAAAAACATCCAAGTCCTCCGAATGAACAAAAAAAAAAATGATGTTTAGATTTCGATTCCAGAAAAAAGCAAATAAATATCCGAGATAATAGCCGTATATGCAGATTTATATTTGTTTGAGAGCAATATATTGCAATGTAGTGATTAGTATAAGATAGCTACAATTAACAAATATTAAATGCACAACATTCGTATTATCTTAAAAGTTTAAACAAAACATAAACCACAACCATACATATCTTATATGAATTACTTTTAAGGAGGCTGGTTGGTCAACAAAGTACACATTAGATATATCTTAAGTTTTTAAATATTATATTTTTTTGACAATAAACTATTATTTAGTACAGAAAAAATCAAAATACTTTTGTATTTAAATTTGAACGATTTCCTATATCATTATACAGACGTCTTTATCTAAAAGAGGCTAGTATAGCCTATAAATTGCCTAACCATTCAGCCCTCTTAAGTCATATTTTATACAAACCAAGATTATAAGGAGGGGGTGGCGGAGGAGGAGGAGGAGGAGGAGGAGGAGGAGGAGGAAACCTACTGCCTGTGTAAAATAATTGCGATACAAAGGGATTTTATCTTCAATTGATAAAAAGCATCATGCATACATGTAACACCAAATGAATCCAAATAAAAATCACACGTTTTAAATGTCATATATCGAGCAGAAATAAGTATATTTTCAGGAATGTTGATATTCAATGAACATGTTTTGTAAACAAAATACAAAATTAAAATGAATAATTACATGTTTTCAATATCATTATGTAGCAAAAATGGTTATATTTTCAGGAATGTTCATATCACGCGAACAGGTATAGTTAATGCGAGACTTATTAAACCAACGGAATAAAATTGAGCATTTGAAGCTGTTCGTAATTGAGTATTGCCAAATTTTCTGCATAAAACGCCATCTTTTTTACGCTCTGCTATATTCCACAAACTTTACATAATGTGTAGAATACACGTTACAAGAAGGTAGGATTCGTTGGTGTCTAACCCCCCCCCCCCCCCAAAAAAAAAACAACAAAAAAAACAACAACAAAATAAATACACAAAATTAAAAGAGGAATTATTACTTACTTACATGTATTCAGATTTATAAAGCTTAGAGAATCATTTGATAAAAGTTATTGTAAAACAAAACTTTTCAATAGTCTGTCCCGTGATGTCTTCATGAAAAATATTTTTTTGATGATGCAAATTAAAAAAAAAAAATTTAAAATAACTTATCTTTTCACGTACTTTAAAAGATAATTTTTGAAAGCTAAACCTCTCATCCTCTCATAAATGAAGAATGTGTTAGGTTTAAAGATATTGTAAGGGAAAAAAAAGCTATTTTTTTTTATAACAAGTACATGTGTATTTCATGTATGCCCTACTTTCTTAAGATCCCAATCTAAAGAACATGAATATTATCGGTTTATATTGCACAAGGCGGAAAAGAGTATATATTTTCTATAAGTATACGATATATATGATAGATGGAGAAAAATATATATACCTGGGCGAGGAAGAGAGCCAGGTTCTGATGGCTCGGGGGGTGGACCGGGTGGTGGTCTTCTTGGGTCCTCCGGTATCATTGGGCCTGTGGGGTCTAATGTAAAGTAAAAACATCAATCAATTGGACGTTAAGAAGTAGGAATTAATTATAACCAATCAAACAGCAAGTACCTCCACCCCTTAAAAAAAGAAAATGAATTATAAATTGTCATACTTTTGTGAACAAGTTTTTAAATTTTTAAATTTTCTTTTTTTGGGGGGTGGGGGGGGTATGGAATCTTTGAATGGCGTTAATTGATTATGTTATAATTTATATCATTTGTTGCATAGAATTAACCTTTTGAAATAATGATGTAACAAGATTACGCATACGATGTAGTAAAGACATCTTGCTTAAATAGAACATTTTTCGAACGTATCATAAAGATGTTGAATGTGAAAGTACTTAAGTGTTATGGAAAAATAAGCTAAGGACACAAATTGCAATCCAATTTGGCAGTGATCAGTATGAACAAGATGTGAGTAGAGGCTTATTTCACGACAAGATATTTCTCATTACCTGATGGTTCCGTGACAAATAACCTAGTCGATGAAGTTGCTTCACCATCACCTAAAACACAGGTATACAAAGCAGCATCGGACAGCAAAACGTCATTTAACAGCAATTCATCGTTTCTAAATTGTACTCTTCGTGACGGTGCAAGAAGCTCCGTGTTTCTGAACCAAGATACTGGTGCATTCGGGTTTGTATTGTACCCTGAATCACATTTGATGACAGCCATATTTCCGCGTTCAGTCATTTTAATATTTGGTGAATTTTCAGAGTTTGGAAGCGTCAATGACGGTAGTTGATCCCCATCTGGAAGGAGGGCATTTGGAGTATTGTCGTCCTTTCCACTTAGCAAAAGATATTCTAAGAAAACAAATATAGCAATCGAGTTTATTTCTGCTGTCAAAATACAGTATACACTTGTTTAATGAAAGAATTATTAACGTAACATTTATGAAATAATATCTATTTATCTAAATCATAAATTGACGTCTAAAGAAATATTGTTCATCCAAAAATAGTTATATAAATATATACTTTCTAAAAATCTCCTTTGTAGTATATTTGTGTTAAACTAGAATAAACCTGCTTTTCATTTGAATGAATAGAACAAAAAAAAGGAGAAAAGATAAGTCCTAATTAATTAAAAGTACCTTGAACACTCTCAGGTCTCACATCTACAATATCTGTTCTCTCGCCAGGTCCAACTTGACAAGAATACACCCCAGATTGGGTCAGAAGGATGGATCTAAATACTAGAAGCCGTCCATTATCACGAGGCTGCGGAGCTCTCGGGCTCGGATTGGACAAATCGATTGGTTTACCATCCTTGAACCACACAAATGGATATTGGTAATCTGCACCAGGAATCTCACATTCGAGTTGGAAAGGTGTTTCTGCCATTGGTCTGTGATAGTTCAGCATTGGGACCCTCAGTTCTGGTTTCTTATTCTTTTCACTCAGAAGGAAAGCTATTTTAGATAGAGAGGAAATATTCTACAAGTGATTTTCCTCATCGTATTGGCTTAAAGTGTTTGAAAGAACAAATACAATTTCTTTTAAAGTGTATAAAAACCAGAATACAAATAAAGAATAAGATAGAAAAAGAAAGATTTAAGAAACAGTGAAAAGAAAGAGGTATTGAAATGGAAAAGGGTTTGAAATGATATTCAGAATATTTTCATTTTTCGTTCACTACTCATAGGATACATAAATGGTTGGGGTACCCAGTTTAAAATTTTTAAAACTACACACTGCATGGAAACATGATTTCGTATCAAATTAGTTTAAATTGTACATCGGTTTTTATTTTTTAGAAAATGGTGACGTCCAACTTTATTAAATGTTTCTAATTTTAAATATATGACCTCCTTTTTTAAAAAGAAAATGTGTCCCCCTTTTTTTTTAAAGTTTACATAAGGATGTTAAAAGTTTGGCTGAGAATTTCTTATTGATTTTAGAGAACGAGACCAAAAATGTAAAATTAAAACATATCACATAAATACACATATAAAGACAGAAAAAAAATCAAAGAACAACGAACAATTTAGGAAAAGTTTGATGATAAAATCACCTTATTATAGAGCACAAGTTACATTATAAATCAAAATACAATTCGAACATGTATAAAATATCAATACCAAATTATGAACATTGTGTGATAAAAATAAAATTCAAAAGATTTTTACAAATTCTTAATAATAACTGAAAAAGTAAACGTTCTTACTATTGATATCATCAGGCAGAACATCAACGGCAGCATTGTAGGTTTGGCTGCGGTCATCAGATATACAAGTGTATTGCCCACCGTCCGACATACGAACGGACCCAAAGATCAAGTTTCCATTCATGTCTCTAGGCAATTCATTACCAAGAGATTTGCCATCTTTCATCCAGATTACTTTTCCCGTTGTTCTAGAAATGGCACACTCAAGATTGAATCTGCTTCTTTCCACAGGTCGGAAGTGCCCTGGTGCAATTTCAACATCTCGGGGATCCACTGAAATTATCGATGAAATATGAATATTTTCAGAAGTTATATTATAGCATATGATATAGGATAAAAAAATATTTGTATCGGAAAGACGATCTGCCTTAACCCCAATCTTTATTGAATTAAAAAAATACAGTATTTAATTGAACCAAACAATGGATAAAGGCTTTTGCTATCTTACCAGTGCATTTATATTATAAAGGGGTCAATCAAAAAAGTAAAAGACATACAATGGTTCCATCAATATTCGATAAATACCATTTTTCGTGGATTTCGTTGTTGAGTTGATCGACGAAATTAAATGTTCATAGGAGTGCAATATCTGATAACATACTAGTATTGTATTAACCGTTTTGACCTCATTGGCAAAGAGTTTACGTATCCCTGAAACTGTGATTTTCACCTTATCTGATGCCAACGAAAATAACTGAAACCACAGTATGACATTATGATGGAAAAATATACCTGGCCGAGTATCAACTATAGGTGGAATACCGGGTCCCTGGTGTCTTCTTGGATCTTCTGGTATCATTGGTCCAGTGGGTTCTTTTGCAAAATAAACTCACACATAAACATGCCTGTTGTATTAAATGTATACAGAGAAAAATAAATATAAAAAAAAAACCCGACACGATAGAATGTGTTTTTCTATGATTCAGCAACAAGCGTTGACATGTCTTTCTTATGGCATCGTTTATTATAAAAAAATGAATAAAATTATTTGCTTGACTAAAAAGGTAAATGGTTCTATGGTACTGAACCTTTTCCAAGGTATTTCCTGCAGTTTTGACATAATGTTGATTAAAATACTGTCAAAATATCATGAACAGTAAATTTCGGAACTAATGTTCCAGTTGATCTTTGTTGGGAATTATAAAGATATTTGTGTAGGCTTATATCTCGTAGTGTAGATTTAGTCTTATTTCTGAAGCGAAATATCTTGTTACTACCTGCTGGTTCGGTGACAAACAATCTGGTTGATGAAGTCGCTTCACCGTCTCCTAAAACACATGTATACAACGCAGCATCGGACGGCAGAACGTTGTTCAACATCAATTCATCGTTTCTTAGTTGTACTCTTGGCGACGGTGCAATTAGGTCCTTGTTTTTGAACCAGAATATGGGTGCATTAGGATCTACATTATACCCTGAATCACATTTGATGACAGCCATATTTCCACGTTCAGCCATTTTAATCTTTGGAGAATTTTCAGAGTTGGGTAGTGTCAATGAGGGTAGTTGCTCCCCGTCTGGAAGGAGGGCATTTGGGGTATTGTCGTCCTTTCCACTCAACAAAAGATATTCTAAGAAACGTAAATAATGAAGTGTTTTGTGCAAACTGTTCAATGAATATGATATTCAAACAACATTTACAGGCGTTAGTTAAAATTATATCCATATAAATTGTATTATACATCGAGTGCCTAATTGCAAATGTGCATAATATTAGGCAAGTTCATTACAACAAATGAAAACATAGCTGTTGTCAGCCAATCATATCGATTTAAACATTTCTATTTGCTCCAAGATATTTTCCCACTCTGATTGTATAAAAAAAATCATTTATACCATATGCAAAAATGCAAGTTCTAAGGCGAGGTAAGTGACAAAGAACATTATAATTGAATTACCTTGAACGCTCTCAGGCCTCACATCTACAATATCTGTTCTCTCGTCAGGTCCAACTTGACAAGAATACACCCCGGAGTGGGACAGAAGCATGGATCTAAATACGAGAAGCTGTCCATTATTACGAGGCTGGGGAGCTCTCGGGCTCGGATTGGACAAATCGATTGGTTTGCCATCCTTGAACCACACAATTGGATTTCGGTAATCTGCACCACGAATATTACATTCGAGTTGGAAAGGAGTTTCTGTCATTGGTCTGTGGTAGTTTAGCATTGGGACCCTCAGTTCTGGTTTCTTATTCTTTTCACTCAGGAGGAAAGCTAATTGAAATAAAAAAATAAAGATGATCAGCATTACCCCCAAAGCTATCTTGTTGAATCTTGTTCTCAAGACCTTGATTGAAAATAGTTTAAGATTCCCCATAATTTTTTTTATACATGAATTTTATATGACGAGTTGATTCAAAATATAAATTTTAAATCACATCAAGGGGTTAAGAAGTATAGAAAAGTATAAACATGATTCAAGGACGTTGAAAAACATTTTAAAAAAGAGAGAATGAGAAAGAGATATTTCCATTAAACCTCGTTTAGGATGGTCTTCTACAGAAAATTAAATGTTTGCAATCACAGTAAAAGATTTAACCGATTCCTTAAAGAATGAGAATTACCTTTGCTTTGATATTGTGTATCCACAATACAAAACACATTAGTTTGTATCTTTTGTTAAAAGAAGTTTACCAAATTTTATTGCTTACAAAACTAGATATTAAATAGAACAAAAAAATACATCAAAATAAGTCAAACAAGTCCACTGTTTTTTTTTTAAAATTTGATATGTACAATAATATCTATTCACTATACTGTGTAATCATTTTTATTCGTGGGTGTCAATGTTCTTGGATAGCAAACATTTTTCTGGTTCTTGGGCACGTAATTTTGTTTGTAGCAAGTTCGAGAAAATCTTTATAAATGTTAAACAAATGCTTGTATATACGTTCGCGGGGATGTAAATTCGTTGGCAAAGGGTACCCACGAAGGCCTCGAACATTGGTCCCCCACAAACAACGATTCCACAGTATGCTAGCTTTCTTACTATTGATATCATCAGGCAGAACATCAACGGCAGCATTGTAGGTTTGGCTGCGGTCATCAGATATACAAGTGTATTGTCCACCGTCCGACATACGAACGGATCCAAAGATCAAGTTTCCATTCATGTCTCTAGGCAATTCATTACCAAGAGATTTGCCATCTTTCATCCAGATTACTTTTCCCGTTGTTCTAGAAATGGCACACTCAAGATTGAATCTGCTTCTTTCCACAGGTCGGAAGTGTCCTGGTGCAATTTCAACATCTCGGGGATCCACTGAAAAGACACCAAACAAAGGTATTTAGAGTACAATTTCACCAATATTATTTCAAAAAAAGCATTGCAATTCTTCTCATTCCTATCTCCGTTAAGACAAAACGTGCTTAACCCTGAATGAAATTGTCACAAAATTCGATTTGTAACACTCCATGTACGTTATTTAGTGTTTTAGTGTGTGTCGCAAATATTACCAATTAACAATGAAATAATTTCTGTTGCAAAACACAGTAATGAAAAAAAAGAAAGTATCATGATTATCTCAAATTCTGGTAAAAATATAATAAAATTAACATTTTTGTCAAGACAAACTGTAAAATACCCCTAAAACTAATTTTTTCTTCTACCTTGTGGAATCGGTGAAGTTGGAACTGCAGGTCTTTGAACGTGCGGTATTGGGCCAGGTCCTGGTCTGGGTCGAGGACTCAAACCGCCACCTATGTCGTTCGAAATAGAGTTTTCTCGAAATATATTTTGTTTCCCTTTTAAAATTCCTATGATAAATGTGATGACGATTTTAACAGCATGGAATAAAAAACATCTATATGTTGATTTTGAAATCATTTTGTCGTGTAATCATTAAAAATGGAAGAAAAACATCCCAATTTTAAGCCATATTTCATATGGATGATATCAAACTTTATATATTGTGCATCTATATGTTATGTATTTCAATATACATTTTCATTTTAAAACATCAATGCAGCTTTAATGACTCTTAAAGTTGCAGAATTTGCTTTTATGAAAAGGAATAGTTTTAAGACTTAATAGGTGTACCAATCACGTAAGGAGGTATGTGTATTAAAGTACATCACATTTAAAATATAATTACTTTTTTAAAATTTCTTATATGACGCTTTAACCAACAGAACTAACCAGTTAGACATGAATTGTGCTGACCAAACACAAGCTTTAGTTTATTTCAAGATATATTACGTCACACAACGGATTTGTTTTAAACCTCCTTCAGTAGGTACTATGTAGACTGAAACTGATTAGTTTGCCTATGAAACTATGTAAAAATACAAATGCCCCAAAATTGCAAAATATTTGATGATAGTACATATATTCAAGACATAAATTAAAAATGAAAAATTTCACAAATCACAGAACCAAAGCCTGACGCAAAACAATGACAATATTTACAAACGACAAGGCGTTGTGAGAACGAATAAGGACCAAGAGTTATGCATACGAAATTAAGCTCTACAATAAAATTGATTAACTCCGAAACAACATGCTAGAGAAAATACGATAACGTTTGTTCTCCTAGTTTTGTTATGAACAATAAAAAGCAGACGAACATTTTTATGCAGTTTTCAAATAAGATTTACAGAACATCCCATGGACAACAACACTAAGACAGTCAAACAGATAGTCTTTCAGAAAACGTTATATCATGTTAGAAACAGAACACGGTCTAAGACAAGAAATAGTAACTTGGCGAGAACATATCTAGATACCAACCAATAGGAGGCGGACGAGGAGGCATGATAAAGGAACCTATTTAATGAAAAGTAGAGTCATGCTTTGCTAATGACATCCAAACTTGTTATTATCAGAAGAACCATTATGTTAAAAAATAAGGTTCTGTAAATCACAGTAAACGAAAGTTAATGTAATAGTAGTTATCAAAATACGTTACCAAAATTATCTACTGGCGTTGGCACTGTGAAATAAAATAATAATTACTGCCTATTAACGTCAATTGCGATATAAGCCAAATTAATTTCATTTTAAATTTAAAGATCATGTTGATAAAATGTAACAAAAAAAAATCTTCCAATTTCATGAAAACTTACCAACTTGAGTTCCAGTTGGTTGGCTGGAACCTTTTCACACAAAAAAAAAATATATGAATAAAAAATTTAGAAGAGTATAATAATATGCATTGATGAAAAGAGGATTCCAAGCACTTGGTTTATTTCAAACTTGTTCTGAATTTTTGTGAATGAAAATTTCTAATTTTCGAGAATATCGTTGCCGAATAGATCCATGTATTATGTTATTAGGAGTGCAATGTCTAATCACATATTGTATTGTAGAACCTTATAGGCCAAGCATTTTCATATCCATAAAACTCATTTTTGCTATATCTACGAAATTGATTCCCACAGATAACAATGAAACAATGAAACAAGCGGATATAAGAAGGACGTACCTGGAGTAAACGGAATTGATGGTTTAACGGGTGTAAAAACAAATGCATTTGGTTTATCTTCCATCTCGTCTAGAAAAAAACAGATTGAACAAATTAATCACGGACATTGAGTATAAAGGAAACGACAAGCTGGTATCCATCTTATTTACAAGCATATTTGTTTTAACCCCAAGACAAACTTCTGTTGAGAAACGTAAGTTTGTTGTGTGTCTTTTTAATGACATTCAATTTTCAATGTTAGTTACCATACATAAAATGCAATATTATAAATAAGTTCTAGTATACAAATATGGTTTAAAATCAACCTCCAAAATTAACACAGCTATGTTACGGCTGTCCAAAGCGAAAATGATGTCGGAAAACGATACTGTTTTTAAAAATATCGAAAAGATGTTTTAATCGGGCAAATTTCTTTAAATCTTTCTTACATTATTAACAGCAATATCCAACAATATATTTGATGCATTCTGTGACGTCATATGTACATCTTCATTACAGTGGTAACAACGTTATTGTTGACAAGCTAATCGTGTTAAATAGTTCGTGTACCGTGGGTGATCGTTCGTGTAACGTGCGGGATCGTGCGTGTATCAGAATAATTGGTTTGCGTTTTTTACCGTGCTTGATCGTGCGGTTTTTTCGTTTTGTAACTTTTTTTTACGGAATGCAAGGATTTATTCTAAAACAGTGGATGAGTAGTTTTTAAAACAACGCAACAATATGTGAATTTAAACTATTTTATAGAAAAATATTAACAATTAACAATTGTTTACATACATGTATCATGTCAGCGCTAATCTTTTTAAAATATTCTCTCTTTTGTCGTTAACTAGTAATTCAACAAGTCATTTAATCCTTTGATCGATCGATTTAGTTTTGCATGAATTTTTAATCAGTCTATATCAAGCATCCATCGTATCTGAAACATAATTTTAATCATATTGGCGTCAAGCGAAAGAGACACGTTGAATGAAAGCGGTCAAGGTTGACCATTTCCCGTTCAAGCTAAACAATAATCATGAAGTTTCTTTCAAATAAAAATACGCTACACGTTCCTCTCTGTTACATTGTATAAACATTCATTAGAAATAAAATTTATTTGGACGCTTTAAAATTTAGAAATAAAAGTCAATCAATTATGTACCGAACATTATGGAAATATGGGATGTGTAAAATCGAAATTCTTTGGAACCAGGTAACAAATTTAACCTGTATCTCGCACAATTAAATCGTACGTAAGGGAATCGGATTACATAAACACCATTATGTTAAAAAATAAGGTTCTGTAAATCACAGTAAACGAAAGTTAATGTAATAGTAGTTATCAAAATACGTTACCAAAATTATCTACTGGCGTTGGCACTGTGAAATAAAATAATAATTACTGCCTATTAACGTCAATTGCGATATAATTGTATGTAAATAATTTCGTGTAGTTTATGCATTATCTTCATTTCTTTTTCACTTAATTTTCTTTAACTTATGATAGAAGTTAATATTCGTTGTGGAGACAAAACAATTTAATTGGTGTATGGATCCTATCATATCGTTTACTCGTAAAAATAAAACAGTGCATGGCTACTGTACATAAAACACAGGCGTATTGTAATACAAATTAAAGCAATACGTTTTCGTAATTCAAATCTGACATATTAATTTAGCGTGTTAAATAGTGTTGAATCGTTCGTTTGCGTTTTTTATCGTTATCGTTCGTGTATCGTGAAAATTCAGTAAGTTAGTGATCGTCCGTGTATCCTGCGTAATCGTTCGTGTATCGTGCGTGATCGTTCGTGTGTCAAAATCGTGCGTGTCGTTTGTCAACAATAACGTTGCTACCACTGTACGTGACGTGCGTATTCTTACACAGCAAATGATCTATATAAATTCCATCGGCACAAGTGATAAATGTCATCAAATCAAAAATATTTTTTATGAGAAATCATTTAACAATTCATGTATTGTGCAGTTCTAGCTGGGGGTTTAGTCAAATATTCCGTTTATTAAAAATATTGTCAAAACATTTCGCCTCATCCTCGAAAGTTTGCATTTTTTTACTTTATAAGCTTGATTTACACAATATCGGGTTGATTGGTAGGTTTCCCCCAGCATGATTCACATTGGTACTAATTTTCTCTCCCTATTTCATTTAAAATAAACTAAGAATGTATAGATCTTTCACTTGCACCTAGCTGTTTTACAAGCATCGAGATATCTCAATTCATTAGTTTTCATGATGAAGGAAGAGTCTTAAAATTATTAGTTTATAAATAGTCATTTACCTAAGGAATGCAGAGCGTGACGTCCAAATTAATAATGACGTCATCTCATGGAGTAAAGACAGTAACTTTCTACACATCACTGCGAAGTCAATCGGAAAGCCTTAACATAGCCGCGTAACTACATCCTAGTTTGTGCTTTGAAATTGAATTTGAACGACATTTCTTTGTCAGATACTAGTAATATCAATTAAAGACAAGAAAACATTATCTTATATAAACGACTCTACCTCTTGGCGAAACCTTTAGGTCAGCAGCATATGTTGAACCAAGATCGTTATTTTTCATACAATAATAAGAGCCTCCATCTGCCAATCTGACAGGCTTAAACTCTATGGCACGTCCGACAATCTTATTATCTGAACTCCGTACTGGATTGCCATTTTTATACCAGGATATGTTATCCCCTGTCCTGATATTAGGGAGTTTACATGTAAGCGTATAAGCATTGCCGTCTCTGGTTTCTAGTTGTTCTGGATCTTGGTTTCCTATCACGTTTGTATCCCCGGGAACTTTAAAATAAATTCATGTTAGTCATCATTTCAAGACATACAAAATTGGAATGAATACGTTTATTAGCGGATATTGCCTCATACATTTAAATTGGCGCTATGCTTTCATCCTTCAATCACTAACCTGTGTTAAGAAGGATTGTTGTGGCCGTTTGGAGATTGTTATTTACTGTACATGTGTATTTTCCTCTATCAGTAGGCCTAATCGTTAGGAAACCTAGTTTGTTTTCAACCTGAGTTGGTGCTCCGGGTCGGTTTGTCTGCAATGGGACTTCATTTTTGTAATATGATACTTGGTCGTTTGGCCGCCATGGAGTATCACATTCCAGTACGAATGGCTCACCTTCCACCGCTGTTAAAGTACGCGGTGAACGTTCTATAAAACAAGCATTTAATTAAAGACATTATATCATGACAACATATACTGGAAATAAAAGATTTGTCTTTTTTGGCACAAAAGTTCTCTTGAAATGTAGCTTAAATGATTTAGTTTGTTTTCTCTAAGGTGTAGTAAAGTATAACCTTTATATTGCTGGTATTTTTATGAGGAGATTAAAGTTTTGCTTTTATATTATAAACGCTCTTACTGATTTTGAAGCAAGTTTCAAATAATTATTATTGGCCAAAACATGTAAATGATACCTGATTATCTGTGCTTATAAGAAATTTATATAAATCATATAGATTCATAAAGCTCAACTACATAAAAAGTCACCTGGAGACGGCATATCTAATCTTGGAGATGGGGCTGGGTCTATCGCTTGTGGCCTTTTCCCACCTGCAATGAAACATTTTTTTTTTCATAGAACTGTAAAAAATACCGTTTTCTCTAAATTATTTGTGTGTGTTTCTTTATATTAAGCAATTTAATGACTGCAAACTTCTAGAATCCCTTAATATATTTAGAAATGAAATCTGATATAGAATTTGAAAATGAGAATTTCTTGTATTTCTTAATTGAAATATATTTGACTTCGAATCGTTCTTCGGCTATGTAAATGCATCTGATTAATTATTATAATATACAACATGCAGTTTTCTTTCTACTTTACAATGTAGGGAAGGAAACGTTTTGACCCCTTTGCCAATCCAATTACAGTTAACTTATGATTTGAACATTTTGCGAACGTAAAATTGTAAACACAATATATAGAACGTTTTGCAAGTTGCAATTCTTTAAAAGTAAGCCTTAATAAAGGTGTCCTGTAATGAACTTTATTTGCAATATTTGGATGCATGTTAAGTATTCATGTAGTTTTTAGAAATGCAAAACCTACATATCGCTATTTCTATGCCATTTCCTTTTTTTTTTATTTGATAGTGTAATGTTACAATATTTCTTTTTGATAAAAAAATCAAGTAGGTTTGGAATTTAATCAAACAGCAATTCTTCAATAAATGTACAAAGCGGATGGTTTTCCTTCATTTAAGTATCAATCAAACACAACCGAACACCGAAGCGGGCCCGAAAAGCGAAACACGTTTGCTCAGGACTCACTGGGAAACTGCTCTTCCAGCCATCACATTAACAACCAATTTATTCCAGGTTTTAAATTCTAATAAATGAATAACATTTAAAAGTCTGAATTTCTTAAAGGACACGCAAACGCTTGGTATGATTGGTGTATGAATTCTGTTACAGATATGTAGTGTTTGAATGATACTGAGCCTATTACACGTTGTATATAATATATATGTTACATGCATATAATAGTTAAAAACGGTCTTATGATACTTCAGAAATAAATATTTACAATTTGAGATTAGCTCATACAAGAATATTTGATTGGAATATAATGGTTTAAAGCGTGATAACAGAATAACTCCTTACCAACATGTAATAGAAAACAACACATAATCCCTGAATAACCAATGGAAGCAAAATCTGATTTAAAATGTGATACTTCTTTATGTTTTGTTAACCAAAATATACAAAACTGTGAAATCGAATTAAGCAAAGATATTGCGCAATACATTAGATAGAAACAAACATGTTAGCAAGCTCTATAAGGTATAAGTAGTGGTAAAACTTACACATGAAAACGATGTTACGATGGTAGTTGGGAAATTATTGAGACAACACATATAGTGACGAATAAGGGTGAAACTTAGCATAAATCTTGAAGAAACCCCAACAAATAATTAAACAAAGTAAAATTTAAATTTCTTTTAATATTTTGTTTACAAAGGTAGATACACAAATCGGTGGTCGGGGTACCCGGCGCAGGCATAAACTCAGAAAATAAAAAAACTAAAACATCTTCTTTCCAGTGTCCGTAGACTTACAGTTTATGATAAAAGAAATGAAATTATATATGTTCATTTTGCTATTTATTGTGACTAACTTTTGATCAAGTTTCACTAGTGTTCGAGTTCGAAAACGGATACGGTACAAATATATTAACCAAACAGTAAAAATCAAACAACAATGGTATATTTAATTTTGACGTTAAATCGATGGAAATCTCGGAAAAAGACCTTTTTCAATCCACCCAAATGCTTTAACCAAAAACTATACGATGGCAAAGGATAAAAAGCTTCAGTTTATCGTCTTTTTTTCACTGATTGTTTAACTAGCATTAAGACAAACGAACTAAATATCAAGTACTTTTTACACACTAACCGATGTCAACAGTTCTAAAATATGTACACATAATGACTGAAGCAGGCATTTTACAGTAACTTGACTTTCGGTTAGAAATAATTCGAATTTTTTTCCTCACAAAAAAACAAGAAACAAGAATGGAGAGAATATTCAAAAGATGAGAAATGAAGAATTAATTCTAATTTCCGTTCGTTTGTAAGGTGTTTAAAACATAAGAGGAATGAGAAGCGTTAAAAGGACGTTGCGATAAGTGTGTGGTCGCTCCGGGTCACTGGGCGAAGGCAAATTGGTCAGTTTACCAGGAATGATCTAATCATGCCATGGACAAGAAACTTTTCACATTGATAAACTCTACTATCCTGGTGTACGTTTTGGTAAATATCAAGGGTTTATCTTTTTCCCCAAGGAAATGCGGGTAAATGTCTCAATAATTTCCGAACAGCTCTCGTATGATGCAATAATTATACAAACCCATAAATTGTGGTACAGGAGGAGGAGGAGGAGGGGGACCAGAAGGTAAGGTGCGAGGACGGGTATAAGGAGAAAAGCCTACGATATGTCAAATTAAATACAACTAACATGAATAAAGCATAGAGTGAAATAAAATAAGAAACAAGAGGCCCATGGGCCACATCGCTCACCTGAGCACCAATGGCGAACTACTTTGACTTAAAACACTTTAAATAATTAAGAACAGTAAAATTTAATATTTAGAAAAGTTAAGTACCATAATTTTCTGATGTAAGACTCAATATTTTATAAAGGGGTAGGGGTGAATATATATTGCGATATATAAATTATATATAACACCGGTATATTATTTCCTGCAGTGTTTACACATATGTGAACAGTATTAGCTCTTTAAAGAGAAAAAAATCATACCTTTTCTAAGACGTATATCAGTTTAAAAATCAGCACCCATTGTGGGCCTACCTTATCATGTGTAATCATAATTTGAACTTGTTGAATCTACACAATGAAAGGGTGGCAACATTTTATTTCATTAATATTTTGTCTCTGAGGCCATGCAATACATATCTATTTTACGTGATGAAAATAATGGAAAAGGTAGCTACCATTTACCTGCAATATTTTTTGTTTGGTTTATTGGTATTTATGAAAAAAAATCGAACTTAAATTAGTTTAATTTTCATTTTCCACATGTAAGTGAATATTTTTTTGTGTATATTTAAGATGCCAAGCTCTATGAATATACCCTGCTGATGAGATACTCGTATCTCATATGTGAAAGTTAAAGATTGACGAACAGAGGATCGCCAGATAGTCTGGAAGCCAGTACGCAGTGTTTGAAGTCTGTGGCAAAAGTTGCTAAGGCTATAGTCAAAAACTTAATTGGTCTTCTCTTTATAAAAATAATTGTTTACCTTGTGTAAACTTGTGTGACGTTTTATAACCTTACTCACTTGATCGATGAAAACATTCGACTGGAAAATGTTGTCATGTGATATGTTAAAAAGCTACATAATTCAATGTATTGTCAGGCATACAGGTATCATTTTTGTACTAAGGCCCATCAATTATTTTCTTCTTTCCTCAAAAACAACAAACGGCTACAAACCAAGATGGTTTTCTGCTGCAATTTTTTCTTTTAAATAATGATAACGCAGATATCCTCATAATTAAAATAATGTGTCAGAACTGTTTAAAAGACGTTTTTATTTACTCGTTTGAAAACTACCAAAATTGTTGCAGATTTCATATAATTCATCAAATGAGAATGGACCCCACAAAGTAGTTATAGCACATCATCCTTTTCATTTTTCTGTACACAAGTATTTAATGTTTAGTAAGACAATTCTAATGATCAACAAACATTTCAGAGTCAGTCGTAGAATTATAGGCAACTTTTGAAAACTTATCCAATTTGTTTAATTTCATTTCTTAATGTATTCATACATTATATAGATAAAATGTTTTGTAATTGAGTTAGTCAAGTGACACAAAATCAGTTGATGCACTTGTGTATTTTGGAGGAATTAGTCCTACCCTATGACCCAATTACAACAGTTAGGTAGAAGATCTTTTTAATTTTGAAGATAACTATAAACAAACGGTTTTGCATTAATTTGACTTATTACAAGTCACCAACTAATTGTAGTATCAACACGAAATGTAATAAATATCGGCTGTAATTTTCAATACACGGTATGTGTTTGCATCACCCGTATTTATATCCTCTACAGATAAGACAGTCGCGGGTTATTAATCACAACAGGGTTTAACTGAGACTGTGAAAACGTCTTTTCAATTATATAAACATCTTTGTATTGTCTTTGGAGTTAACTTACACGATTATGAACTCGGAATACATGGCTACTTCAAATTCTCTTTCGGAGGAAATTCCAGTTACCGATCAAAAAGCGATCATTTCAACCAAAGTCGCCCCCTTGTTTGGTCCTTGTTGACACTCAATTAGAAATTAATAAACAATGAAAACAGAGGGAAAATGCACTTAATCAGAAAGAGCACAATTTATTTTTAAAATCATATATACCTACATATCTCCATCAACGAAATTAATGTCTGTTTAAAATGAATAGACTCGAGAAAATGCTAACGTTAGGCATTTTAACAAAACACACTGAATTAATCACCATTGCAACCCCAACGATTGCTCAGAGATCATACCGAATAACCAATTGAATGAAATGTCTTTCAGTACGTTGTCAATACATCAGATTTTATAATTTTGCAGGTAAACAATCAACTGCCTATTTACCGAAGTCTATGTTCCAAATACCAGAATACTGAATACAGGCGATCGTTCCCCAAGTTAAAAAGCAAAATGAAACGAAAATGAAAACAAGCTAAAACCACCGTCACAAGTGAAAATGACAACGCGTTGAAATATTTAACCTCAATTTACTTCACAATAATCGGCAACAATATATCTTCCATGTTTCATAGATTATATTCGCACGTGAACTATTGCACAACAAACATATTGATCTTTGTAGGATTGACAACATGCATCCGATATGGTTGCTTCACACAAAGAACCTCGTTTTCGAGATGCGTGGTCGAACGATAGACTGGCAATGCCTGTCATAGGATCAGTCAATATCGTGCGAAATTGCCAGTCTACGAGATATGGAATAACGAACCCGCTTTATTAGTATTTTCGTAATTAGCTCAAATTTGAAACATGATTAGCCCTTAAATTTTGCAATTTATATTTTCCTTTTCATAAGGACGATTTATGCTAAATTACGTTAAGATTAACTCAGTAGTTTTTGAGAAGAAGATTTTTAAAAATGCATCCCCCTTTTTTTTTTTTTTTTTACAGTTTTAAGGTTTTCTCCGCTTTGAATACAATCTAGCCTTTTATTTTTATATTCACCTTCTTGTAAGGATGCTTTGTACCAAATTTGGTTGAATTTGGTCAAGTGGTTTTAGAGAAGTTCAAAACGAAAAGTTTACAGACGGACAGACGGACAGACGGACAGACGGACGGACGGACAGACGGACAGACGCACGACGGACAACGGGTGATCAGAAAAGCTCACTTCAGCTTTCAGCTCAGGTGAGCTAAAAACACCATAGTTGTCACGTAAAAACATCGGAATATGTACCTGGCTTTCGCGGCGAATCATCGGGTAATACACCTGGTAATCTAGGTGTACCATCAGGATTGACATTTTGAAGATGTGGACTCCCATCAGGATTAACACTGGGTAGTCTTGGTGTGCCATCGGGATACACATCTGGATATCTTGGTGTGCCATCAGGGTTCACATCTGTAAGTCTTGGTGTACCATCAGGATAAATTTCTGGTTGTCGTGGTGTACCTTCAGGATTTTCATCTGGAAGTCTTGGTGTACCGTCAGGATAAAAGTCTGGTTGTCGTGGTGTACCATCAGAATTTACATCTGGACGTCTTGGTGTACCATCGGGATAAATGTCTGGTTGACGTGGTGTACCTTCAGGATATACATCTGGAAGTCTTGGTCTACCATCAGGATAAAAGTCTGGTTGTCGTGGTGTACCATCAGGATTTACATCTGGACGTCTTGGTGTACCATCGGGATAGATGTCTGGTTGACGTGGTGTACCATCAGGATTTACATCTGGAAGTCTTGGTGTACCATCAGGATAAAAGTCTGGTTGTCGTGGTGTACCGTCAGGATTTACAACTGGACGTCTTGGTGTACCATCGGGATAAATGTCTGGTTGACGTGGTGTACCATCAGGATTTACATCTGGAAGTCTTGGTGTACCGTCAGGGTTCACATCTGGAAGTCTTGGTGTACCATCAGGATAAAAGTCTGGTTGTTGTGGCGTACCATCTGGATTTACATCTGGACGTCTTGGTGTACCATCGGGATAGATGTCTGGTTGACGTGGTGTACCATCAGGATTTACATCTGGACGTCTTGGTGTACCATCGGGATAAAAGTCTGGTTGTCGTGGTGTACCATCAGGATTTACATCTGGACGTCTTGGTGTACCATCGGGATAAAAGTCTGGTTGTCGTGGTGTACCATCAGGATTTACATCTGGACGTCTTGGTGTACCATCGGGATAGATGTCTGGTTGACGTGGTGTACCATCAGGATTTACATCTGGAAGTCTTGGTGTACCATCGGGATAAATGTCTGGTTGACGTGGTGTACCATCAGGATATACATCTGGAAGTCTTGGTGTACCGTCAGGGTTCACATCTGGAAGTCTTGGTGTATCATCAGGATAAAAGTCTGGTTGTCTTGGTGTACCATCAGGATTTACATCTGGAAGTCTTGGTGTACCATCGGGATAAATGTCTGGTTGACGTGGTGTACCATCAGGATTTACATCTGGACGTCTTGGTGTACCGTCAGGGTTCACATCTGGAAGTCTTGGTGTACCATCTGGATAAATGTCTGGTTGACGTGGTGTACCATCAGGATTTACATCTGGAAGTCTTGGTGTACCGTCAGGGTTCACATCTGGACGTCTTGGTGTACCATCTGGATAAATGTCTGGTTGACGTGGTGTACCATCAGGATTTACATCTGGACGTCTTGGTGTATCATCAGGATAAAAGTCTGGTTGTCGTGGTGTACCATCAGGATTTACATCTGGAAGTCTTGGTGTACCATCAGGATAAAGGTCTGGTTGACGTGGTGTACCATCAGGATTTACATCTGGACGTCTTGGTGTACCATCGGGATAAATGTCTGGTTGACGTGGTGTACCATCAGGATTTACATCTGGAAGTCTTGGTGTACCGTCAGGGTTTACATCTGGAAGTCTTGGTGTACCATCTGGATAAATGTCTGGTTGACGTGGTGTACTATCAGGATTTACATCTGAAAGTCTTGGTGTACCGTCAGGGTTCACATCTGGACGTCTTGGTGTACCATCTGGATAAATGTCTGGTTGACGTGGTGTACCATCAGGATTTACATCTGGACGTCTTGGTGTGCCATCGGGATACACATCTGGATATCTTGGTGTGCCATCAGGGTTCACATCTGTAAGTCTTGGTGTACCATCAGGATAAAAGTCTGGATGTCGTGGTGTGCCATCAGGGTTCACATCTGGACGTCTTGGTGTACCATCTGGATAAATGTCTGGTTGACGTGGTGTACCATCAGGATTTACATCTGAAAGTCTTGGTGTACCGTCAGGGTTCACATCTGGACGTCTTGGTGTACCATCTGGATAAATGTCTGGTTGACGTGGTGTACCATCAGGATTTACATCTGAAAGTCTTGGTGTACCGTCAGGGTTCACATCTGGACGTCTTGGTGTACCATCTGGATAAATGTCTGGTTGTCGTGGTGTACCATCAGGATTTACATCTGGAAGTCTTGGTGTACCATCAGGATAAAAGTCTGGTTGTCGTGGTGTACCATCAGAATTTACATCTGGACGTCTTGGTGTACCATCGGGATACACCTCTGGTTGTGTTGGTGTACCATCGGGATAACCGACTGGCTGTTGTGGTGAGCCATCAGGGTATAAATCAGGCTGCCTTGGTGTACCATCTGGATATATACCTGGTTGTCTAGGTGACCCTTCTGGGTTTAGTCCTGGAAAGAGATGATTCTTCATAATGTTTTCCATTGGACATTAATTATTCTAAAGAGGGTTTACAAAATGATAAATATAAATATGTAATCAATCTTCAATTTCATTTTGCCTACATAACTGTGTATTAAAACGAATAACATCACGATATACAACATACAGATGTTAAATCAAAAGCATTACTTTATAAAGTATAATTGTTAGTTTTTTGTAACAGACAACGAAAAAAGCTCAAACACAGTGCACGCAAAATGAAAGAATATTTAAAAGCTTAGACACCGTATAATTGGGAAACATTTGATTTCTTTTAGCATGCTTCTATATGTTTTATGAATTAAATGATTGAAAAGAACAGATTCTCAAACATATATGTTAACTTATTGTTTGAAGTGAATACGGTGTAAGGAAAGTCTACATCTATAATTATACCATTTATACGGTGGTCAGAGATAAAAAAGGTTATGCGTGGATTAGAGAAAAACAAAGTCCCTGTCAATTGTTATATCAAGAAAACCGGGTTAACCAGGCAGCGCATAAGTAATGCTCCGTACTCTTCATCACCTAAAAGACCATTTGAGCTAGGTTAAAACACCCGACCCTATTCAGCTTGCGTTTCACCTTGGACTTCCAGCCTTGTTGTATGAGACGATTCGTATAAATCATCTGCTATACATGTATAATCTCCGCTGTCGTCGGGCAATATTGAACGAAATACCATAAGAGACTTGTTTTCCAAGAAATAAATCCTGGATGTTATGCCAAACGGCAAAAATTGTTGGCCATTTTTTTCCCACTCTATGTCGATTCCTGGACTCAAATTTGGTATGGCACAGCGAAGTTCGAACCTTGCATTGGGCACTGGGTATTTTGTGAAGATACCTTAGCAAATGTCAAAATGAGAAAAAAACATCAATTTTTGAAGATGCTTTAAAATAAACTTTGTACTCACGAATAAAGGGAGAATTACCCCAAAAAAGTAAATGCTAGTACTGCGTAGCATTTCTATGACCATATTTCGACTGTATTGAAACTTGAAACATTTTTAATCCATGCACAGTAAGATAAATATGGGATAAATACACAGCTATGAAGAAAACGGTAAATAGTATTCAATGTTATTGAATTCAACAAAACCGAGACTGATTTTGTCAATCTAATGCATGTACATAAAATCTCTTAAATTATTGAGATCTAAATGATGTTTACTTTTCAAATGTTTTCCTCATGACAAATACACATCTAAAGTTGTCAAAAAGAGATATGTAAGATATATTCCCTGTATATGCTTTAAAGAAAAATTACAGCCTATTTTCCTCAACTTGATTATTTCGTTTTTAAACACAAATCGATAAAAGAAGAGAATTTTTTGTACTTAAAGTTTGAATCTTTTTACTTCAAATATAAGTTTACAACTGCGTGTAAAAGATTTTCAAAATTAACATTATATTGAGTCGATCTTGAAAATTCTATTTACATCACGTGATTTTGAATAACAAAGGAGGTATATAAAATAGCAAGATTTATATAAATGAACAGGAAGTAAGACTTGTTCATGCATAGGATCATTCACAGGACAAATAATGCGTCAAAGCTCTGTATGAAAAGAGTGATTTTCAAATCCAAGATCTTCGTAACAACAAAATCTTGACAGTAAAAATCTAAGGCTTCTTATACAAGCTTATACAAGCAAAATATTCCATATATATATACATTGAAATAAATATGTCATATTATATAAAAATTAATATAATAAAGGAATAATTTGAAGATGTAGAGGACGTACCATCTAAATACTTTTAAAAAAAAACAAGTAAATAACACGAGTCAATTGTGATGATTTTGAAACCTGATTTAATGTATGAACCAGCGGCTATTTACATAGCATTTGCATGCAAGATTAAAAATATTCAAGATTCTTTTGAAATATAAAGCGAAATAATCTTTTTAATCAGTCACACACTTCCATGATCAATTCTTGTCTTTCTAACATTACAATTTTGGCACAACTCAACAGACTTTATTTCATATTAAATTTATTTTTGTTCCTTAGTTTCTTTTTGATAAAACAATTTTGATCACTATACTCCTATTGTTTAAGAGCAATAAAAAGAGATTCTCAGTATGTGTTTCAAAAGATAAAAAAAAGAGAAAAGAATAATAGGAAAAATTAATTTGAAATATTAGCTATTAATTCATATTCCTTAGACAATTGTCTTTTTAAACCTAATATATTGTCTATTGGTTTGATAATAATACTGAAAAAGAGATATAAAACAGAACTTAATTATGTATTCATTTTTGAAAAAGAAAAAGCAAATTCAGGTGAGCATTGCAGTGTAGAATTTTTACGATTTCCAGTGCTATGATTGCGTGCAACAAATATTGAGTCATGGATTTATTTAACGACAAAAAGTAACCTCATTAATCAGGATCACCTCACGGTATTAAAAAGGATTAAATTTCTTGCTTGCTGTTACATGAGTTCTTATAGAATTTAAAACTGTAACATGGCATCATTCGGTTTTTTTTTTATCATTGTACATGTAGGAACCCAAAATATTGCTCAGCTGATAAAAGGCGCTGTTTAATGAGCTTTTTATAATATAAATCAAAACAATAATCGTGACCACATTATACCATACATACCAGTATCTGGAGAAGTGGGAGGTCTACCATCTGCAGGAACTATTGGCGTAAGAAATTCATCAGGCAGAGGTTCTGGAATTTCGTTCACCTTATCTGGCCCATAAACTGTAACCTTTCTTTCCGAGTCTATAAATATCATCCAAATATATTTTTAATACAGTTGAAAATCAAGAAAAGAATGTATTTTTTCAATGCATCATTCAATTTGTGGAGACCAAATATCATACATTGCCAGGTTTTTTTTTCGTGAAGACCTAAATATTGTGGATTCCCTTACATGAATAATGATTGCGTTTTGAAAGTCTTTAAGGATGTAAATCCTTTGTTAAGAAATCCATTTTATGAATTGAGCAACCACGAATATTTATTATAAATGTTTCAGTTTAGTTAATGAGGCAAAAAGATAAGTTGAGACATTTTTTGACGTTGCTGCTCTCTCGTATATAATTATGATTACTGTGTCTATTAATTGGAAAAAGAATTTTCAGTAAAAATCTTCCATTATGTAAATTGAAAATAAAAAAACCCCATAAATTTTTATATTTCGAATATGTATGATACATCACTATCTCAGTCAAATTTGAGGATGATGACAGTTTTGCAATATGATTTAAGTGTTTAAAATCAGTTTGCTGCACATAATGTATCAACAAAACGTTTTAATTGAATTTCAGTTACGAAATAATCAGCAGTACCCGTTGGGAAAGGGTTAAGTTGGACGGAGTATGTTTTCCCCTCGTCAGATTGACACGTATAAGTTCCAGCATCCACCGGAAAGACAGAACTAAATTCAATTTTCCTGTTTCTGTCCACCATTTGGATTCTTTGATTTTGAATCTCGAACGGATTGCCATTTTTAGACCAGAGAACGTTATCGAATGGTTGTAGATTAGGGATGTCACAAAACAACTCTGTTTTGTCATCGGTTAATGTATTCATTTCCGGTGGTTCATAAACCGCTACTGCCGTACCTGTAATACATTTCTCAGATATGTTTATCTCAAATCATAATATAATTAGATATTCTAACTTTTATATTACCACGCTTTTTTTTTTATTAGTATAGGACTAAGTAATGTTAGCAAACAAGAACATATATAAAGCTTTTTGGATTTACTGAAATAATTTGGTTCTGATTTCTACATCACTTTAAAAATTGGTTTATTTTATCAAACAACATTTGTGGGCGTAATCGTTTGTAAAAATCAGTTCTAATTGATCTGAACGTACTAAAGTGTGAAACAATGGGATTTTGCACACGTTTTGAAATGATTAAATTCATTTTCTGCCTTATTTATAATTCTTACCCGGATCAACGTATTTGATATCCGTTGAAGAGGAGGACATGGATTTGTCATTAGTAACACATGTGTATTTTCCATTATCAGCAGGTATGAAATTCGGAAGAACCAAGACACGACCGTCATCCTTGTAAAACACGGGAGTTCTCGTAATTGGTTGTCCATCCTTAAGCCAGGTGAAAATGGCATTGGGGTTGTTTGTTTGTATCCCACACAACAGCTCGGCATTTCCAGAGTCCAAAGGTAATTCTAATTGAGCACCTGTCGAACGAAATCAACTTAGTACATGTTTCCTAGCATTTTGTTTTTCATTTCAAGTAATGAAATAAAACAAAACATGTTTACAATGAATTCAAGTATGTGACCTGTATGTAGACTCACCTATGGCTAAATCCTCTTTAGGTTTATCATTTTGAGATAAAAGGAAGGTAGGTGAACCGTAGACGTCGGATTCTCTTGAAGTACCTATGAACAAATTTTCAATTGTTTTAAATGGAAAGGAAACCGGAGCCAGAATATTACCGATGCAAAGAATATATATTCTTTAATGATAAAACCAATCAGAATTTCATGCTCGGTATAATTTAAAACACAAAAATGAAATTCATTTATCTTTGTTATTTTAAATGCAGAAAAGATAACTACCATTTGTGGCTTAAACATATCACAAAGTATATTTGTTTCATACACCTTGCTGTATTTTGTTTAAATTTATGCAAAAAAGAATTTTACTTGTATGTTAATGTTATTCTGTATAAATAGCAATAATCCCAACAAATAAGCATACCATCTGGGTACACGTTTACATCTGTCGTATAAGACGTGCCCATTTCATCATTAGCTGTACATGTGTAAGTTCCAGCATCTTCTGGGATCACAGAACTGAACTCAAGTTTCCTGGAATCAGCGACCAATTGAACCCTTTGAGACCGAGGCTCAAATGGTTGGCCATCTTTGAACCAACTAATTTGGTAACCTGGATCTAGGTTAGGTATATTGCAATATACTTCTGCTTTATCTCCAGTTACAGGATTTAATTTAGGTGGACTGTATGTAGCCGTCGCAGAACCTTAAAGTGAGAAGGAAAAAAATTCAAACAAAGAGAAGCTTGGGTTTTTTCTAAATTGATAAGTTAAATATTTAAATGTAAAACACGCAATTAAGGAGGCCTGATAGTCAATAAATTAAAAATCAGATCTACATAAAAGTTTTAGACACGACTATTTTAACCATTAACTTTATTTTGTAAAACAATCACAATATTTTTATTATTTTCCTATATCTTTATACAAAACTTTTCTTCTAGAGAAGATTACTGCAGTAATATTGTAAATATAGAACTGGTCCAAACATCCAGTTCTTTTTAGTACCAGAAACACAAGCAATGCCAATGGTAAAGCAAATTGTTAATGATGTATGAAAATAAAAACTAACCAGGGTTTTCATACTGAAGGTTTGTAGAGGAGGATGACATAGATCGATCATTGGCCACACATGTGTATCTTCCTTTATCAGAAGCAGTAAATCCCATCAATACCAGAATTCTACCGTTGTACATAAAGTATGTTGGATGCATTCTACGAATGGGTCGACCATCTTTCAACCAGCGAATCAGAGTGTTCGGGTTATTCGTTTGAATTCCACATCGTAGATACATAACACCACCCTCTATTGGATATGATAACGGTTGCCCTGAAAAGTGGTACTAAATTGTGTAGAAACTCTACAGTCATGCATGGTTTATTTACAGTTCTGAATTTAAGACTAGCTAATTACCTGACTAAACATGTACTTGTATTTTGTACTAGAGCAGTGATCAAACATTCAAAATTTTAACAATTTGCAATTCGAAAAGTCTACTTTGTACCTAGTTATGGCAAACTATAGGTCTAATGATCTTAGACAGACTTCTTGCAATTGTTCGAATTGAAAGAACATCAATAAAAAAGACTATGCACAAAGATGTTATTCTCTGACTCTGAAACATACCGCATATAAAAGTTCGAAACCAATTACCTTGGGGTATAGAAGCATCAGGAGATGGTAATGTTCTTTCTGGTAATATGCCTGTCGGAACATTTTCTTGAGGTACATATGGTCCTAAGTTAGGAATAAAATTAGCTTAAAACATTACTAAGAGAATTGATATATTTACAAAAACAATGGACAACATTTTTAAAATATTTGTTCAATATTTGTTTGTTCAGCATTGGTTTTTTCTGATTGTTGACCTTTTGGAAGATTGTCTTCAGGTACATAAGGTCCTATGTCGAAGACTAAGTTGATAAAACACAATATTAAGAAAACTAATTAGTTCAATATGTTCAAACCTGGAGGTATTGGTCGTTCTGGCTGTTGGCCCGTTGGAATATTGTCTTCAGGTACATAAGGTCCTACGGAAAAATGAAAATGACTCAAATGAAATATTTATTTAATAGGGAGGTTAACATGTAAATATAACGAATAGTTATATTTTATCACTCAAACCTGGAGGTATTGGTTGTTCAGGCTGTTGGCCTGATGGAATATTGTCTTCAGGTACATAAGGTCCTACCGAAAAATAAAAATGACTCAAATGAAACATTTATTTAATAGGGAAATTTACATGTAAATGCAACGAATAGTTATATTTTATCACACAAACCTGGAGGTATTGGTTGTTCAGGCAGTTGGCCTGACGGAATATTGCCTTCTGGTACATAAGGTCCTACGTAAAAATCATATTGATTAAAAAATCTTAATAAGAAAAAAGTTTCATGAGTTCACTATAACAAAAACCACTTTTTCATCACATAAATCTGGTGGTATTGGTTGTCCTGGCAGTTGGCCTGTTGGACAATTGCCTTCTGGTACATAAGGTCTTTAGTTAAGAAAGAATGAAATGGGTGTAAAACAATCAAGAGCATTGTGATGTGTCCTTAAGGTAGTCCATCTATAACTAAAGCGTATTTAACAATTTTGATTGATCTATACTACATCAAATACGTATTTTAAAGTTATTATGAGGCTTACATAAACCAAACTCGGGAGTATGTATGTAGTCAAATTAACTTTTTGCACTTATAACTTTTTTAAAGAGTAGTCTGCCTTTTAGGAAAATTAAAAAAATCATTTTCTGAGAATATATATGGTAATTTATGAATTATTTTAGCATATTCGAAGAAAGGGAAAGCTTTTGCAACTTTTCACCAAGAGAAATGTGAGAAAATTACTTGTACTAAAAATATATGTTTAAAAATGCATTTTCCCTTTGACTTGTTAACTTCTGTTAACTTCAACATATGATAAATTTGTTAAAATTCATTTTTTTTTAAATTTCAAAGGTGAATCTTTATTATGTAATAAACTCCTTAAAATCACACTAAGATTTTGGTGATCAAACTTGCAATCCATTAGATATGAAAAATGATAGTTATGGATGGACTTCCTTAAAACAGTGACAGCATTTTATCACACAAACGTGGGAGTACGGAGCCAACCTAAGTATCTACATGGTTGTCCTGCTTAGGGCCTGTTGGAACATTGTTTGATGGCATGGGACCTCCTTTATTCAGAATTTATACGATGAATTCAATATTAAATTTAATATGTAGGTTCTGATAAAACTCTGCGGACTTTTTTTTAAACAAACCTTCGTTCATATAAAAGTTACATCGTTTATAACGTAAAGGTTTACCATAATACAATTTTATTGTCGAGACAGTATTTCCACAGATCAATTAAAACAACTGGAACATTTTGAATACAAATGAGTCTACCAAAACATAAAGTAAATAAACTTCGACTTATCATTCATATATCGACTTATACAACCATGCACATAGACTTATACAACTATACGCATCGTCTAGTATAACTGTATACTTTCACTTACCCGTTCCTGGCTCTGGGATTGTCGCTGGTGTTATTGTCATAGCTGGTCCATACACTCTATTAGTACGATCTTTATCTGAAATTGTTAACACCAAAATACAAATACACGTAATGAAACTAGATTATTCGTTTTTTCTTACAATTCTCTAATGGTAAAGTATATCTAGAAACAATGCTTTGCCTTTACTACATATGACAAAGAAACAATACTGAGATCCATGATTTAACATTACAACTTCTCATTTTGTCCTTCATTTCCTGGCTAGTTTCTCATTACTAACCATTATTAAAAACATTTACTCCCGTGGAGTGTGACATTGTCGATCCATCCGTAGCCATACACGTGTAGCTTCCGGCGTCCTCTGGATAAACGGTACTAAACTCGATCCGGCGGTTGTTGTCGACGAATTGAACTCGTCCAACAGGAGGTTGAAAAGGTTGTCCATTTTTCATCCAGCTGACGCTAACCCCCGGTGGAAGATTTGGAATGCTACACTTCACGACCACTTTTCTGCCAGTAATAGGACTGAGACTGGGAGGCTCGTAGGTAGCCCTGGCTAATTCTTTTGGTACACAGAAATTGAAAAAAAAATTTAAATGTTACTGTGTAACCGATAGAGTTCATGGTAAGACATTTTTGTGGACTTCATGGCTACCCCTCATCCGCGAATTCACATAATCAAAGAAAAGAAAAACACATTACTTCATTAATCAATTATTTACTCAGAATGAAGGCCGTATGTTGCTTTGAAAAATTATATTCCACAAAATTTTGGCCATTGCAATAAAATTATGCTTTCACACCTGGACAACCCTTTTCTCGTTTACAGTGTATTTGTGTGTTTCGTGCTTTTTCTAAAAATTGCTAGTTAAACATTTTTTTTCAGGATGGATTTAAACAAAAGCACCACAATATACCTGGGGAAACATAGTTGAGTGAGGTAGATGAAGACGATAGAATGTTGTCATTCGTAATACAGGTGTATCTTCCGTTGTCAGCAGGTTCGAAATCAGGAATTACCAAAACACGACCGTCATTTTTGTAGTAAACCGGATTTCTCGTGATTGGTCTTCCATCCTGCATCCAAGTGAACACAGCATTTGGATTAGAATTCTGGACTCCACAATACAATTCTACAACTCCGTCTTGAGTAGGTAGATCCAAAGGAGAACCTAAAGAATAATACAATTGTCACTGAAATGTCAAAGGCATCTCATAGTCATACAAATTGTTCTACTTTTGTCGACTTCAGTAATTGTCCGATATTGCAACCAATTTGCAGTCATATGTACAATTATATATATAAAGATATATACCAATTTCCAGGTTTGGAAGAGGTCCGTTATCAATTTGAGAAAGCAAGAAAGTTGGATCTCCGTAAACATCTTTTACTCTGCCATTATCTGTAAATGTAAATGTCTTTTTATAAGTTTCTGACTCAGAAATATGACGAAAAACACAAGTTTCATAAAATACAGACAAACAATTTCTGTTTTATATCAGAATTAATACTGGTTGACTTAGTAAGCATGAGTGCTTTATTTTCAAATATAAAAGCACACATACCATCTTCAAAGACCTTTACGCTTGTAGAATATGCCTCCCTTTGCTCAGTGTCTGCAACACATTCATAGCTTCCAGCGTCACTGGCATAAACTGGGCTGAATTCAATCTTACGATTGTTGTTAAGGAACCGAACTCTGGTATTTTGAAGGTTGAATGGTCTTTCATCTTTCAGCCATTGGACGGTAACATCGGCAGGAAGGTTTTGTATATTACATACTATCTCAGCTCTTCTACCCATTAATGGATTCATCTTTGGAGGTTCATATGTCGCCGTTGCAGAATCTACAGTGAAAATGAATCAAAAATAAGATAACATGTATATTTCTTTTGTCCTCCAATATTTAATCGCAGAAATGTGCCGCGCTGAACAAATAAAAGGATAGGTATTCGCGAAATAAAGTTGACAAAAAATAAAAGATGGCTTGCAAAGTTGCAAAATATAATAAGCTCTGAAGTAATTTGACTAAAATGATCATCTACATGAAAGTTCATAACTCTGAGAATATTTAAAGAGGCTTTGAGTTAACAACATGTAACCTTTTTATGATATTTTAGCCATTAACTCTAATAAAGTATAGAAAAAGTCCAAATATATATAAAAAAAGCTCTAAGATTAAAATCTTTTTCTACATCTTAATACAGAAGTTTTCTTCTCAAGGAGATTCCTATAGTCTAAAAAAAATAGCCGCAACCATCCAGCCCTCTTAACAATGTATTAGATGTAAAATGATTTTATGTAATGAATAGATATAACAGATCACCTGGAGATGTATACGATAGCCTTGTTGAAGCGGATGACATTGATCCATCATTTCCTACACAAGTGTATTTTCCATTATCAGCAGCAGAAAATCCAAAAAGGACTAGGCTTCGTCCGTTATGCATATAGTATGTAGGTTTCATTCTCTGAAGTGGTCGACCATCTTTCAACCAGCGAATAATTGTGTTGGGATTATTAATTTGAAGGCCGCACATGATCTCAACCCTTCCTCCAATTATCGGATATGGCATGGGTGTACCTTAATTAATATATATTGTTAGGTGTTAAAAATGAATTTTAAAAATTTCTACTATCTTAAATTCTAATGACTATAAAATTAATAATTCAAATTCAAAGTTATTTCAATATTGAAAAACTAACTCTGATACAATCATTCATCTATGAATTATCTGACTTTGAGTTTACCAAAACTTATTCGGCGGCTTGGACCATACATCCAATATAGAGATTCCATAAACATAGGGTTGCCTAGTGCTGCACTTCTTTCCAAAGCTATAAAAGAAATGTTTTAACATTGTTATCCTATGTAATGAAGGCTTTATGAAATGTTTTAATAATTAAGAATAAATTATTTATGTTTTACTTTTTCAGTTCACACGATTCTTATAGCTTTTTAATATGTAGATAATGTGTACTATTTCATAACAGAAAAAACACAACAAAAACTTGCGAGTGGGGTAGCCATTTAGATAAATCGACCATTGGTATCCATTGGCTTTACAAGTGTATCGCCCTACGTCTGACGGTTGGAAAGATTTAATCCACAAGGTTTGGTCGTTGTCCATTAGAATCACTTGCTCTGGTTCCACAATCAGTGGAATACCCTCGTATTCCCAGCTGACTACATCAGTGGACTGTAGCCCGGGAATGCGACACTTAATTTCCACAGCCGATTTGAAAATTGGGTATATCTTCATAGGCTTTGTTGTAACACCAGCTTCATCTGTTACAATAAAACGAAGTTCGCTTTGAGCTTTCAAAAGTGCAATTGCTTTTTTTTTAGCCATGTCATTTTTTGTATAAGGACAATGGCACCGTGTTGAATGTATTATTAGTTATTAGGTTTGTTACTGACTGACTACAGTATATATTGGGTTGATCAATCTCATAATTGGCGAGGCAAAGCCGAGCCGTCTATGAAATTGATCAACCCGATATATTTTTGTAGTCAGTCAGTAACAAACCTAATAAGCGTTTTGTTTTCCCGAGGACTATCAAGTGACACATTTATTCACAAAAAACGATTATTTACGCGAATCCATGTACAAGTTGCCTATAATCTCGTCCAATTTAACTCATTGAAACTCTTCAAAATTAACAATCCCACCTTTCAAATACTCTTTGAAAATCTTTGCTTCACCCATGTTTACTTACAATGTTTTGTTGCTTTTCAATTTTAAACGTTTTCTCCCTTTTTTAGAGTTTTGAGCAAATCTCGACCATGCCATTTCTTCTGCCCCTGACACAACAATGTGACGTCAATATTCAAAGGGTAACTACTCTAATTTTAAAGAATTTCAAAGGGCAACTATTCTAAATATCTTGAGAACTTACGGAATGCGAATTCTGTAATGAATAATATGAAATGTCGAGATGAGTAGGCGAAGTGTCGGCCAATGACGGCCATATTGCCGAATATTAATTCTCACCGAACGGACATAGAGATATAACAGGCAGTTACGTACTATGTTTAAACCAATAAAAGTGTGACATTTCAGTCCGACGGAAACAACACTTTCTATCATGCACTCTGGACATAGAAAACAAAGAAAATAAATAAAATGATTGCACCTCAAGAGACAAATTTTGACTGTTAAAATCATAGTAATGACCAAGAACACACAGATGAACAGACCGTACCTGAATTGATATAGATAAGTTCTTGTGCTGCCGAATGCCAATTTTGCCCACCAGTAAGACACATATAGACTCCACGGTCTGAAGGTCCAAAGGCTAGCAAGACCAATCGACGGAAGTCGTCTTCAAACGCGACGTTGGGTAGGGTATCATCCAGAGGTTTGTTGTCTTTGAACCAAGCAATGCTGCTCGTCGAATCATCCGCCACGTCACACTGAATTCTTAGGTTTCCAGCTTCGATTGGGATTCTTGAGGAGGAGACTGAAACGTTTAAAAAAAATTTTATTAGTTCAAACAAAAGTACCGTATATTAATTTGCAATTCTAACAAAAAACCAAAATAATCAATGCATAAACATACATATTTGAAGAAATCTTTAATCCATCATATCAGGAGATTAATATTGACTGTTCACATTCGTGAATAACTTATTTTTTCATTACTTTATTGAAATTGGTTAATTTTCCTTTAAACCAAAATTGCTTTCAATAAAATAAAAAGGTATTACCAGAATAAATTGTATGCTTTACTAATGAAATTTTGGCAAGGGCTCAGAATTTGTTTCAAGTGACATCATATTTAATAAGATACTTACCTGCCGCTGTCTGTCCGAGGAACCGTCCAAAATGCCGTTGTCTTGCTGCCGCTTTTCATATAAAAAAATATTGAACCAGCAAGGAAAATTTTTTATAAAAAAAAATTAGGCATTAAATTTTAAACGAAGAAATATATCCATTACCATAATATCATAAATAATTAACATGAAAACAAAAGAAAATTTTAGTGCAAATATAAAATATGTGATAAAACGCAATTATTGATCAATAATTTCAAGACGGGCAACATTTTAAGGCAATGGTTTCAAGCAATCGAAGATAATACATGTTTACTGCTTAACAAATGCATATAGTTGATTTACCGTTGGCGTGTGGTTGTATGTACATCACTACAGGGGTGACGTTGGGATCATTAACTGCACACATATAATTTCCTTGATCCGTTGCACTGACGGAACGTAAGATCATCTTACGTCCGTTCTGCTGGAAGCTTACATTTGGGTTGTTTTCTACTGCGATTGGTACATTTTCCTTAAACCACGTGACTTGCATATTTGGATTGGTGGCGCTGTCATGGTCATGGACGCTACACATGATCTCAAGTCTACTTCCGATGATTGGGTTTAGTCGCCGGGGAACGTAGACGACGATAGCATTATCTGGAAACAAGTCAACCCTGTATTTAGAAACTGTCGATACAATACTACTTAGCAAACAGGACCGCAAGTTTTACACCATAAGAGAACAAATAAACTTGACTTTGAATTTTTGGAAATTGTTTGTTAATCTTATTAGGCCGTCAATGTTGTAATTTTTAGATACAGATCTTTTTACTTGTGTAATAGCTATGAAGATCCCTTTTATATGGCTATATAATACATTAATTGTTAACAGCTATCCCTATCTTATTTTGATTTTAATGGTTCTCATTTGTAAAATTTTATAATAATCATATGTAGGTCGTAGGCGATATAATTGCATCATGTGGTGGTATGTACAAAATGATGCATTATTTAAGTGACAATAATAATAATAAATAGAATAAGATTTCAACACATAAATTCAATTAAAATACTTCTTTTTAAAAGAAAATAACCAATCCAATATCATTACTTAAATTGCTATCAACGAAGAGATCTGTTGAAACGGACGTCAAGTATTCGTTATTGGCAACACAAGTGTAAAGACCAGAATCCTCTGCTGAAACTTTCTCGAACACTATCTTCTTTTTGTTGTCAGTGAAGTAGATGGCCCTACCGACCGGCGGTGTGAAAGGCTGGCCATTTCTGGCCCAAAATATTTCAGCATTTCCACTGTCGATCAGACAATTGATTTCAAAGTAGCCCGATTTGATGTTGATTTCTTGCATTGGATTGCCTGTTTTGTAGAAAATTACGACCATGGTAATAAACAATTATGCATACAGATTAAAGAAAATGTCAATGGTTTCTTACATTGGAAGAAGAAAATGATCATCATGAAATTAAAAAGTAATTGAACGACTTTAAACACCACAAATTTCATAAATTCATCAACATTAAGCATAGATGAGGAAAGTGAAAGTTATAGACTGTAAAAATGTCGAATAAATATAGGATCTCTCATGATTTGCGATGGTATAAGATTTTTATCCAACGAGTTGTGTGTTTTCTATCCCCGAGCCTTGGCGCGAAAACACACAACGAGTTGGATAAAAATCATATACCATCGCAAATTATGAGAGATTCTTTTTATCACATGTTTTACCACGTTTTTTGTTAATCTCACAATTTTTCTGTACAAATTATAATTGTGAGCCGCACAACACATTAACAACGAGACGTCAACAACTTTACGCATGGAAAAAAGTTCCTTGAAGTTCAACAAATAAACATTTCATTTTCGAACAATTTCTTTATGAATTCATGAAAAATAAATAAAAACATTAAATGCTTCACTTTTACAACTCAACACTATTCAATTGTATTATTTTTTAGCTTTTCATTATACGTCAATCAACCGGCTAAACCTACGTAATGTTTAATTATGACGTCACGTGGCGTAAGAACACAAAGTAGAATATCAAAAATTTATCCCATGAGTGATATCCACTGCATATTGAGATAAACATGTGATAAATAAAAATAATGTCATTGAAAATTGTATACACTACTTTTTGGTTTAACTATGAATAGAAAAAGCTTACACATATTTCAAACAAAAGTATAAATGTTTTACATTTTAACATAACTCTATTGACTTTTTTAATTACTATTGATGACCCAGTTGGGTTTAAATGAAATAAACATACATTATACTCTAAATACACAACACCAATGTCTTAATCACCCAATCAAAACGTATCTTACTTTTCTGGATGGTTGATCCCGAAGACAGGGACATTGTAGCATACATAGTTCTGCTTTCCTCTGAAATGATTAAATAACACTGTCATATTAATTTAAAATTGTATGGCAATCTTTTGGAAAAATTGTAATGAATCTTCAGTTTTTTCTGCAATTTGTAATGTCAGTTACTTTTCTCCTAGTGTTTTATTGATTTTTATTTATTATATTTATAAATATCTAGGACTTATTTTGTGAATCTCATTTTTGTCTCAAACCACTCTATTAAAAATAATAGTAAAGTTATTAAAAAAATTTTTGCAATTTACAATTTGCAATTTACAATGTCAGTTATTTTTTTCTTATATATACTTATAAATTAAGACATTTTGCAAATAAACTGCAAAACGTCTGCACCAGAGAAACTGCTTATACCTTTGGTATTTCAACACGTGTGAGATGATGTCCGTAAGCTATAATTGAATGTTAAGTTATTAGTTATTATTGTAAAATTAATTAAAAACCTACTTTCATTTTCGATAAACAAGCCCGAAATAGCAAAAATGAGAGTAAGGTGGTGGACACGCTTTGGCGGATCCAAGTCAGGGGTAGTTTGCATCAAAATATATACTTGCAATGACATAATATTGAATGATTACGTAAAGAATGAATATATTTACTGGAACTTATTTAAAGTAAACGTAGAAGTTAAGAGTTGACAAATGTTGAATAAATAAAATGAGCCAATTCGTTTCATGAATGGGCGACTTTAGTTTTGATACTCCTTCGCTTGCGAAACGCGACCTCTGGTGAGAGAATGGAATAGAACTTTCCAGAACGGGGTAACCAAGAACGCGGGTTGACTAACTAACGAAAAGTTACGGATGACTTCATCATGCATCGCGGGCAGATATCTTGGGTCGGACTTCGATTAATACAAAAAATTAAAAAATAAAATGGAACAATTCAATGCGATTTTAGTTTTGATAGAAAGAACTTTTTAGAACAGGGTGCCCAGAAACGGGTTGACTAATTAACATCATCGCAGAAAGTGTAGGGCGAGTTGACCATCGGGCAGATACTTTGAATCTGACAACTTTGGTTTAAAATTTAAATAAGCAAATAAATATGCATGACTTAGCATGTTTTAATTTCATATATTTTCATACCACGACAGACTGGTAGTAAACCTTAGACACATTGATGAACAGATTATTATGTTTTACGTCTATATGGATAAATGATGTATGCATAAACGGGGAAGTTTAATGGAGGTCTTTTATCTGAAATTCTTATTTGGGACAGTAATAACAATTATATTGAAAACTTACCTAAAGAACCCAATTTAGAGATAGATGCATTAAATACCATATCACTGGTTTAAAATAAATCAAATTTAAAAAAGTATATTTTTTTCAGTCAGCTACAACAGACAGAATTAAGGCCACGTACATGTACATGTAAATATTATCCATTTCAGTTTAGATCTTTTTATCTCTGCCCACTCCTCTAAATATCCAACCATGCTGTTGGTTTTTTATCTCAATTTTAAAGAATAAGTTAAGAAAAAATAGGACAAAGTATATACAAAAATGAAAAAAAAAATATGGTTCAACATATTAAACAATATATCATATTAATGTGTAAAGTGTTAATTCCCGCGCTTGCGTGGGGTATCATCTAGTTTTGTTGATTTTTATGTATCAAATTTATTAATGTCTGGTACTGTTTTTGCAAACTCATTTCTCATTTTTGTCTTCAATCAATTTAATTTAAAAATACAAGTAAATCATTTTTTATCATGTAGATTATATGATATGTTGAATAAAATATAATTGAAATGACTCACCACGTTCATGTACTTTTACAAATGTGGACACTGAGGTTTTCATTGGGTCATTAGCCTGACACGTGTATTTCCCGTCATCCCCTGGTTCCACTGGATCAAATAATAATAGCTGGTTGTAGTTTTGGAACTGAATCCTGCCGTCCGCTGATGGCTGCACAGGAACGCCATTTTTTAGCCAGGTTAAGCGGATGTTTGGATTTGTGGTGGTGATGTCACAGGTCAACTCCAGGCGGGTTCCTCTCACGGGGTTCAAGGTCTGTGGTTCATGAACAACCACAGCGTTTTCTGAATAAAATAGAGTAGTGAATTATACTTTTGAACATGGTGACTTAAAGAATGATAAGGTGTCTGTAAATTTCATTTACAAATTCATATTTGGCTATTCAACTTCTGTACTTTGTTGTCTTTTTATCATATTGAGACATTTTTACATACCTGTATAATTTTCGTGACGTGACATAATAAAAATATATTTTACCTTCATTTGTACAATGCAAAAGTTTAAGATTCTGTTCACATTTTTGTGCAAAAATCAAAATATTCCTTAAATATCATTTACAAAATATAATTAAGGACGCGTCCTTGCCATATACGTTGTGATTATCAAAAATGCACTTTTTTGTAATAAAGTCATAATTTTTATAAAAACAACATATAAAACGCCTACACTAGCGACAGACATTAGCATGCCCGCTTGGCGCAAAAGCAAATCAAAACAAACATTTTGTTAACATTTTGTTTATGAGACCATGCAATAATGTCAATACATATAAGTATTCCATTTCCTCACCAAAGAGAAGACCACACCTTAAACTTTAGAATCAAAATAGATGTTGTACCTATCTCTATCCTGACAATTGTTGCATATTCTATGAAAATCTCGTGCAATGCACAAATATATCGGTCATGAAGAGATGGCACCTTTCGTTTTACCTAACCTGTTCTCGGTTATGAAGCAAGCTTACTGCAGTGTTGTAATTTGCACTTGTTAGCATGAATAAAACTGCATAAGTATCTTCATAGAATGACTATAAACATAGTGTGGTTAATTTTTTTTCTGTAATTATTATTTGATGCGTGCATTTTTTTTTTATAAGTGCTTATCCTTATAAGGATACTTAAATGAATTAACAATAAAAATTATATCATTTTTAGAAATGCAAGATAGGCAATAATTTTATATAATTCATCGTCTTTTGCACATGGCTTTATCTCTTTGAATCTTGGAACTGGAATTATTAGTAAAACATTTCAATTCAAAACAATATGAGTTAAAACTTATTATCTACCCCACATATGTATAGTAAATTAATTAATAAAAGAGAAGTGTTTACAATTTTTGATTGACGAAAGTACTTGGTAGATGTTAATGTAACATTTAGTATTTGTCAATAGGTTTAATTCATGATTAATATATAGCCTTAAAGGACAATGCACAGAACCAGAATTAGCATTTTCAATGGTGCTTAACTTTTGTGTGGATAAGTGTAAATATATTCTGCAAATTCGTCTGAGACAAACACGGATAATTTCATTCAACAAAAACATTGAGTGATGACGCAAAGTGGTTAAAATTCAAAAATAGAGAAACGCCTTTCGAAATCTTTTTATAGTAGACATAATAAACTTTTAATCCCTTTTTGTCTTTTACTTTTATTTATTCAACTCAAATGGATGTGTAGAAAAAAAATACCAATTTAATAATTACAAGTAACAACATGTAGATGTACTATATTACTTTCATTCGAAGAATCATATAAATGAAACGGGCGGGTAAAGGTTGTTGCATATTAGAGACCTTTTGCTTTAAAATAATGAAATAATGCGATATGTATAGTTATTGAAACACATTTTATGGGGGAGGGGTACTAATAGCAAAAGATTAAGGGTTCATAATGAACTATAAAGAACTTTTAAACTGAACTTTGAGCCATCAACTTGGTGGTTTTCAAACCATGTTCATACCATCTTTACAGATAGAATAATTTGTATGATTATTTTAGCATCAAATTTCGTTAGAAACATTCACCTGTAAAATAAGAAGCCACACAACAAAACATAAGTCACAAAGTTTAGTGAATATAAATAAACTTATTGAACAAAATCAATAAACTTGAAGGACATATTAGAATTAAAAAATAACGCAATACAGCATGCTTGATAAACGCACATGAAACTAGTTGCGCAACAAAACAACAAGACCAGCGCTTATTTATTTTACTTACGTGCCCAATCTTTATTGTAATATTCTACAAGAGCAATTCCAGATTATCAGTTATCAAAATTTAGGGAACGCAGATTGCAGCAGGTTTGCATACACGCCGGATCAAAACATCGTAAAATACCTTTGTTTTCAATGAAAAGATCTGTTGAGGCTGAGGCTTGGTATTGGTTGTTTACTATGCAGGTATACAGTCCGTTATCTTCAGGGGCCACAGAAAGGAACACGATTGTCTTTTTGTTGTTTTTGAAGTACACTGGTCGATTAGATGGAATCAGGTAAACATTTCCATCTTTTAACCAAGTTATTTCGCCATCATAGGTACCAGGGATGTTACAGTTTATCTCAAAATATCCCGAGCTAATTACTTTCTCCTCCATAGGACCTGTGCAAAAAGAATCCGACATTCTCCATATGATATTCTTTCCCAGATACAACAATATTACCTTAAACGATAACTAAAGCTAATAAATACCCTGACTGATTGTTCTCATGCCAGCTACGGAATTTCTCCATGCCGACTGATTCCCGACCATTTGACCTCCTCCTATCATTGAACCTTCGATTAATTGACCTCCAACCATTTGACCTTCAATTAATCGATCTCCAACCATTTGACTTCCTCCAATCATGGCTCCGCCGACCTTTTGACCTCCAACCATTTGTCCTTGAACCATTTGACCTCCTCCCATAACGGACCCTTGAACCATTTGATTTCCTGACATTTGATTGCCATCAAGGTAGAATTGACCACCTCCAGCATTACCAAATAAGGCAGCAAATTTATTATTTTCTGTAAAAAACAAACAAGCATGATAAATAACTTTATTTCATGAATTGTGTATTAAAAAGCCAAAAACGTCTAACGCGCATTTTTTTAAAGCGCCTTTTGCTTTATATATATATATATATATATATATATATATATATATATATATATATATATATATATATATATATATATATATTTATTTATATACACCGCGCAATGCTTTTTTCAGATCGCTCTTTTGCTTTATGCTTTTTTAAATATATATTTGCTTTCTTTTGTTAGTGATTTTAATCACTTGCGCAATATTTTGAGCTGAGCATGCACAATTTACACCAGTGAACCAAAGTTACTTTATCTACATTAATCTTGCCTTAATATCTTTGTACAACTTAACATATTTTCAACAGCAAACAGCATACTTTTGGTGTTATATAAATATAACATCAGTTTTACAGTTGCAATGTTATTTTACATTTAAAGCGCAAAATCCATTAATATCACAATGCAAAAAGAAACAAGAAACTTGTTAGACTACAAGAACAATACATTTGCTGTGCTTTGCACATTCATCTCTGGTGCTGATTCTGTTAAACTTTTCCTTTTTAAATTTTCCAGCGTACTTACCCATTTCGCTAACAACAGTTCCTGGTTCTAATACATGAATAAAGGTAGTAACAATGTATTACATAAGAAAATGAGTTTTAAAACCTTAAATTGATGAAGGCAATGTACGGAAATTAACACGTTTAAGATTATCTAAAAATTAAGAACGTTAATACTATTGCACTTAGTCGATGGAACACAGTAAATGCATAAGATGCAACTGTGCATGTTACAACAAATGACGCTTCTAACGACAAATATTGATTCTAACTGATCCATTTTATAGTCTTTTATTCTTACAAATAGGTGATCAATGATTACCAGAATACTACCTACCTTTAGAATGAACATTGACAAATGTCGATACGGCTGTTGAAAGATCACCATTAGCGATACATTTATACTGTCCACTGTCCTGTGCAGTGACGTCATATACGGTGACAAGTGTGTTTTTATTCTGCATGATAACGCGTTTTCCGGGAAGTAGAGGATTATTATTTTTGGTCCATGATAATTGAACGTTCGGATCAGAAGATGTTACATCACAACGTAGTTCCAAGATACCGCCAACCATAGGGTGTTTGGTCTCAGGCATGAAGGAAACCATGGCGTCATCTAAAAAGCAAATTATACATGTTTAAACAGGAGTTTGACTTAGATATCAGTTTTGTTATTTATTTTTCTTCGTAATGTATATTGTCTATGCTGGTAAAGATCATCAGTTTCTGATCCTTGCAGTACACCGTACAAATTCACAGTGATCATCATTGGCCATTCAGCCATCATACTAATTATGTAACCAATGCTTAATATAACTTATCGAAATATATGATTATAATACTTATTACTAGGGATATCAACGAGTACTTTTAAGCAGCTTAAAATTGATCTCATTTGATTATGTAGATCAAATTATTGATGTGAATAGAAAAACTTATGCAAAAATGTACTTGAAGAGATCAGTTTGTGGTTCTTCTAATCAGTTATTTATTGGATAGATATTTGTACTAATCAAAACTTAATCATATCATCTCAAGACGTTTGTTTTATAATCATTAACTTTAATTGTTGAATTAGCACGGGATAATTACTTAATATGAAACAGGTCACATTTGATTTCCCTAAGATGATTTGGAGCTCAAAATTATTTGTAAGCGTCACAAGAAAAAGGTAAAGGTAAGACATTAGCAAGCGGATATTTAGATAAAGTACTTTTTAATTCATTTAAAATCAAATACATCTAGAGTGTATTACTATACGTTTTTAAATGCTTACGGTTTAAGATACGGTGTATGTGACAGTAGAATTATTGGATTTGAAAAGGACACACAGTTTCAAATAAATCAACGAGTACTTGATTATCGTTCGACTTAAGCCTCCGATTTATCGACTAAGCCAACCGAGTAAAATTGACATCCATAATTATTACACTGAATAAAGTTCAGGATAAAAAGAAAAGGACAGCTTACTAGCGTTTTCAATGAAAAGATCAGTCGAAGCCGATGAGACATCCGTATCATTCAAGTAGCAGGTATAAATTCCATTGTCTGCTGGGGTTAAACTCTCGAAAATAATCTTCCTTCTATTCCTTGTGAAGTAAACATATGGATTTTTGGGATTAAAGTTGAAAGGTTTTCCATTTTTAGTCCAACGGATTGCAGAAGTCACGTCATTAGGATTGGCGCTACAAACGATTTCAAAATATCCTGATCCAATAGGCAGGCTCTGTAGGGCTCCAGCTAAAAACATCATAATTTGCGTTGTATTCAACGTAGTAGAACAATATTGTTTGTACATTCGGACAAAAGTCTTCCTCATAATTGTATATGAACTGTTAGATTAATAAATAAACTATCAAAACGTATCAGTAAAAACATGGAATAAGACTTGTTTTCCATATATGTTTTTAACTCAAATATTTTTCCTTATGTTGCACAGGATAGCAAACAAATACTTAAATATGATTTAAGAAAAGCAAACTAATTTTTTAGCTTATTGACTTCTTATCAAAAGGAAAAATAAAACCAGAAAAAGAAAATGAAAACCTGCTTTGATTAACAATGGCTTTTAATATAGAAAATATTTTATCCAAATAGATTAGTAGATGATTTTCTCTTTGCATGCAGACTTAATCAATGTTTTGTCATCTCAACACACAAGGAAACAACACATAATAAAAATAACTTTATTGGAAATGTAAAATATCATTTTCTTCTTTTACAGTAACATAACCATTTTCAATTTGAGGCTGTGCAAAGTGGATTTGCAAAAACTTTTCAATGTGCAATTTGACAATGTTTAATTCTATGTCATTTTTAAGGTGTGTTTTGTAAGCGGTCTTTATCTGATACCTACCGTCTGTTGAAGCTATGTTTGAAGCCTGTGCGGCTAATAATAATATATAAGACAATCTTCAATCAAATCACACAGAAACATGAAATATGACTGTTGAAAAGGCCATAAAATATGTTAATGTTAGTATTCATATATTAAGTACACGATGAAACAATAATTATTAGCAAACAAAGTGGAGCAACAGGGTTTTTTTTGTTATTAGGTTTAACAATGTCATTTTGCAAATTATTCAAATTAAATTGCAAACAAATTAATAATTATTGGGTAAAAAAAAATATGATACTGTAGGTTTTTTATTATCAGTTCTTGTTTTAGAGCCATCAATGTAAATTACAATGCATTGCATATAAAATATGCAATACCTCACCATGAATAAAATAGAGAAAAGTCAAAATGTTTGAGGTATGAATAAAATTACTATCACAATATTTTCATCATTGTTTTGCTTCAAAAGAAAGGAAATATGCAAAATTATACAAAATACACCTTGATTAATATTAATGACCACTTTCAAAAGAAAAAATAGCTTCAATGTTTTAATTCAGATATTTAAACTAACCATGATGAAAATTTAGTACCTTAAAATTTGGATTTCGAACTCAATTCAAAATGCAACTAAAAACACAAGTCCCATTGTTAAAAAAATGCACTTTATTTTCTACGACACCTTTGCATATGATAGAGGAAGTTTTTTTTCATGTAACTAGCATTCGTCTTTGTAAGTGCGCTTACGTCAATTAATGAGTAAGATAGAACCAGGTCATGAAGAATGCGACATTAAATCGTCTACCATACGTTATTAGGAACAATTAATCGGTAATGTAATAATTATCAATATGTTGACGACTGGTCTTATTTAAAGGGTGGAAAGCGAGGTTGGAAATATTATAGAGATTTTACATTTTTACAGTTATACTAGATCTAATAGGAGAGAGTAACAATAATGTACTATATAGCAGACCTGCCTCAAAGCATTGTTTTAATATTCAGTGTAAATAAGAGGAAATTTTAAAAAAAAGATGATATTACTTGTGATGAACAAACCTCTCGATGAAATAATGATAAAATTACTTGTGATGAAAATTACTCTCGACCTCTCTCTCACAAAATATCAATGCAAACGTTACTTAAGCAACAATGAACAGTTATTTTAACGTCTTTTTTAAAGTAAAATAAGTTACTTTTCCCATTATTGTCCTTCGTTTACATCAGACGTATATGTATGAGACCTGTACTTCTATATATCTATTTATAGGGCCATATACTATTCATCTTACTTAATTATCATTGTAGCAACTCAGAACTAATGAACTTTCGTTACAGAATAATAAGCAACATTTACTTATATAAAGCATGTGATTTACGACTTCATATCTTTAGAATATGCTTTGCAGAACAAGTGCTTCGTAAAGTTTTTTTTATTAATTTGCAATTCCTTATTCTGTAGAAACATCTCATTGCTTCGAAAAGTTGATTTGTTAATTAGATTTTATAATAATCGTCCAAACCACACCCATTGCATAGAAAACGAGACAAGAATCTTTGTAGGTTTGCATTTAGAGTAGTAATTACACTTATTTTGTCATTAGAAACGTTAATCTATGTGTATGAGTTAATATCGAAAGAACACCCAAGGAAAGCAGGTAAAAACTTTAAATTATGATAAAGTAAAGCCATTTAAAATTCCATTTTTATTAAAATTCATTAATGATCAGTTTGCAAAAATGATAAAAAAAAAGTATAGATATTAAAACGTGCCATACATTTGCTGACTACTTACTGTTTAAAAGCTGGCCCGCTTGTTGTGATGCTGAATTTGACTGTTCACCAAAGATGTCGGTGAACTTACTAGATTCTGTAGAAGAAATCCTCTTTATTAAGGTATATAGTTAATAAGCGTCATATAATGCACACACACATACACTCACATTACTGTAGGTGAAAACTGAAAGACGAGTCCAATCACTAACATCTATTATATATAATAAGTTAAAACCTTTGTCTTGACTTCTGATTGACATAGTCGTCTTCTAGGTACTTTCCAGAAATTTAAAAATCATATTTTTCAAAAGTAATTGATTCATCTACAATTAACTTACAATTTGTTTTGTCAATGAATGTTCTATCAATTTTTTTACCTAGTATAAGACGATGACGTTGGTCATTATTTGGTAACTCTATCGAGCGAAGTGTAAGCAACATTGCATTTTATTAAATGAATCTTATATCTTAAAATATTAAAGATTTTGTTTTTTAATGCCGTAGTTTGTCAAAATTGTTTAACATAGATCTAAATGTAAGTTAAGATTTATATCAATCAAACTTGCATGTGTTAAATCGTTATAAACACTCCCCCTTGGACGTAACTATAGACTATCGAACTAGCTTTAAGGCGTTTACATCAATGGACTTTGGATTATAACGGACCTGGCTTAAATATGTTTACCGTAATGGATGATGGATTATAATAACTGACCTGGCTTTAAGACGTTTACAATTATAGATGTTGGATTGACATATCCGTCACTGCCTCTACAAGTGTATTTCCCATTGTCCCCTTCCTCCACAGCATTAAAGACAATGATCTTATTGTCGAAATAGAAACCAATTCTTTCCCCTTCCACTGGGTTGAAGGGTTGGCCATCCTTCATCCATGTTATCTTTAGATTGGGATCCGTTGAGTGAATATCACAAAGAATCTCAAGTCTCTTGCCCAATGTTGGAGATAACCTCGTCGGTTCATGGACAATCATAGCAGATTCTTTAAAAGTAACACATAGCTATGAGTATAGGAGAGAGAATAAATAATGTATTATTTAGTAACCTAACGATCACTGAAAATATTGGAAAGGTAGCTGAATGGGATGTTTCTAGGATCTTTTTTCTTACATAAAAGATGGAACTGACGGAATGGCATATATGTAGTTAAATTCTAATTGATAATTGTTGGCTTAAAAATCTTTTTCGCAAATTCTCTAAAATGAGAAACAGGCACAACCTATATACACCTTTTTTCTCTGGTATAATGCATAGATTGCGGTTAAGAGCGCTGGATGGTCGTGGCCATTTTTAGACTATGTTAATCTCCTTTGTATAAAGATAAAGCAATATATTCAATCTTTAAAGCTAAAATATATGAATTTTTTATTCACTAATCAATAGTTTTTAGCTTAACAAATCATATCTAAAAATATGAGTAAGATCTGATGGTTAATTTGTTGACCACACGGCTTCCTTTAGGTCCTTTAATACGTGTAATTATTGTTTTTAAAACACTCAACACCTACAATATAGTAAAAGAAAAACATCACGCGTATAAATTTGACTTTTTAAAGAGAAAATTAAGTACCTGGTGACTCTAGAAACAAATCAGTGGTTGATGATGTTTTGAACAGATTGTTAGCAACACACATATAATTCCCATTGTCCTCTTCGGTAACAGACTCGAATACGATTTTCCGCTTGTTGTTTGCAAAGTAAATTTTGGGATTGTTTGGAGTCCAAGGCACTCCATCCTTTGTCCATTTGATTTCCAAATTTGGGTCAGCGGACTTGATCCCACACTCAATCTCAAGGGATCGTCCACTGCTTAAATTCACCTCTTCAATCGGACTCTCTGGAAAATAAGACAAGAAGAATTTAACATCCATTCGGCTATTTTATTCTCGTATCAAAATTTGCCTTTAATCATTAGAACAATAGGTTAACTTTGAGACTTGATTCATTTAAATACATGTCAATTCACGTGAAATATTTCAATTAAAGAATTGTTTTTGAAAGTGATTAATACAGATGAATATTTGTCATCGATTGGCAAATCTTTCAATATCAATCAACATTTATAAAAGACCATGCTTAATATGTTGTTCAAAAGTTACAACCCGTTTAACCCAATTTTAAAATGGACCAGTAGTAAGTTAAGCATTTTTCTCCCAACAGAAGTTCAAAATGTGTCAATGACACAAATATGCAATGCTTTATGGCATTATTTGATTTTTTTGCATTGAAATTCAATTTACGAAATATATTTGGCTTGATGATTCCTGACATCTTCTAAGATGGCCTCAGTTAGCTAACACTTGAACAGATTCCCCAGAAGCAGATAGAAATCAAAACTAAGTAACTGATTGTTCAAAAATTGATCTATGTAAGATATTGTAACGTTTTAAAACATTTATGAATATACATGTATGACGCCATGATTAATATTTCTACATAGTTTGATTAAAGAATCTATCAATGTTTGAATTACACATCAGAAAATGCTTTGGACAAATAAGAATGCATTTAAATTCCTATCAATTTACCAAACTAACATAGCCAGTAAACATTGATACTTACGTCTTAAATTAGTTGTACCAGTATGTGTATGACTGCCCATTTGATTCGGTGCAAACATTGTTTGTCCTTGAACAAATTGACCTAGAATTTAAAAACCCATTATTGACGTGTATTAATCAAAACCTTTTTAATCACAGTAAAAATAATTGCAAACAAGTTTAATTGACTATTGCTAGAAAAGGATGTGTTGAAATACATGTAGCTATCTTAAGTTAGATTTCCAAAATATTACAATAATTGTAGAATTTAAAATTTATTACTATATAAGGTAATGGAAATAAAACTTAACTAATTAACTATTCGTACTTGTTTAGATATCATATGTTGACAGTATTGAAAATGAATAAAATAATGAGAAATGGAGTAAATTGAATTGTATTTTGCGATCAAGCAAAAAGGGTTCTGCAAAAAAGCAAGGCAATTAAGATATAAAACTTTTTTTAAAGTATTACAAAAGCAAGGAAAGGGTATAGTACTACGAGCATCTGTATACAGGCAATCCCAACAACAGTATTCAAAATGGATAAAATAATTAGAAAAGGAGTAGTTTGTATAGTATGCAGTCAAGCGTAGAGAGGTTCTGCAAAATACAATGAAACAGAGATAAGGACCTTCAAGCACATATTACAAAAGGAAAGAGAGGGTATCTAGCATTCAGGCAAAATGGAACAAATATCCCCAATGATATATATAATATCAAGTGTACAAAACGGTAAAACCTGAATATGTCGTAAATTCAGACACCACGACACAGGCATATTCCTATAAGAGTCCATTCCAGGAATCGCTTATTGACAGCCACAGGCGGGAAAAAACGTATATAATGCATGTTTGAGGTAAGCAATGTATAAAATATTTCATAAAGCCCCCTTGACCGAGATCTAGTTCTACAATAACAATGGATAGAGCAATCACCGGTTTGACGGGACTCCGGTGACACACTAATCTGAGTTTGTCCACCATTTACAGTCGTTATTGTTTTCGAAGATGGATCAATTGCGGAACCTCTGGAATTCAAATTAACATTTTGGTTGGCTGGCACACGTTCAGACTGAATAACGTTAGACGGAAATATGGGTCTTTCTTGTCTGCCTGTTGTTGAAGTCAATTGATTTGTTGAAGGCACACCGTCCATAGGAATTGAATGGACTGTGTTAGATTGCAACATGGTGCTTACTGGATTCTCATTTGAAAACAGTTGTCTTCCAGAGGATGCCATACCCGTAGGTGGAGGAGGGGGGATTATTGATGAAGATCTTTGACCGGTTTGAATATTCATACCCATAGGTGGTGGAGGCGACATCATATTACTTCCCTGATTTCTCATAGGTGACATTTGATGTCTTGTAGACGCCATACCGACAGGACTCGTTGTTTCAGATGAGAATCCACCACCTCGAGGACTTCCGACGGATGCAGACATATCACCAGTGGTAGGCATCATATTCATATTCTCATGCGATCCTCCAATATTTGAACCTAAGATATTGTTAGATATACTTGTTTGAGCAGGCCTTGTTGTCTTTTGGGCTCTTGAAAAGTCTAAATTGTCAACCGGAGGTGGCGGAGGTGGCAAACCAGCTTGCCTTTTAGATCGCCCTGGCATGAAAAATTGGGGAGGCTGCATTATATTATGAACTTCAGGAGGAAACATGTGAGTACCCCAAGGTGGTGACCCAAACATAGGAACATTCAGTATTTGTTGTGTCTCGATTGGATTTTCCTGGTGTATAAAGCCTTGCGGAGGTCCTTCAACAATATGTTGCTGATGGGGAATAAACCATTGTTGACCGGGTGGATTCTGAATTTCAGTTATATGATTAGAGTGGATTACATTTTGGCCATCAAAATTATTGGGTTGATTATTTCTGTCAGATTGGGGGTTGTTTTCACCTGGGGACCTGACATCTCCTCGATTTGCCCTTTGTCCTTCGATAAAATTTCTTGAGTCCCGTCGATTTCCTGTACCTGGTTCATTAAACCCTCTCGATTCTCTCCTAAAATTATTTGGTGGCTGAGGACCTCTGAACTGATCACTAGGATTTGATTCTGGTGTTTGTGATCTCCAATTTCTATTAGGCTCGTTTGGATTTGCTTCTGATTGTTGTTGTCTCCAATTTCTATTAGGCTCGTTTGGATTTGCTTCTGATTGTTGTTGTCTCCAATTTCTATTAGGCTCGTTTGGATTTGATTCTGATTGTTGTTGTCTCCAGTTTCTATTAGGCTCGTTTGGATTTGATCTGAAGTCACTGTTTCCTGAATTACCTACCCTTTGGACACTTTGAAATAATGAATTTGGTGCTTCATTGCGCGACCCTGAAAATAATGTTTGTGGTCCTATGGGAGGAACCTCAGGAATAGTATTGATTCTATTAAAAGGGTTATTTGGAGGATTGATATTTCTGTTCATATCATTTGTAATGACTCTTTCGTTGGTTGTCTCGCCATTATTTCGCATCATTGCCGCTGGATCAAAAACACGAGGTGCGAACACTGTTTTAGTGCTAAAACTTGAGCTGAAAGCTGATCTGTTGGGACCAATAAGCTCTTGGTGCTGACTCTTGTGAAAATGGGATGTACCTCTTACATCCACACTCATGTGGTCTTTCTCTTCCTTGAAATGAGCCACATCCGGTCTATGTGTTTCCTCACGATTTCGTTTCTTTATTTCTAACATTTCTGGTTTTAAGATCTTTTGGTTTTCTGTTTCTTTTATGCTTAATCTATTTCTCTCTGCTATTTCTTGTCTCTTTATATCCTTTACACCAGCTGTGTCGGGTGTCAATGTTTTTAATTTTGATGCTTTGCTGACGTGGGAACCGTCTGCACTTACTATTTTCTGCTGTTGTTGCTCTTCATACTGAGAACCATCATTGCTAACATGTTTATGACTACTTATCTCTATTTTCTCTCCATTCGGTCCAAGCAAATGTTGCACGGGCCCAGCAGGTTGAGATTTTCTTTCAACAGTAAGCATTGGTCGACCTAAATTATCAAATTTGACTGTATTTTTAGAACCAATTGATTGCTTTTCGGGCCATTCACTTTGTGATGGAGACTCAAACGAAACCTTAGTCTGTCCATCTGGTCCTATTCTTTCTACTTTAGTGAGAAGTTGGCCATCAGGTCCATCAATCAAATTTCTTGAGACTTGTTCTCGATTTCCGTTTGACTTTACATCTGTGACGGACGATTTGATTGGTTGACCGTTTACTCCAACAATTGATCCAACTTGACTCGTTACAGTTGGTTCATTACCAAATCGTGTACCCGTCTGCTGATTATCTAAATTGAGTCTGGAAATTGAACTTGAAGGAGAATTTACTGCACTTGGCTTACGTGGTTCTAGAGTTCCAAACACAGCATCAGCTAAAGATTCTTTGTTTTGCCATGTGTTTGCTATACCCTGGGAGTTCGAAGGCGAATCTGTTCCAGATTGGAGCATTCGAAGACTTGGCATTACATTGTTTGACACTGGAGGAGATATAGGGGTTGTTAATGGCACAAAATTGTTTGGCACTGTTTCCAAAAGATTTTCAGTATTTGTAATACTTCGTCCATGACCAGAATTAGAATTCGGAACCATCTGTTCACCCGTTATTAGGATATTTTCATTAGGATTCCCATGTTCCTCATTTGGTTGTCTAATAGCAGGTCCATCCGAAAACACACGTTGTTCCAGATTTGCCAACGAATCGCCTGGATTTTTGTCTGACCAACTGTTTGGAATATCTAGTGTGTTTCCTGACCGGGAAATGGATGGTTCCGTCGATGTAACTTGTATTTTCTGAACCTGCCTTAGACGCTCTATCTTTGGTGTTGGATTAACAAGACTTACAACAGTGGGGCTTTTATTTGAAGAAGTCATAACATCGCTGCCTTGAGCTGAACTTGGAGAAGGGTCAACGGAAGAATTGTCTAATTTATACTGAATATTTCCTTGTTTGTCGATTTGCTTTGTGCCCGATAACAGTCTGTGTTCTAAAAGTCCTTGTGGATCTATTATGCCTTCTATTTATGAAAAGAATGTAGAAAAAAAAAAACATTGACTTGTAGATATATGGTATTTTTTTTATTTTTATTAGTTTCTCTTATAAATTATAAGTCTGATTTTTAGAGAAAAACAAAACTTAATTATAAACAATATGTATTTGAGAAAAGGAACTAGAAATATAACGGTATAGTTCAATTCTCTTTTTAGGATATGTAATGCAAAATATAATGAATATAAAAATAGTCATGTTCTAAAAATACTTCATTTTGTAAAAGTCTTTGAATTGTTCTGAAATGAATAAAATTATCTATCTACAATGTAATGATTAATAAGATACATGTAATTGAAATCGATTGACATACATATTTGAATATTTTCCTATAATTTCAAATAGTAATCAATTTATTGCATACTACCTTTTTAAGTAGTTTTTAATTCTGTTGATTTTGATTTTGGAATTTATTTTTTTATTTTAGGATAATATTAAAAAATGATTAAACATTAAATATTTTGCAACAAACAGATTCAACGAGTCTTCAACACAGAACCATATGCAAAACAACCATTTAAATTTGCAACAGAAAGAACGAAACAAAACTTGAACCAACATATATTCAATATTGCTGTTTCATATTTTTAACTACACGGAATTCAATTAACCACACTTATAACAAGTTTATAACCGTAAAGGATAAATGAAAGATTTCAAACCTGAAACGGGGGGATTTACTCCTCCAATAACCATCGGTGACCCTTGCTGCGTCATGCCAGTATTGCCTTGTATTTCCACACCGTTGAACTCGCTCATTTGAGCATTTGTTTCTAAAGGTGCTGTGAATGCAAATTACAATTATAAAATTTCATTATTAAAACTCAAATAAACACTTTTTATTCTCTAAAATTGTGTCCATCCTAATATTGATTTCTATAATATCTCATTTTCTGATCTATACGACGGTGGACTCATCAATATTTGTTGAAAATCAAATTTCGTGGATTTTGTTGCTGATATAATCCTTGAAATTTAATGTTCATTAGAGAAAGTGCAAATTCTAATAACGTATTGTATTGATTGTATTGATTATCTTTGCCAAGATAACAGGTATCCTTGAAACTGCGGTTTTCACTAAATCCAGGAAAATTGATGCCTATGAAAATTAATGAAACTTCAGCAATATGTTCATTTTTCAGTAAATACTATGCTTTAGCGAAATTATTTTTCTCCCTATTTCACTAACCACCATTAATTGTAATTTACCGTCATACATTGTTATAAAGCTTACATTTAAAAGTGTATGCAATATTTTGTTTTTATTTGTTTTGTTTGTTTTTGTTTTTATTTTTTTTTTTTTTGCTTTTTTTTTTATAAAACATTTAACTTTTTTATAATGAATCTGCTAAAGAATACAGTTGATATTTGTTTAAGCATGTAAAATGATGTTATATACTGGCTAAAATCTTTGCAGTTCGCAAGTAACATGTTTTACAGTGTGATCGTTGGGGCGAGCGCAGAAGGAACTACACATCTCTCATTATTGTCAAATGCAACTTGCTCCAACCTAAATATTTGGCTTTCTCTCGAATACTTTTACCCCTGCGAGGAACCCGAAGTTATGAAACATTTATTCCAACTGCCCCGCCCTAGGGTGATATACATGAACCAACTACCACTGAGCATTGTTTAAATGTTAAACAAAATGTTAAACCTACTAAAAGGTTTTGATAAATACAAAGTCGTTTGGTTTTTTTTTTAATGCAAATACAACCGTGAGTTATCATTCCTTTGCTTTTTAATTATGCTTGGTAAAGAATTGATCAAAAGAATCAGTAAACATCAAAGTGCTTGTCAGTGTTATTTCTCTTCTTGTTCCTTGTTGTTATCTGAATATTTTTTCCTCTGTTACATCAATTTTGCTTTAATTTTTTTTTTTATTTGTGTATGTTATATATGCGGTGTAAACATGTGCCCTCCCCCTTTTATTTGTGTGATATCCCAATATTATTTAAAGGTTTGACCATTATGCAACTTACAAATGTATATTTTAACGGTTTAATTTTTCTGTTTTTTTTACTATTTATTTATTACAAATCGACGTGACTACATGTAGTTCTTATAAAAATAAGACTTTTTAACAATTTTTTCGTCCCTACCTAACGTATGCATATACGATTGGATCAATATGACAGTAAATTAAGCATGGAACTTGCATGTGTATTATCCTCTTTACTATGCCAAAACTTATATCAAAGCAAAACTAATCAGCCGAAGAGTCGCCGTTAACATTGAAATAGCGAGTACTTACTACACGTAACACCTAATACGATAGCGCGTTACGTCATTGTACCTAACATTCTTTTGCTTCGGCAGTTCTCGTAAAGTGTCAGATAAATTCGGGGAAGGAAATGACGTCATATGTCAGAAAAGGTTAGGATAGGTAGATGGTTTTTTTTTTTTACGTCAGCATATATGTGTTGCTTGTGTTAGTGTTTTGAAAGGATTTTTTATTGTTAAATGAAAAAGATGTATGCGATTTACTGGTAAAATTATTCCTTAGAAATGCTTCCTGTTCCACCATGTTGCTATGCACCGCAAAGGATTATGGGATATGTAGAACTTTTTCACGTGGCCAGATAAAAATGTCTTTGAACAATGTGCAGATCTTAATTCGAATTTCCTCCGTTCGTACACGTTGTCTATGGAGCTCGCTACGCAAGAGGCGCTTCACGCCGCTCGCTATTATTCGTAGATTGCTAAAAACAACGGTTCATTTCATGTGCATTGACTGACCTTTATATTGCAGTGGCAATCTCCAACTCCCGGAGTTTAAAATGATCTGACTGATTCCGGGAAACTGTTCCGATGGAGAATTCAGTACGACATTCTCTCCTCTCACGGAACCTGTTCCAAGGCGTACCATTCCGGTATCCCAGTCTAACCAGAATTCCCGGAAGTTCTGACAGTCCATCATAGGCCCTCGGTGTGTATCCAACTGACCAGTTTCCCGGGTAGGGACACGATCCAGTGAAGAGAATGGAATGCCAGGGCCGCCTAACTCAAATCCGTAACCCCCTGAATCTGATCGCCTAAGTTCAAAATACACATTACCGCAGGCTTTCACGGCAAAGGGAAGATAACGGATATTCTCAAGGGACACCAATGGGGTAAAAGGATCAATCCGAGTCTCTTCAAATGTTTCGACTGAAAATTTTAAAAATCTCAACTATTTACATTTCCATATGTACTGCTAGCTTATGTTTTTGCTAAAATTGATACAAACGAATTTTTTTTACTTTCTGAGATTTTGTACATTGTGTATGACATTGTTTGACATTGTGTGTGACTTTATGAAATCTAATATGTATTAAAAATTATGTTACTTTTAAGCATTATATTTTGTACTTTTGAACTTCGTCTGACTTTGCACTAGCAACTTTAGAATTATTGATCAATATATTTATACGAACTTGTACCAGATATTTAAATAACATGGTGTTTTCCCCACTGTATTTCTGATATTGTTACATATATCGCTTGACTCATTTCACCTTGGCTCTATGTGACATTGTACCAAAATTGATAGAAACTTATCTTAACAACTTGTGTTGCTGTATCTGCTACTTACACTCGCATCCCTGGCCTATAAACATTGGCTGACAGCGGCATAGGTTTGGAACCACCGACCTGTCACAGGTCCCACGACCATTACAAAAATTGGGGCAGGATAATACTGAATAAAAGATACAAAATTCTTATTGCAGCCAATCGTCTAAAAAAAAACCAGGTAATGTTTCAAAGAATAACATATCTATTGTCTTCGTCTAAACACTTCGACAAGTATTTGTTTCAAAACAATTTAAGGTGATTTTTATATCTAGGTTGCAATTTACCTGTCCTTTTTTAAACTTATCGCTCAAATGTATAGCAATATAAAAGTTCCAGATGTTTCAATCTTTGCATGAAAACAATTAAAAAAGGTTTAAATTCAAGATCTATTAATGTTTCCAGAGTCCCTTTTTGATGCTACAGTAGAACCATTATGACGTCATAATTAATTTGATGAATCATTTTCCCTAACTTTACGTCTTTAAACGGATTGTGTAGAAAATGAAACAGTTTCTTGACATTCTATATCAGATCATGGGAAAAGTAATCCCGAAACCTATATTCAATTTGCCATCATTTTAAAGAGGTCAAGAGTTTGTTTAATGCCGTTTGTTTTGGAGAGACTGCAGGCATTCTAGATATATTTCATTACACTCAAAAATGGACAAAACTCCGAGATTTCTTACTTATTTCCTTCATATTTCATAGAAAAATGACATGATTTTTCTTTGTGTTTACAAAACAATTAAGCTCCGGTACACCCGTTCAAACAAAGCTATTGTTATGAAGCATCGTTTAAACAATTCATATCTTGAATTTCTTAAACCTGTAGGCACCTGTCATTTACTAGATCTTGACCTTAACGTAAAACTTATGTGCAAAAACATTTGAGCATCTAACGCAAAACACGTGTTTTAAAAAATCATTATAAAAGTTATGACGGATAGTTCATAAATATGTGATGAATTTTTTATCATTCAATTTTTCTTTTGGTCATAGATTCTTATTGATTAACGTTAGCATTTAATAAACGTGACGTTATAGAAAGTGAGCAATCACACACATTATTATGTTAAATTGTAAGATGGCTATTCTGGAGGAGGAAATGACATGACAGTATCGATTTGCATTTTGAAGAGTTCGTTAACTTTAAATATATCTGGCAGGGGTTTAGTAATGGAGACCACAAATCAGCAGTTTGACATGTGGGTCATGACTCTCCGTGCAGTAAAATTGATTCTTATTTTGTTAAAGCACGCACCTGTTGAAAAGAGAATGCTCGCTGCTAGAAGTTCAAGCAAACAGATTCCCGCCATATCTGTAAAATGATGAAAACCTGTTGTAAATGTTATAAAATGAAAACAAAATATCGAAATTGTGATAACTCTGAAGTTCAAAGTACTGCGTCTACAATTGGGATTTCAGTTTTGGTTTACACAAATACATGTATAAATTTACAAAATGTATTGTATCTTAGAAAAAATTGTGAAATATAAAGTTGGGGTAAAATAAACTCCGATCTGTAATATAACTCTTTTGTATAACAAGGTTTAAAATCCAAATAAAGAGTCAATTTTATGACAAATATATATATTCTCTTTCACTTCATTTCATGTTGTCTGTAGGGTTTTTAAAGTTAAACAATTAAAGAATAGTCACCATTCAACGGTAACATGGATGGCTAAACAGAGCAAATTGTAACATAAAGGTGTTAAGAGAAATAACTTTGATAACTCTTTTTAATATAAGGTATACCTACTTTAAATCTATTTCTTCTCAGTTAAGTTTTATATTTTTTGAGCCATAATCTATTGCAATACGTTTCAGCGAGATAAAAAAAAGTGTGTTCAAAAAGACATCTATCTATTACGACAAAATCACAGTTTATTTCGATGAACTTAAAAGTCGAATTAGCACAAAAAGTATTGGGTTTTTTTTCTATTCATACCACTAACAAGTTTGTCTTAATGTATAAGCAGATGTTAAAAGATCGTTGTACTTTGGCGAAGAGGGCAAGTAGAAGCCCTGAACTAAATATAACTCTACAAAGAAGGCCTTTACTAAATGATTGATTGCACGTGAAATAGGTAAAACTGATGAGATTGTCTTCGGCCCCGCAAATAACCTTTATAAAGCATTTGGCTGGTCTCATTTTGTATTTCACTCTCTAAAACAAAACAAAACATCAGGCCCCCCCAAAAAACCACAATAAAGGTACATGGATCTTAAGTGTCACACCTCTCCATATAGCGTGCTGCAATCAATATTGCAAGGTCTTTGATTCTTAAGGACAAGCTTGAAGTGCTTCTTGATTTTAGGGACCGCAGCTTTAATCTTTCTTAGGGCCCCCTTGAAACCACTTTTAACGTGATTTGGGTCAGAGACCGTCAAAGTAATCTTTTTGGTTTTATTTTACATAACAGAAGAAATCCTACGGACACCTCTCCATGCTGCCATCAATATTGCAAGGTCTCTGACTCTTACGGACAAGCTTGAAGAGCTTTTTGATTTTAGATACCGCACATTTTGTCTCTCGTAGGCCCCCCTTTAAGCCGGTTTTAACGTGATAAGGGTCAAAGACCTTCAAAGTAATCTGTTGGTTTATTTTACATAACAGAAAAATCCTACTCTGTAAACTTCTTATTTTCGTATACGTACATACATGTATAAAGAGAGGCGCATGGTACCTTGTAGAGGTGTTTGATAACTTGATTGATGCTTTAATTCTGCACAGGCTGTTCTTTATTCCAAAACAAGTAAATGCCAACAAAAAAGAGAAAGTGCTTTTTAATATTTTTTAAATCTATGGCAACTTTTGATGTCAAATATCTGTCTTTATACAGAATAAGAGCTCTTAAAGGACAATTTTTAAGACAAATTTTACTAGAATGTTGATATCATGCCGAAACCACTAAAGATAGATAAAATAATCTGCACAAAGGCATTGCTTTGTTTTTTTACTTGACCATTATTCGCAAATAATTTGATATACGTGCAGCTGTCAAGATGGTTCTTACTAAATGGATTTACTTTATTTGAATATCGCCAATACTAAATGCAAAGTCCTTAGTGTGATTTTCGACTATTTTCAAATGTTATTTTAAATAGCACAATTAAAAATTAAAATAATAAACTGAACAACGTCAATGTAGATGCTTCTACTATCAAAGAAATAAAATAAACTTTATCAAATCTGTAAGGAAAACCGAAGACAGCGAGGGAAGATAAATCATTTTCCCCTCTCATTTAGGTTATTACAACAAGATTGCAATTTTGGGCTGTCACACAATGCATATACAGTCATTTCATGCATATCTTTTACAATTTCATGCTATGCTATGGTATGCGATTTTAATGATATGCTATGAGATTTCAATGCAATGCTATGAGATTTGTATGCTATGCTATGAGAAATTGAAATGAAGGGCCTAATGATATGGTATGGTATGCTATGCTATGGTATGCTATGAGATTTGAACAAAAACGCCTCCATACACAGAAGAGTTCCACATATTTGGAAGTAAAATGACAAGAAGACAAAGTTTACTACTAATCTGCAATGTGAACATTTATTCTTTCAAATAAAAACATTTAAAACCGAGTTAAAATAATGTTGTATGCTATGCTATGGTATGCTATGGTATGCTATGACGAATGAGATTCTATGCTATGGTATGAGATTCCAATGCTATGGTATGAGATTCCAATGCTATGCTATGAGATTTCAATGCTATACTATGCAATGGTGTATGTTGTAAAAGATATGCTTGAACTGACTGTATGAAATTCAGTCTAGATGAACAATTTTCTTAATTGCATCTCCTCTGTTCATTGTAAATTCACATACATGAAATAATTGATATAACTCATCCCATTATATGTTGTGATCTTGATCTTGCTCTTCTAATTACATTGACTTGATCGTTAAACCTTTAATCATTGTACTTATGTCATTCATGATTAACAAGATCGCATCTTTAAGCTTCCTCTTACTTGCCCTAAACCTAGCTTTAGAGTATGTGCGTTCAAGAGGACGGACCATCATGAAAGTTGATTTACACTAAGAGTGTCTGGGGTCAAACCCTTTATCTATGAATGATTTTTCATGATTTTCAACGATTTGTCCTCACTGAAATCTAAAAGTATCTGTATCTAGTAATTATACTCTTTTGTTGTGTTTTCTTTTTCAGTTGGATTTGTTCATCTATTCAGTCTATCAAATTCAGATCAGCAATGTCGAAGCAAAGTCATAAAACTATTTGTTGTATAGGCGAAATTAAAAAAGAACTTTTTTTTACCTAGTATGGTAAGCTTAACCTGCTTTATCGCCTGAACAGACTTAATCGCTCCCTCTCCCCAACAAAGTTACGAAAACTAAATCATATTCCTTCATGTGAGCCTGACTTTTATTACTTTTAATGCTTTGATTTTAAAGAGTCAGTTAAAAAAAGGCAGATTTCTTAATGATTATATATACCCCTCACCGGTTTGATGTACATTTACACAGTGTATTATATTCAGAGTATCAAAATATTTTTATACATTACATCTACTTTTTTAAAAATATGTTTATAGCTCCAACGTCAACAACTTCAAGATTTCATTCCGTTAAAAAGGAATATTCTTCAAAACCTTTGAAATCAACCCAAATTTCGCGCATTAGTTTGGTTTAATTCTAATGTATGGCTTAAATAAGACCTCTTGTGTAATTTACATATGACCTAGTCTAAAAAATGAATCAAACATATGACACACCCTATTATTTAAACAGTATGTAAAATCCGTTTTATTATTTAACAACGGTATTAAAATAAAATTTCAAGAATTTGTAAACAAACTTTATGCTTATAATTTTTTTAAAGTACGTCATTTCATTAAAGGATAATATTTTAAAAATTCATTAATTTTGATTTTTAATAAATCTTTTAAGAAACAAGAATTGCGTAATATGCCACTGTAATATATCATCTATATTAAGATTTATTTGTAGAAATATAAAAAAAAATATAATCTAATATCGTGTTAACAAGTTTGTCTTGCATAGTGATTGCTATCATTTAGGTCTTCCAAAGTTAAGCTTAATCATTTTGACTAATAAAGAAATCACACAAAACCAGTTTTTATGGAGTATCTTAGTTCTAACGTTTAATCACGATGCATGCTGTACTCAAATCTAAAAAATATTATCAAATGATAATCAAATGATTAAAATTAGGGCGTACCAAAATAAACAAAACAAAACAAAATCGCTTTAAGCAAAGCAAATCATGACCACGTTTCAATTAACCGATAAATACTACCCACCCCCCCCCCCCCACCTCAAACACACACTTTCCAAAAAAGTTAGACTTAAATGCATATTTCAACTTTTTGGTCTGTCAAATGTGGTATACAAAGCCCACCTAGTCCTTGACATGTATGTGTTTGGTAATCTTTTGTTTAAACATGCGTTTCATGTTTGCGACAACTTTTTTTTTTATTATGTCAATGAATTTTCAATCGTCTTCTAAAAGTATAATTGTCAAAAAAATATCTATTTTAGTTTTTACGGTTTTTAAGATTTATGATTAATTGTTTTTGATGTATGCATATTGAAGATTAATATTCTGTGAAGTTAATCTTATTTCATTTTGAGATTACTTAAAACATCACGTACGTAATACACTGTCGAGATTTTATGAAAGCACAGAAAAACATTTTGTGTTAGAAATTCAAATTATATTCTTTGACAATTTCCACGTGATGTTATTTTTTTTAACATATTATAGCTTCAAAAACTATAAATATCTGATGTTGTATAAAATCATATAAGTTGAGATATTTTTTGACCTTATAATATGTGCTTGCAGTAAATATAATGGCTAGGTGAAGTTACCTAGATATAAAGCTATCTAATTAGATGATAGTAATAACGACCTGCACATGCGAAATACCTTACACCTGCAGTATCATGACGTCATTAATAATAGTTATCTGTATGACATCATCTCTATATGAAAGATGTTTTCAATCAGTTGATCTTTATAATATTTTACTTATATCTTTATATATTTTTCAAAAATGTATTTTATTTTCTTTCTTTTTATTTGCATATCACACTTGCAATAAATAAGTGTACACTGATTGTTTTAGTCATTATTACAGTGATTGCTTTGAATTCGTTTAGGTCATTTATGTATTTTTCCCCCATTTGTTTTTATTTGGTTTCAGATTTTGGAATTACCGAATTGAAAAAAAAATGGTTTTAGGGTGTAAATGCAGGAGTAAGAGATTTTGTAATAGAATCCATTTTTTATGATTCTATATTATATAAGTAGTTCATTTATGAAATGTTACGAAATTGATAATTTTTAATGTTTTGTGATTTTGGACTGTATAGACTTCAAATATTTCCTAAACTATATAATAAGCTAAATACAGATAATATATGTATGTTCATAGGCAAATTGAGTATAAATCAATTGAGTGTAAACTTTGCATAGTTTTGAATGTTTATAATAATAATCTAGTTCACTACGTAAGATGTCGCAAAAATCAAAATAAGTGGAATAATTCGCTTTAAATCATGGTTTGCTCTAGTACAAGAGAAAACAAAACCATCTTTGTAAACATTATATAATCAGAAGCATCTTTTTATATATATATTGTCAGGCCTTCACGGGGTCTGCGAGAACACTTGAATAAATTAATCACTCCTTACAAATGGAAATTAGAATAATACTTAATATATAACAAATCCTACTTTCAACTCCACACAGATCGTGAGCACCATAGAATACTGCACATCAAAATTAAGAACAGCTTTGCGGGCCAAAAACCGCAGAATGACACATAAATGTCAGGGAATCATTAATGAAGTTGAACAAATTATATATATATGAAGGGAGGTGTCATTGTTTCTACATAACTGATCTGAATTAATGTTTTGTAACCCTTTTTTCCAAAAAAATATATTATAGAGAGGTATAATTTATTATATATATATGAAGGGAGGTGTCATTATTTCTACATAAATGATCTGAATTAATGTTTTGTAACCCTTTTTTCAAAAAAATATATTAGAGAGAGGTTTAGTTTATTATATTTTTTATGAAACCGAGTGTAGTTTAATAATATAATTGGAGTGTCGTAAATGACTATAAACCACTTTTGTAAATTACCATTTCATTTAATTTTATTCTAAATTAAAAAAAAATAGAATTACACATAAAAAAAAAATTCTATGATTTTCCATGATCTATCATTTTCAACAGTGAAAATCATTAACCATATGAATTATACATGTAGGTCGTATAACTAATTAGATGCGATTAACAAATTGAACCCTGTCGCTATAATTACAAAGAATCATTTATAGGTTGAATAGAATTTCTAAATAACCTAAGTTTGTTCTTCAATAATGTGCGATTCATCTAAAAAAAAAAAACCACCTTATTATTTGTTAATATTTATACTTCAGTTATAATTTATTCAAATCAAAAAATAATTTCAAAGAGATTCCTGAAAGAAACAAAATATCTCTCTTTATAATGTTAAAGGAAGCAACAAAGAAAAACTACAGAGCAGAATATTACTAAAGAAGGAAGCGTTAGTGATAATGAATCTATTTCGTGGCATTTTAAGAGCAAAATGCGAAATACCAAGGTATGAAAAATTTATTCCAGCAATCAATCACCGATTTCAATCAACGTTATAAAATTGTCCCTGTTACAGTTGCTAATTTTTTGATAGATCATCTTTACGCCGCGAAGTCAGAAAGCCAATCATTGTGTATATACAATTATCAGATTCTATTTCCCCTCATTATATAAAATTTATAACATTATCTCTCTCCTTCACTCTCACATCTATTTTTAGAATACAGAAAATCAATAGCATATCTTTACTTTATGAAATTGTGTCTTTCGTAAAGCTTTACTCTTATCGATTTACTTACATCGATATATTTACTTTCTTATTGATGTTACAATTTTTAAAAGAAAATGTTTTGTTAAATAATAATTGACACATTAAATGTGGTTCAAGAAACAAGTAATGTCATACATTAGGCAACACGTTGAAAACCTTGAGAAAAAGTAATTAATTACGTTTTTGTCCCTATGCACTTGTGGTAAATGCTTATTAGAATAAATTGACCATTCAAGTAAAAAAAATGTGCATTTAAATATGGAATAAGAATGTTTATACCACACCTACAATTCAGTTTAAATTGCCATGAAGTCCACGAGTTAAAATTTAATTTTTGAAAAGAAAATTCATGGCAATTTAAGTAAAGTTCTACTTACCTGTCGCTCATGTATTATCCTCTCATTTCCTTTTTCTTGTTTAAACAAAAGAGGGGAAGGAGGAAGAATTTAGTGCCTTCAGGATGATCAATCAACACAATGAATTGACGTATGGTCTTTAAACAAAACTTGTTATCCAAACTGTGTATTCCTGTCGTCTGTCAAACTCGAAATGCCCTGAACGTAGCAAGTGAATTATATATATGAATGTACCTTCACACAACAGTTTACCTAACAGGTTATTTTCATGGAATATGAAGTGTACACTTATTACCGTTGCCAGGGTTAAAGGTGGTAGACGCACATCTTCGCCTTCACGCGCTTAAAAAGTTTTATTTGAATAAATGAAAAAAAAAATATTATGTTTTCTACACATATTGTGTATTTAACGACAAAGCAAACTTAGTAAGTTTCCAACATCAGATGGACTTATAAGTCACATGCTAGTAGTTATAGTTCTAAAAACAAGTGAAGGTATGGTGGGAGTTTAGTCAAAGTTTTCATCTCCTCTTAATCATACCAACTTAGAATGACATAAAAAAAACAAAGAACAGAAAAAAGAGACAAAGTGTATGTGTGCATGGGACACTAGCGGATATGGATAGGTCAAACTAAAACTATTCAAGAAGGTTACAACTTATTTACGATCCTCGAATCAACATCCATCACAATTTGAATTTTTATTATCGTCCAAACAGCTTCTCATGAGTGATCTAAGATTGGCCATGATTGAAACATCTATAAATTTCGTTGTGTTAATGAAGAAGAAAGGGGACATATAAATTCTTCAATGGGTGCATGTGATAGTACGTATATGGTCAAGAAACATGAACTCAAATTCAGTAATTTGTTATACTTGCATTTATTGATATAAGATGGCATCGAAAGTTAATACTGAAATTCATACATTTCAAATAAAGATCCTGTTTTTCTGTGTTTAATCTTGAACATTCATTATAAATCCTTTGTGGTTTTTGCAGATAAAAGAATAACAATGATACAGCGTCCATTAAATTAAAATCAAATCAATCTATATAAATAAAACGCATTTTTTTTGTGATTCAACGCCTTACAATAAAGATCCCCGAATCAAGCATCCATCACAATCTAAATGTTTATTGTCCTCCAAACAGCTTTTCTTGATGTTCCCAGAATGAACATGTGAATTTCATCATGATGATGAAGACGAACAGGAACCAATAAATTTTCAATGAGATGTATGTTTGTGAAAGTACATACATTATATTGTACGAAAATATGACCTGAAATCCTGTTATCAAATTGATATCAAATTGAATGAAGAGTGTATTCAGGCTTTCACACAGTTGAAGTGATTTTTTTATCAAACATTGTTTTGTCAAACTTTAAACACCTATTGTCATCTCTTCTTGACAAACGCTGAAAAAAAATGAAAAAGACACAAATTCCAATTTAATTAAAGTACATCGCTCTGGCTCCCTTATTTTAACATTTGACAAGACACCAAGAAGAGAGTAATGATTAGATAGAACATGTTCATAATGCATGACGTTTGCTGTTAAATTCTTTTTACAAAATATAGCCGACATGCATGCATTTCATAAAAATTTCTGAGTGTTCCAATAATCATACACTATCCAGAAGTGATTCCCCGATGATAATGTGAATAATTATCTTAAAAGTTCCTTTTATTTACTTTTTTAACATTATTTTCTCTGATTTCTTTCATTTTCTGAAGTTTTCTTTAAATAAAACGCTTCTACATTAAAGTATACCACATTTTGACCCCCACTCTTTTAGAACGATATTGGTTAAAAAGATGCAGCAAAGTTTAAATGTTTATAGAATAGTATTATTACGATTCATTTGAAAGTTTTTTCTATTAGTCTATTCGCGTTATTACGCCTTTTGGTAGGAACAGAAAAATAGTATTCCCGTAATAAACTCCAAATGATGTTCTGAAGTTTAACAGCTTTTTATTATGTTTACTACACTTTGTATATTTCGTCAACAGTGAACGATATTTAGCTTTATTGTGAGAATAAATTTGATTTTCATTGTGTCAGTAAATATCTAGCATCTAAATCGAACTGTCGATTAAACTGTCTTGATGTTTGTGAGACTTCGTTAAGGCTGATTGATCAAACTGATGACTTGTTTATACATATGTTTATTTCTCAAATACAATGCAGGCGTTGATATTTACCTACTCTATGTATACGATTGAAGCAATTTTATGACGGATTCAGCTGTGTTGTGATAGATGGACGTGAAAGATCGGACTGGTTTGAGATAAATATTGGAGTCAAACAGGGCTGTGACATGTCTGGATTCGTGTTCCTTGTTGCACTTGATTGGGTGATGAGAAAGACAGTAGAATATGGAGAAAGAGGCATCAGATGGAATTTCACATCAAACTTGATGACTTGGATTTTGCAGCGATGGCATTGGATTATTAAGCTGAAAGGCACATCCAAGAAAAAACAGAAAAATTAGAGCAAACTGCTAAACGAATAGGATTAAAGATAAATGTCAACAAAAGTAAGATAATGAGAATAAACCCAAATCAAAACCAACCAATAAAGATAAGCAACATAGATTTAGAAGATGTGAACAAATTTGTATACCTTTGCGCAACTGTTTCACAACAAGGAGGGGGCATGGAGGATGTGAGAGGTAGAGTTTCAAAAGCAAGATCAGCCTTTATAAAACTTAAGAAGATATGGAACTCCAACATCAGCAAGACATTATAATTCTTAATATATATTAGATATAAAATTATATAAGACAATAGTCACTCCAGTGCTAATGTAGGGATGTGAAACGTGGAAGATGAACAAAGGGGATGAAAAAAGAATAAATGTATTTTAGAATAACAGACTGAGACAAATTCTCAAGATCAAATGGCAGGACAAAAATAACAACACAAAAAATATGATAACAAGAAATACTACGACTATCGAACATGAAACCACTGAGAAAGAGAGGAAGACCCAAAACAACATGGAGAAGAACAGTCGAGAAGGAGAGAGAAGAAAGTGGATGGAGATCCTGGGCTGAGGCGAGGGTTGTGGCTGCGGACAGAGATGGATGGAGACGTTCTGTTAATGCCCTATGTGCCACAAGGCACGAAGCGGATAGGTAACATGTATAAGTTTAAAAAAGCAAAAACAAAAAACAAAAAACTATGAACATTCGTTTCCTTTTGTTATGAAATTGGAACCAACTAAATTTCCTTAAGGTTTTCTTTTTTAAGATATACATATCATAATTATTGAATGTTCCTTACTTGATTTTTAAATTGGCTAGATTTAATGTTAAGTTATTATAGGAATGAAATCAAGAGCTACATAATATATACGAACATAACATGGGTTGAGAAATTTGCGCTTTTTAGAATTACAATGTATATTAACATTGTTCCAGGCCAATTTATATGAAAATAAATTAGGTAGCTATTGAATTGACGTCTTGTAATTCAAGTCTCCATTGAAATACATAAATAAAAATAACGTTTCTTTAAAATAGATAAAATTACAAAATAGTTTATTAAACCATGATGAGATCGAAGAAACGATGTAATTATTGAAAGTCATTTTGGGTTTAAAAAAAGGGTCAATTGATAAAATCAATTCTTTTGTTTTTCTTAATGTTTAAAATTTTGATTGTTAAAACACCAACTAAACAGAAGAACAAATTCATATAGGTAAAAATGACAAATTCACTTACGTTAAACATCTCCAAATTTCCCCAGTTAACCATACTGAAAACATGATTGTTTTAAAAAGACATAATAAATGATAGAAGTTAATTTTCCTGTTTTCTTTAACATTATTTACCACAAATAACAGGTAAGTGAAAAAATATTTAATGTAATAGTTAGATGAAATATTTAGGAACAAAAAGAACAGAACAATGTAGCTGTTTCTTAATCTTACTTTAATATAATCTAACACATGATATTTTTTCAGTGGCTATTAAAAAAAACAACACCAAACATATGTTTTTTTTCCTGTTTTATTCAAAAGCTTTCGACTGAAGTTATGACGTCAACGTAAACAAAGAAGCATCATGTACTGGAATACATAATGATTGCCGGATTGATGAAAACAGGTTATTTTCGAAGTATCTTAAATATATTCAAAAGACGTAAATGTGAATGCGCACAACGAAACGCAAAAGGTTACATTAAGACTTACCATACCAGAACGATACATCAGAAGAAATGTGCAACATTAAAAACAGAGGAACGAATGATGAAGATTTTAAAAAGGGTGAGAACACGAATGATAGAGACATTCAGCAAGGACAAAAACGATAGAAATATATGTATGTCTCACAATATGGTTTTTAAAAAAACGACAGAGCATTGCTTATCACCAGATTTTATTTTTAATATATATTTGCATAATCGTGACAATGTTTTAAAGAAACAGGTATAATGAAATATTTCTGATATTGATATAAAAGTGATGTCAAATAACACAAAATAAATAGGTTATTTATGTAGTTAACAATGTTTTTCAACATAAGAAAATTATATCCAAGTTTTTATACATGCTTATACATCAAAGAAAATTGGTATGCTTAATATTTCACGGAGAGTTCACACTATAAATAGAAGAAACACAAATTATCGACCGAAAGCTTGAATTTTACCAAGCTCTGTCACCCTTCATTACACTGTATATCGATTGATGAGAATCCATCACTCTAGGTTTTTTTAGACCCCACAACGTGAAAATATCTATTACAACCAAACGTAAATTTTTAACGGCCCCAGATCCATTTTGAATTGTTGAGGTAAGAATGCAAGGTTAAACGCAAATGTGGATATTGATAATAGCAACAACCGAAAAACGATGAAACGTGAAACGATGAATTTGTGGTTTATAATACATTACTTCTTACTTTTGAGTAATTAATAATGATTGTACTTATTAGCATTCGCATATGTATATTTACCTCATTTGTACCTGTATTTTGTAAAGTAGTTGCATTTAGTCTATTAAAGGAAGTGTAATTGGTTTTCAGTCTATGTTATTCTTTAACACACATCTGCTATTATTATATCAGTATTTATCCTGTGGTGAGCCCCCTCTTTCGAAATGTTACCTGTATAATTCACCCATACCGAACCTCAACTCACTGGACCTTTAAAATCATAGCCAGTCCGTGCAACACGACACGGCATTCAACGTGGAAGGACTCAACCTAGACTTCTCCCGTCTCTTTAATGTACATGGTCCTGGCACAATTTTTACTTTGCTTAAAGCGCTCTTGTTTATTATGCCCATGATCCAGCTTCTCTGAGGTAAGTCTTATTTTCGTTATAATTATTGTGTTTTTAATGTTATTGTTTTAAAATGCAGTAAATATCTTAAAACATCAAGTTACGAAGTGTCTTGGTAATTTTAACTTAAAACCATTCACGTTTATCATTAAATATCTTTACAAGCTGTTAATCTATATTTAGCAGTCTTATTTATGGTGGTCTATTTATGTCTTTATGTACATGAATGACATATGTTCCGTTGGTCTCATGTTAGTAAGTATAAAATATGAGTAAGTGTACGTGTATCCACACGTAAAGTAATGCATGTATATCATGTATGTAATGCATAACAGAAGTTACGAGTAAGTAAAATGACTATCATTGAGACATAAAGTGTTTGTGTATATGCTACGTGTTAGTATGGTATCCACCTTGTGACATAAGTATGTATTTGAACAATTTACAGGTCTAATGTCTAAGTCTTCCTGGTAGTTTCCTGGTGTTTTTACATAGCTACATCGTAGCTTCATGGAGACATCTTAGTCATTGAATTGAGCATCAGCCTCTTACAAGACCATCACCATTAGAACCATATCTGAAGGACATTCTCCATAAAACCTCCATACACTAACCATCCACCAACTAAGCTGTGATCTCCTCCACTATCGGATACATGGACAAATCATTGTTTCCATCATGTATTATACAATTATGGACTTGTAGGTCAGACACATAAAGTGATATCGACCTCGCAAGCTCGGTCGATATCACTTTCTGTGTCTTCGGTCGATATCACTTGAAATGGGTCCATATAACCACATATTGACCGTACAATGAAGTCCATAATAGTTATATTATATAATCACTTGCACCACATTTATGGCTGTCAAGAATTTCGTTTATACAAAAAGTAATGGAATTGTACATTATGACTTCAAAATAATATGCTATCCTTTAAAATCCTCAACGCATCAATTGCTAATTCAGGCTATCCCTATTTTGATAATCACGACTAACATACGACATTATTTACAACCCTGTCATCATTTAATATTTACATTCAGTGTATATTTAAGGTCTTCCGTCTTCAGCGGAAGACCTTACTGTTATTCTACTGTTTCTCATTCTTCTATTATTTAAATATTCTTCTTGGTAGACACCCTTAATTTCTCAGCCATTTCTCCATCGATTTTAATGATTTTTACAGGGATGATGTCTTAGGTGAACCTCTCATTGCATACAACTTTTTGTCTGAAAATTCAACTCCGCTTCTGAATTATCTCCCTTTTTCATGTATTTTGGGACATGATATTGTCCACGCATCTCCTCAGAAACCGTTATAGTTAAAGACTTGAAATTTATGTGCAAGATAGAGTGGTTATGGTAGATTTGCATGCTTGTTTTAGATTTGACTAGAAATCATTGTCCTGGAAGCTCGCCTGAACCTGAAAATGTTGATGTTAACTTTTTTGACAGTTTTTTGGGAAATTTGAGATTTGATCACGAATATCTTTCTTGTCATAAATATTTTGTTAACATATGTAGAACATTAAAAGTTTATATAAACAAGACCTTTCAACTGACACCAAGCAAAAGGGGCTGACCCCTCATATTAGGGGTCCAGAAGGGTCTAAAGTCTTTCATCTATATCTCTTTAATAAGAAACATTTTGTAATGTGATATAGAAGCAAAAATGTTAATCTTCTAGCTCTTTATCTACGCATGTTAAAAGTTTTCGGATATGTTACATAATTAGGGGTTTTGAGGGGCTAGAAGTCCAATATTTTGATCATTTATATCTTAAAAAGGAGAAATATTTTGAAAAGCATTACATAAGAGAAGATGCTAAGAATAGTGTTCGTAATAAAACTTAACCATCAAAGTTTCGTCAAATGGACCCTACAGGGAGATAAAGGGTCGGCCCCTAAAGCAATCTTTCCCAAATATCTCAAGAACGGTAACACATTTCTAAACACTTAATGAACAAAATGTGTTTAAAATAATAAGATCTTTCAGTTGATATCAAGAAAAAGGGGCTGAAAAAAAAAAAAATGAAAAAAGATAAAGAAATAGAAGAAAATTGTCTGTTCAGAATCAAGAGATCTTTTTTTATTTCATTTTACAAATCATTTAGCTGGTAAATAGCAAAATAAAGGTCATACATGTATCTCAACTTCTAAAATTGGAAGGAAGACCTCCTCGTTGCTCGCAACGAGATCATGTCTAGTTCCTCTTATGTTTGCATTGGAAATCTGCGACGTTCAATTTTCTATGAATACACTTTGATAATTCATGCGCCATGTGCACAAATATAAACTTCTCCACGTGTTTTGAGTATATTTATTTTCGTAAGATTAAATGAAACGTTTAATCTTACATAACCAATTTGATATGTAGTTTTGAAAAAAAATCATTACATTATATCTATTCCTTAAAAAATGGGATTTTTCTCTACAGAGTTTCTGGCACTATATTTTTAGTCGCGGAACCGAACTAAAAAAGATGTTAATATGGCTGTTCCATGTATGTTTCATATCCCTGACTGAGAGCGTATATATTGGCTTTACAGCAACGATACACATATATTTCATACAAATAGACATCAGTATGAATATAAATATAAGCATTGAATGCTTATTTTTGGATGTCGTCGATCCTATGACACACCAAGCGGTGCAGACAAATTATCATACCGCGCTAACGCGCGGTATTCAATTTGTCTGCACCGCTTGGTGTGTCATAGGATCGACGACATCCAAAAATAAGCATTCAATGCTTAAATAACAGCATACTGCAGTACAGTAAATACTGTATAGAAGCGAGAGGCCGACCTCGCTGCACAGCTTACTATGACGTCATCTGCCTCTTGATGACGCACTAAATGATCGGAGAGTAGGCTATCAATATCAGTTTTAAAAAACAACCAAAAATAGACATTATAGATAAAGGGAATAAGATAGAAGAATATTTTGCAAAATATTATTTTAATATTCTGTATTTAATAATTCTCATTGGTATCTAGTGTTTACAAAGCCTATTTTTGTTGATACTGCCGAGTCGTGTGATATCATATTCCGCGGATGCGCTTTCGCGTCGATATCGTAAAAGGACGAATATCACGTGACGTACTTTCAGCCAATGAAAATGACGAAAATTATTGTCTTATATAATATTTTATAATTTAGGACAGTAAACAAATATAGACCATTCCTGTAAAATCAATCTTTCTTTTGAGGGTCGTGATATCTTAATACCCCCATCTCACTTGGTCATCGGCGACAGCTAATTTCACGATGCTGATAAAACTTTGTCAGTAAGCGTATTCTGATTGGGCAGGAATTTAAGACGATCTTGTATCAATATTTTCTTTACATATACTTAATTGTTAAATTTAGTTCTTTCTTCTGGCATTTAAAACTTCACGAATCACTACTCCCATGTTTAAGCTACATACACTGACGTATATACCTTTAAAGCAGTTTTCCTAGAGGTGTCTCATATGGAGAAATAAGTCCGATTTGTCTAATTTGCATACAGCCGCCATCTTGGATTTGAGGCTACAACTATTTCAAAGTAATGTATAAGGAACATTTACAAATGCTCAAATAACTCAGAAACTTTTACGCCGGAACATTTTGCCATGGTATGAATTTCACCTACACACCGGTAGAAAAAAAAATGACCTATTCGATTTAAAATTGGTTTATTTTCTATTGTGCCATTTAATATGAAAGTTTGAAGCGAGAGATGAAACATTTTCGTAGTAAAATAGTGAATTTAGGGGATTATTACCAATTTCAACACATAATTTCGAATTTTTTAATTGATTTCAGCGAGTTGCCATGGTGCTTCCTAGTATTTGATATTTTAAACTTTAAATTAATCTACATTTTTATTTATTTATTATTAAAATGAATGTGCCAATAAGTTTTAAAAAATGCCTTTTTGGGGGTGCTGCTTATAGGTAAACGGGCGCCAAAAGGGCGTTTAAATTATTCTTACGAAATTTAAGTGAACAGGAATCAGTCTCAGTTTCAAATGAAGCCTCTCTACTTTGAAATTTTTTCACAGACAGAACACTTAGATGTTTCCTTCTTTGCTTCTGTTGGAAAATTTCCGTGCATGCGATAACTTTCTGAAATAAATGTTTGCATTGTGGCGCCCTTTGCACTATATGCATTGTGACGTCAGATTTACGTTAGTGTGGTTAATAAATATTAATGAGAAAAAATCGGACTTATTTCTCCATATGTGGTTATACACATGCCACCAGTTGCAGTTATATTTCCAGAATAGTTCAAATTACAGTTTGTTTTTTTCTAAATATCTAAAATACAGAAAAAAGGATTTAACCACTGTGATGAAATAAGCATTTTTACTTCTACAAGGATCTTACTTTAAAAAAAATTAAGGAAAACTAGACAAAATTGCTAGATTTGGTATTTTGCAGCAATTTACCCATTAGCTGATATACACAATATTGAAGTTTCTTTAAATGAAATCGGAACTTTTTCAGTGTTCGATTTTATTGTTCCTCGATAGCTTGTATTCACATAGATATCTTTGATATTGTTTACAGATTACTTTGTTGAATACTGTTACCTTTACTATTTTCCGCTGTTTTACTCTCAAAATATTCTTTTAGTTACAATCGATAAATCGATAACTATATAAGTATTATGAACTAAACTGGCAACAATTGCAACCCATTATTATTAATCAACTATTGCAATTTTTAGCTGGAAAAGTATTGATTATATTTAAAGGATTTTTTAAAGGAAAAAGTAGAAATTTTTTAATGTATTACAGTCATATAAAGAATGGTTTAACATGAAGAGATATTTGATATACTAACATTATTCAATGGTAAGAAGAGTCTGTTGGCTTAAAAACTATATTCATATTTCTATTATATTATCTTGTACTTTACTGAAGTTGTGTTCATACACCATTTTGGCAGAGCTTGTGGCGAACGTCTTAAATTGTGGTATGGAAACATAATAGAAATATTGGTTTATAGCTGAGTCAAGAAAATAATCTTATTTTTAATGACGATGTACAAGTAAATTTTTGACGATTATAAATTAAACAAAATATTTTTGTTTTGAAACTGCATTGTGTTTCTGCATGAATTTATATTTCAATATGTAAAACATCTTATAAAATGACATGTGTTGTCTGAATAAATACCGGGTGTCCTTTTAGAGGTTATACACTTAACAAGATAGTAATGTAACACTTTCAGTGTTGGGTGATCTAAGAACGAATGTCAATTTGTCTTCTTCTTGCATGTTTTACATCATCTACGCAAGCTTGATAATCAGTACTTTGTGACTGTTCCCAACCTTTGATGCATTAATGAATTCAACTTGTGCATTTTTACAGTTGCAAACAATTGACAACTGTGCCATTTGGTCGCAATACCAATTAGTCTGACATCAATCTGTGTATTTCCTTTTCTAAACGTAGCTATATAAATTAAAGTTTCGATGGATCACTAGATAATCCAAACCAGAACTGCTCTAAGTTATGTGGGATTTAGAGCACAAGCGCATCAGGCTTTAGAGATACCCATGTAACTGCCATATAATTTTTTTATTAAACTAGAATTACTTCTTTATGTAAATCTAAACAAAATTGTTTAATGATTTTCCTTGATTGTTTTTTTATTTAAATGCTTTCTTTATCAATAAAAAATTGAAACTAGTGTAAATGCCTTCGCCTTAGGTGCATTTGTTTCAAACTTCACATATGGAAGGTAATTGCTTAAACATATTTCATTTTTGATGCCTCTGACTTTGTGGTAAGTTTTTTTTATCTATATAATATATCAAAATGAAATATAGATCTCTAGAAGAAAAAAACGTTCAGGACATTAACAGTTACAGTCTTACATCACTTAATATGAGAAACTTATGAGAAACTTAATTTCTCTAAAATAGATTTTTACATCTTTGATATTTTATTTCTCATAGAAAATGTAGAAGATATGTAGGAAAGATGTTTATTCTACAATAAATACATTTTATTTAATTTCTAGATGTTCCTAGAGGATTTACATCAATGCAATACTGTGGAATTATAAAAAAAAAAATTCGTAGTGTATCAATTATCGTGGTATTCGTGGATAGCCCTCCCTCAAGAATTAACATCCTCGACGAAAACAAATTTTTAAAGAGTTAGTTATCTTATTGATACTGAAAACCGACGCATCCACGAAATTACATCTCCGCGAATAAGCAAAAAACCATCAATCCAAGAAAACTGGCCCCCCACGAATTTAAATGATTCCACAATGGGTGTATCGCTCTTAAGATAATCATTTTTCACTGTTATGTTTATTTTTCAAAGTAAAAAGTACAAGAGTCAGCCTAAACCAACGAAAATGTTATCTAAAATATCATGTTATAGATGAAATTTCTTTGTAATATATATCATAGAAGTTTCGTAGAACTGCATTTTAGAGGGGTGCAAAAAGCCGTCGTAACCCAATGCATACGTGTTCGTTATTCAGCGCTGTGTTAAGAGGTCATTTATCGACAATACCTAACAAGAGTAGTGCCACATGGGGAAAAAGCGTGATGATGTCAGTAAGCCATGGCTACAAAAATGACAGATATATAGGTTTCACATGAACGCTTAATTTTACAGGGGAGTATAAATACGGGACTTTCATACTAGAGAGCAAAGGAAGATAATTCACTATAGCATTTGCAAAAGGGGATAGACAATTAGTGTACGTAATGTCCCACAACATAATAGCGCTTTAACAAACGTCAGTTTTTAATGTCATAGAATGAAAGGTTAAAATGGCATTAGAAAATTAAAAATCATGCAGAAACATTGTTGAAAGAGTTATAACTGTAATTGTCTTTACCTACATGGATTTGTGCGAGAAAAGGAAAAGAAATGATTTTGCTCTGGAAAATACCTACTTGAGTACTTGGACCACTTTATATTAGAGAGAGCAAGTATGCCCAAACTTAAAGATAATGTACTATTGTTTTTTTCTTGAAGTCCCTTTGTTTAATGTGGTCCTCATTCTGAAACTTCAAATGAAATAGGTCAAGTATTCTTAAATTTGGCTGAAGATATTGATAAGGCAACTTGAGGTTTTGTTTTCTAAAATGTAAGGTAATTCATTCAAACTGATGAATATATCTTTTTTGATTTACAAGATGTTTACTTACAAAATTTTGAGGATGATTTTCTTCTTTTTATACGGTATATTCACCGTGTACCTAACTTTGCAAATTGCATTTATTGCAAACAGTCATATCATCATTGTTGGATCTTTTTGTAATGTCACAACTTAATTCCGTATATGGCTACAAATTAAGCAACTTTGTTTGAGACTCGATCAGGTAAAACTGCGATCTGTACTATGCTGAAGAGGCTGTACTAGGTGAGAATCTTCTAGTGTAGAAGATAAGCTGAGACTTCAATACTAGAAAACAGATTTTTACTATACAATGGAAGATCTAGAAGAAACAAGGACAAAACAGACAGCAAGGAAAATCAAGGTTTATAATTGGTCAAAGCGAGCATCTCAAAAACCCTACAGTAGGTAGCAGGAATTGTATTCAATCATGTCCGTTATAACACAATTCTGAATATAATAGTAGACGAAGGCATAAGAAAGGTACAGAAATGGCGTGTCCTAAACACATGAAGAATGGCGGTATGGTAAATACATTGTCAGTTTCATTCCCTGTAGGTTACTTACTTCTGCGTTACACTGCTCATTACCATGATGTAAGAAAAATAAGCTTTTCTTTATGGTGTTATAAAATGACCACGTTTATAAATAAAATATCAAGCGTCTGTCTTGATGCAGTTCTTTGAGAAATTGTGATAAGGAACTAGACATAAGTGTAAAAATGGTACTATATCCTGATTCGTTTATGAAGATTACTTTTATAAACATAATAATGTATAATTAAATTAACCAAGTGGTGAAATATTGATATATTGATTGATTGCCGAATTGTCCACGGATTTTTCTCCGTTTTTCCCGATCCTGATACTTTTCCCAAATTACGACATTTTCCCCGATAATGACATTTTTACCGATATGACATTGGGCGCGCGGCGGGTGTGACCGGTCGACAGAGGATGCTTACTCCTCAATGGCACCTGATCCTACATCTATCTTTTTTAAGAGGTCCGTGTTTGATCTGCTCCTGTTTTGTAATTTTCCTTTGGACTTTTGAATTGAACACTGCATGTCATATAAAGCTTCCCTATTCTGCTTAATAATGTAAGTATACATCACTTAACGTACGGAGAATACAATTGTCTATCTTTTATAATAATTTGATATGTTTCATTGAATTAAAATTTGTTTTATTAACTGTGACTGAAATTCATTCATTTTTTTTTTCTATTGCTAAGGCCACAGTTGTTAAACATGTACTTAAGTGACATAACATATTTTTGTAAAAATAATCAGTCATAAAATTTAACAAAGAATATGGTACAATTTAATAGTGCTACGTTATAGAAAAAAATTCAAGAAGGATAAATCTAACATGACGTTGAACAAATTAAAGTAACCGAAAGTATAAGAATATGCAGTAGGTTTTTTTGTATATTTAAAACAAAGTTTGATTCTCAATCATTCTAAATCCTTTGTAGTAGCAATAGTATACATTATCTTGAAATTATTACATGTGAAGCTGCTTTTTAAATAAGAGAAGTTGTACCTCTGTGTTATAGATGAATTTAAGGATGTTGATTCTATTCATTTTTTATGATAGTAAAAAAAATCCTCATTCTGGCAATTCTTAACCAGATTCTGGCTATAAATATATTTAATGTTTATAAGAAAGCCCGTGCAAAATGTTTAACGTAGACTTTCAAAATCTTATGCTGCACGTATTTTCATTCCATTCTTATATTGTCCTGTTTACGGGGGACTATCTTCTCCAAGAAACATACTTCAAGCCTTTAAAGTACATGTATAATGGTTCACGATAGGTTCACTCGGAAAAAAAATGAAGCAATGTGAAAAGTTAACACCCAGACAACGATACAGACACAAACAATTAATTATCATTTTCAATTTAGCTTTACTGTTTATATAATCTGAATAAAACTTTTAAATTTTTTATTGGTAACTCAATAGAATCCGACATTGATGATTTAAGTGGAAACTGTGTCATTTAACTGAAAAGTCTTTAATGATCTTAATTGTGACTTAATGGTTGTACTAGGCCATTTAATCCCCTTCAAGTCACTTTTTAGTCAACTTTCAGTTATAGGACAGAGTCATGTAAAAGTTCTCATGCATTCAATGACATTTAGTATTTTCTGTTCAAATACAATTCTATAAAACCTGACCATATTTGATTTTCTTTTATTTTATTTGCATTTTATTAATGAACAAGAACGTATGAGGAAATGTTTATGTCTTTTTAAAGAAATATAGAAGAGTTTTCATTTAAAACAATGTTATTAGGGTCTTCCGTCTTCAGCGGAAGACCCTTCTATTATTCTATTGTTTCTTTTTTTTTTCTTTACAATTTTTGTGCAGAAGATTTCTCGGAGATGGGTCGTCCGATTTTCGTCAAATTTTCAGCATCGATCTATTATCATTTGTAGTTTGTACCCCATTTTTGATTTTGTTAAAATCACTTCCGGTTTGGAGTTATCCGCCATTTTGTCTTTTTTCTTGACTTCTTGTCCACGCAACTCCTCAGAACCGAGTAAAGATAGAAAGCTGAATCTTTCAGGAATGATAGAGGACATGCTAGTGTAATCTCTCTAGGACAAATTATTGTCCGGAAATTCCCAGAACGGAAGATAGCTAAGATCAAAATATCGGTCAAAAATTTTCAATGAATTTTCTTTAATCCACGCATCTCCTTAAAAATGATTAAAGAAATAACACTGAAAATTTACGGAATGATAGATTGTGCGTCTTATGACATCTTACTCAAATTGATTGGGTGAAATTTAAATTTTTAAAACATTTTAAACTCATTTAAATCGCGTTAAAATGACTTCAGACTAATTTTAAAACATAATATCTAAGTTGCGCTTGCAAGTCTGCGTCTGATGACATCTTTCCCGAATTAATTGGATGAAATTCAAATTTTTCAAAAAATTTAAACTCATTTAAATCGTGTTTAAATGACCTCAGACTAATTTCAAAACATCATATCTAAGTTTCGCTTGCAATTCTGCGTATGGTGACATCTTTCTCGAATTGATTGGATGAAATTTAAGTTTTTCAAAAATTTAAATTTATTTAAATCGTGTTAAAATGACCTCAGACTAATTTCAAAACATCATATCTAAGTTGTGCTTGCAATTCTGCGTCTGGTGACATCTTTCTCAAATTGATTGGATGAAATTTTAATTTTTCAAAATTTTTAAACTCATTTTAATCGTGTTAAAATGACCTCGGACTAATTTTAAAACATCATATCTAAGATGCGCTTGCTATTCTGCGTATGATGATATCATTCCTGAACTGATTGGATAAAATTTAAATTTTTCAAAACTTTTAAATTTATTCAAATCGTGTTAAAATGACCTCAGACTAATTCCAAAACATGATATCTAAGCTGCGCTTGCAATTCTGCGTCTGGTGACATCTTTCTCGAATTGATTGGATGAAATTTAAATTTTTCAAAAATTTTTGATTTATTAAAATCGTGTTAAAATGACCTCAGACTAATTTCAAAACATCATATCTAAGTTTCGCTTGCAATTCTGCGTATGTTGACATCTTTCTCGAATTGATTGGATGAAATTTAAATTTTTCAAAAAAAATAAACTCATTTAAATCGTGTTAAAATGACCTCAGACTTATTTTAAAACATAATACCTAAGTTGCACTTGCAATTCTGCGTCTGATGAAATCTTTCTCGAATTGGTTGGATGAAATTTAAATTTTTCAAAAAAATTTAAACTCATTTAAATCGTGTTAAAATGACCTCAGACTAATTTTAAAACATAATACCTAAGTTGCACTTGCAATTCTGCGTCTGATGACATCTTTCTCGAATTGATTGGATGAAAGTTAAATTTTTCAAAATTTTTAAACTCATTTTAATCGTGTTAAAATGACCTCAGATTAATTTTAAAACATCATATCTAAAATGCACTTGCTATTCTGCGTCTAATGACATCTTTCTCAAATTGATTGGATGAAATTTAAATTTATAAAAAAATTTTAAATTTATTTAAATCGTGTTAAAATGAACTCAGAATAATTTTAACACATGATATTTAAGTTGCGCTTGCAAGTCTGCGTATAGTGACGTCTTACTCGGCCTGATTGAATGAAATTTGAATTTCTATTAAATTTTAAATTCATTTGAATCGTGTTAAGATGACCTCAGACTAATTTTAAAACATAATATATAAGTTGCGCTTTTAATTCTGCGTCTGATGACATCTTTTCCGAATCGATTAGATGAAATTCAAATTTTTCAAAAAAATTAAATTTATTTAAATTGCGTTAAAATGAACTCGGACTAATTTTAAAACATCATATCTAAGATGCGCTTGCAATTCTGCGTCTGATGACATCTTTTTTCGAATTGATTGGATAAAATTTAAATTTTCCAAAAATTTTAAACTCAATAAAATCGTGTTAAAATGACCTCGGACTAATTTTAAATTATAATATCTTAGTTGCGCTTGCAATTCTGCGTCTGATGACATCTATCTCGAATTGATTGGATGGAATTTAATTTTTTTTTAAAAATTTTAAATTTATTTAAATCGTGTTAAAATGACCTCAAACTAATTTTAAAACATGATTTTTGTAATCCTCTTGCATTTCTGCGACTGATCACAAAATCATTGGATGAAATATAGGACTTTCGAAAATTTTTAAACTCATTTAAATCGAGTTAACATGACACCAGACAGATTTAAATCTCATCTCATCGTATCTTATGAGAAATTGGACGGAAGACCCACTCGTTGCTCGCAACGAGATCTCATCTAGTCTTTTCATTATTATTTGTTCTCTTCTCTGGAAAAAAAAATTATCCTTCCTTTTTCTGCTTTTTAAGATGCCTTCAAGATTAAGCATTGTGTTTACAATTTTTTAGGTTTAGTAACTAGTGCGATTTGTTTTGAAGGGTGACGTTAAAAAAACTTAACATACAAAAAAAAACGAAAAATGAAATATTTACATGTACGCAAGAAATTGTTCATCAACATGCTATCTTAATTAGATAATTGATTAATTCATCATGTTTCCACAACTGGCTAGACGAGTAAAACCTGTCTCATAAATGTGACCAGTTTCTTGTTTCTTCCATAATTTCTCATAAAAAAAAAGACATTGTAAACAACATATTTATCAAATGCAGCAAGTAAAAGTAATTTCTTTGTTTCTATATTCAAATGAGAATAGCCTAGATTTCATGGGCTGTATCAGACCAGGTGTGTTAGGTAAGAATATATTTTTCGATTGAATTTAAGAGTATAAAATAATTATTCGGACATGGATTTTTTACGGTGTAAGTAACAATTTAATTGACTTCTGTGGTACGTTTATCAGAAACCTTTTGATATCTACATGTATATTTGTAAGTTGTGACTCTGAAAGAAAATTATTTCATATGCAATTTTTTTATATTACATATGTTGCTGTCAATATGCAGTCAATTATTAGTATAAATTGTTGGGTTCATCCATACTTTGTTAAAAAAAACTTGATAGATCCAAAATGATTGTAGTTTCATTGCTTATGTATATAAGTATTCAATAACAATTATGTATCTTTTTTGCACAAAAATATTTTTAAGGTGACTTTAATATACATTTCCAAAGGCATTTACAAAACATTACTATGACAAACAATATTCAGGATATTATCATTTAGAACACAGACTAAAGTTTAAAAAAAATATGTTAGAGCATTCCATAAAAACTTTATCTTCTCTTGTTTTTTTTTTCATCAAACCTCAGTTATGTATTATTAATGTTAGAAGATTGATTAACATGTATAATAACATGCATAATAACCTTCCTATAAAGTTTCATTGGGAAAATCCCATTTTACTTCGTTTATCTACAGAGTAGTACAATGGACACTTAAATCCTATTGATAGCATGGTCGAGACCCGTTTTCATTAAAATTCGACGAATCTGCAAAAGTGACCAAATCACCGTATCTAAACAAGTGACGACTACGCTTGTCATTTCAACTAAAAAAGCAAGTAGTCTTTATTTTAGACCTATATTGATATCATCACATTTTGAAATATAAAGTTTTTTCTAATAATAATGCTTATCAAAAAAAAGCTTTTTAAAACCCGTCTAGATTTTTCTGTACTGTACTTTTTCGCTAAAAATTTTACTTAATTTTATCAGTATAACAATTGTAATAATCTTCAAATTTATCTTCTAATGCCATTTTTTAATAAGATGTTTTTACGGATCCGCCGACCCTATGTTTTGCAATATTGGAAAAAAAATAAAAATTCTATATAACCCTTTTTGAATTACCGCTGACCGAATTTCTAGTCAACCATTTTTTAATAATCCAGAAACGTGGTTTGAATTTTACATGTTGATCAAAATCATGTAAACGCTTTTAGCAGGGACTTTCAAGCTTGATTCTGATTTCAAACATCTTATCGAATGAGATTAAATTCACATGGTTGTGAAAGGAGAACCGGGTTTTGTCAGGACATAATCTTTAAATGTTTCAATGAGAATGGTAAATGTAGAACAGTTTAAGGGAATGTGGCGGAGGAGATCTTGGTTTAAAACATATGAATCCGGTGCTGGGACCCTCCATCTGACACACACGTGTCTTTACTTCGGGGTTTTGGCATCATCAGTGATCATAGACACAGAATGAAGTTTTTGACAGTTACTACAGTTTTGACGATAATTTAAGGTTAGTTCCAATTTATATCATGCTCCCTAATTTTAAAAACCAAATGTACATCTGTATTTCAAAATTAATTGTGTTAGAGAAAGTTAACATGTTAACTGTCACCTTTATATGCAATACATTAAAGGTAAGAGTGTCTCAGATTTTAACGATCGAGATTGATTGATGGGAGACCTGGATTAGAACTGTTGAAGCTATTTACTTTAAAGGAAGTTGCAACCTAAACCTCTGAACAGGACAGAATGACCAAATGATATTTGAATGCAGGTAGGCTGACATTAAAGCCTAGTGATGTGCTTAGACATGTGAAATAATTTCTTTGATATGCTTAGCCCTGTTTAATAACTTCTGTGATATGCAAAGCTCATAATTTCTGCGATATGCATAGCCATAGGGACATGGTGACGCTCAAACCTGTGATTTATCAAATATCAAATTTGTACACATTTTCCACATACTTTATATATCATATGCAAGGATGAACTTTTGGAAAATGTCCTTGTTCAAAAGTAAGTTAATCAAATTAAAAAGAAAAAATATAGAATTAAGCATTGGGCCATATTGACTTTCCCTTCCGTTCCAAAGCCATGCAAGCACAGGGAAATGTAAATACTGCAGCGTGGGCTTCTCTGGTAAACCTGATGTCTTCAAGAACTATATACTAGTATTCATTTAGATGCACTCTATTTGAATGCATACACATCAAATAACTTCAAATTATAACTCTTTTCCCAGTGTGTCAATCCCACTTTTATCATTTTAATTAAGACAGCAATTGCAATCACGTGACACTCAAATCAATGTCCAAAACAACTCTATTTGTTTACACGCGTAATTTCCGGATGAGTTTTAACGACTTGTAAACTGATAGGTGATGACTTATAATCCGTATAACGAAGTTTCGTATATTTATTCGCGTTTGCGTTCTCATAATCAAAAAGTAAAACATGTTTTTTGAGTCACTGTGTCACTTTAAATGAATTATTTCTATTTCAAATGAAAATATATTTGTGTCTTAATGTGCATCAGTATTTCGATATTTAAACCAGCTGTTACTATTTTAGATATTTTAAAGGCACTATCTAATTAAATTTATTTTTTGTGCAGATGTGTGGTTATTTTTGTTGTGATTTGGATATGGTAGAGGGACAGGACACTCGAATCCTGCCATACATATAAAATGCATGTGTATTAGGAAAGGAGGAATGAGCATATAGATCAAGGAAAATATATAAGACTGACCTGGGAATCAAACATAGGACCCCAACAAGTCTAATCAGGAACTCTACTACTGAACTACCCAGGTCGATACCCACGGTCCATATAGCCCCAATTGCTACATATATTCGTCTGATTTGTTCCTCCTGCTAGGATGATCAGCCTTCATCAGTGGGAAATGCCCCCCAAAATATGAAGAAATATATGTGTACAATGTTTGTCACTTGTATTGTAAAAGTTCGAAAAATGAAATTATTTTTTTTTTTGGGGGGGGGGGGGTTGTTTATTTATTTTTTGGGGTTTTTTTTGTCATTACGCAATGGACATTTTACCATAAAAATCCGTAAAACAACTTATAAAAAATGGCCTAAATAGACTCAAGTCTCTATGTTGATTAATGTTTTTAACATTTCTTTCAAATTTTACTGTGTGTTTCAGAAATTCTAACTCATGATCTCTTCAATTCTTCAATGTTCTATGCTTGGCATTATTTTAAAGGTATCAAAAAGAGCACTTAAGCATAGAGATTTGAGCAAGTCTATTTTCTGAGGTGAACTCGAGATATAACATTTTTACAATCTTTGTAATATGTACGGTCGTCGACCTTCCTTTTAGGAAAACAATTAGAAATGGGCAATGTATCCAGGCTTGAAATAATAAGATACATGTAAATTGTAGTACATAAAAATAAAAAGAATTTTTCTTGTAGGATTTTACTACATGTAGTACCTAAAATAAGTACTTTATAAATTACAAAACATGGAATGCTATTAAAAAGGATTTAATAATCATATAAAAACCAACAAACATTCATAAAACAAAAATGGATGTGCAAAGTGTTCAATAAATAAGTGATGATGATAATGATGAAAATTGTTATAGAATAGGATTCTCTGGAATTCAAGTTTTCTTCGGTACACAGCCGTTAAACATTTTTATCTGTAATAAAAAATGAGATTTTTTACTTTCTAAGTAAAAGATTTTCAATATGAATTGATGTTTAAGTTTTCATTAAATAATTTTGAGGAAAGTTAAACAAAAACTCTAATTTTTTTTCGATGAAAATTGTATTGATATTACATCAGCTTTTATGAAAATGCAAAACTTTTAAGGTGGTATGGGACACCTCCATGATGTGACGTACTATTTATCGAAATAAACAATAAAATTGAGCGTAATTTTCTAAAATCTTTCCCTTATTGTCATCTAACAGCGTAGCGCAGTGGGTTACATGGTTAACTACGAATCTGTAATTTCTGGATTTTAATATTTTAATCTTTCCAAACATTTTTGAAACGTATTTTTAATTAAATATTGTAAAATTCGGAAATTCTAAACCGGTGGAAGTATCTTAATTATATTGTACTTTAATACACATTAATATCGACAGATGTCCCATACAACCTGTAGATGATAATGAATGCAATTTATTCCCGAAAGAGTTATCTTTCGTTCCAAAACACATCAATAATCATGCTTAAACTAAAGACATCATATCCGTAACATTTCTTCCCTGTTTAATATCAGTTTGCTTATTTAAAGTTCACTGTCAATGTTCCTAGCTATAAAATAATTTTTGCGATAATATTGATGTTATTTTGAAAGGTCAAAGTTTCAGAAATGTTAATCTATGTTGGAATGTTGCGTGTGTTGACGAAAAGTTTTATGCATGTATTTTCTACTTACAAAGTCAAGGTATCCATAAAATGCATCATATTGAGAACATCGTCCTATTCTTAAGGGTTGTACAGAAACTGCTAATCTGCCTTAAACATGAGAAATGCAAAGTAAATTATCTGTACTATGGTAATCATTTTGACAATTCGTTTTAATTAAATCAATTGACCATTTACACTGTATGGAAACTTTATATATTGTTAATTTTTATCGTCGATTTAAAAACAATAAAAATTTCGTTAAGCCAGAGAATTCCAACATGGATGACTTTTACTGAATACCTGTTAGCGGCTTTGTATCTTTAACCTCCTTCATTTTGCCGTATTGGTCTACGTTCTTTACCCTTGCCTCGAATGTTGATCCATCATACCTCAATTCCGCAACATTCCAACTCTTTTTCTGAAACACGCAAATATACATACTTTGAAACTATGTATACACGTATACATACAAAAACGAATACATTTAGGAAATGAAAAGCCATGATAAATCTATAAAATGCTTACAGAGTACGGTAAACGTATTATAGCAGGTCTTGAGTATTCACTATATCCTAAAAAGGTTAAAGTTCCAGTGCTCCTAGAAAGAATGATGGCTAAAGATGGCTTCTTTTTCGGGCCTAGTTCAGGAATGCCTAAGGGTCTGGCCATAGAATCGCAATTGGAGACCAGAATCTGATGTTCTGGTCCGCCACTGTCATCTGAGTAAAAGAGCAACTCAATCTGAAGACGGCGAAATGTAACTGCATAGAACCGCTCAGAAAATATTTGAGACGTCTGTCCGTTGAATAGACCATAGTTGGAAACAAGACCGACATCGTTCGCTTGAATGTAGTCTGGTCGTGAAGCGGAGTTTATAACTCGATCTCCCGAAAAATCTATTTTGATATTCTCCTCGCAAACTGTAGGGTAAAAAAGATTTTTTTTTTAAATCACAACATAATTTATCTATTTTTTTTTTACTTATGAAAGAAAACAATCATGAAAAAAGTTTTTCTTGTTAGTCATTTTGGTTTGATTTTTTTATCTTACAGGCAAGGGACGCGTATACATTATGGCTTACCTCGCGAAAACAACGGCATGGGGATTTGACGTGAAATTTTCAACGATATTCCACAGACACAGATATCAGCTTGAAAAACAGTCCCAGGGGGACAATCCTGTTCTATTTTGAAGACATTGTTGAAGTATTTTGTTGGACGATTCTTCACTGGTCGCAAATAGCACACTGCAACAAGCATTAATATAACTTTAGCTATTACAAGAATAAGAGAGATAACTTTCATTGCTATAGATATTGTTTCTATAATAATTTTCAACTTTCAAATTTTATCTCTACAATCGATGCTAAAGTATAATGATATTCATGGCAAAAGCGACATCTGATATGAGGTAAACCTTCACATTCTATAAAAGAGATATTAAATATTTTGACTAATGTTGTACTCACATTCATATGTTTCTGTGACTTTTACATTGACCTTAAGGTCTTGCTGTACTTCTCTTTGAGTTTCCCTAAAGCTAGAAACAGACGGCTTGCTTCCTGCCTGGTAAAATTGGCGGGCAGTGCAAGCAATCTTACAGGTATTATCCCAGACACATTTTCCCAAATCAGGATTGAAGGATTCATTGTTTTTACAGCACATTGCCATAGAACGGCCTCTGCTGTTGCACTGGTAGTAACTTCTACAGTTAAACCCACTAGCATAAGTAGAATATTTGTCCATGGATCTACAGGGATCTAAGAATAACAAAAATAGTACGTTTAAATATTTCATAAAATGCTTTCATAACGATCACAAATTAAAGGAGGCTGGGTGGTCAACAAATTACCTATTACATGTAGATCTACTTTAATTATTTTAGATATGAGTTTTTAACTAATAACTATCATTAAGTAAAGGATGATCTATATATTTCAGCTTTCAAATTTGGACATTTTGCTTTTGATCTTTATAAGTGTTCTTTTTCCCAAGGACATAAATATAAAAATGGTAGGGACAATCTAGCCCTCTTAATTAGAATCTAATTACTGCTTGCTGTTGATTTAGGGATATGAATACCTTGTTCACATTCGACATTATAGATAGAGTCACAGACATGGATAGCTTGATTCCAGTATGTTCCAAACGAACACGTCATCAACACGCATGTACAGTGTCGTCTATCCCGTTCAAAGCAGTGTTGATAGTGAGTACAATTGTACTCAAGGTAGCAGTTGCTTTCACCATCGCACTTGGACTTGCATCCATCTGTAAATTACAAAGCAAACCAAATTTTATTGAAAGTCTCTCTTAGTATGTATTCATTCAAACTTTTTTCATTAATATGGTGCTTACTGTTATCTATTGTTCCTGAATATTGCCGCGAAACCACATTCATATATGATGCATCTGAAAACCAGCAGGGAGATATTAAGTAATTGTAAATAAATGTAAATTGATATGATAAGCAAATCAAACAAACCTACATTCTAAATTGCTTTAACTTCAAATTCATCCCATTATATGAACCAAATGCATAAAATCTCACCTGATTCTGGAAAATATCGATATCTGTTCTGCATTTTCATATGATCTTCGTTTTGTAATAACTCAGCACCTTTGCTGGACTGTTTGACGTATATGTAACGCTGAGCATTTTTACGTGATACTTGATTGGTTATCACCCTAGGTGTTGTGATTAGGACAGGTACGGTAACAACCTGGTGGAAGGGTTTCCATTGGTTGGCAATGTTTTTCCTGTCAGTACTTGAAGACGGTACAACAGTATATGAAACCACATTTGTTGGACCTTTTGTGGCTTCCCTGCTTGTATTTGCTGATATCGCTTGTTTCTCTGCTGGAGAAGGTAGTGGTATATATCTTTTTCTAGCAAGTGGAGTTGTATATATTCTTGGTGTGCTCGTTGTTCTTTGTGTAGAAATAATCGGTTGGGTGGTTGTTGTTGAAATCTTTTCTTGAACTCTCTCAGTTATTAGTTCAATTCTTAAATCATCCTCTGGACCCCTTGTGGTAAATACTGAATACGTTTCGGGAATTGTTTGGATTTCTTTCGCAATATCAGACTCTGTAGGTAATGGTTGGGAGAATTTCGTCGTTGGTGATAGTTTGACTTCTGTCGTAAATGATATAGGTAATTGTGTCGTCGATGATGGTTTGAATTCTGTTGTAGATTGAGGTGGTAGCTGTGTAGATGATGGTGCTGGTAAATCTGTCGTTGGCAGCGAAGTGAGTCTATAGGGTTCTGTTACCTCATCAAAATCCGATGATCGAGGTATTGATTGAGGTGGAAGCTGTTTAATTGATGGTGGGCGTAAATCTGTCATTGACGGCGAAGGGAGTCTATAACGTTCTGTAACTTCATCAACATTCGAGTGTAGAGGTATCTCAGAAATAGTAGTACTAACTTCATCTATGTTGGTTGTAGAAAAGGTCTCTGTTTCTTTGGCTGTTGTAGTGGAATCTACCGTTGACGTGAGGGAACTTCTAGTTGTTGTCTCTGCATTTTCTGATAATCGCCCAGAAGGAGACGGTGTTATATCGAGTGTTGCTTAAACAATAAAATGGCAAATAGTGATTAAATAAATATATCTAGAGCAATAAAACAAATCGGGAAAATAGATGATAGAACTGAAAATTTTTACGCAATATCTTGTGCTAAGTTGTGTGCTTTAAAATTAAAACATGTATCTTTTTTTACAATTTATGATTCACTTTTAACTTAAAACCATTTCATAATGTAAAAATGCGTACAAAATTCAATTACTGACATTGCTCAAATCTTATTTGTAAATAATCATTAAACTAAAATATGCTCTTTCTTGTGGATTTTTCTTTTTGTCAAAAAGTGGCTATAACTAAATCAAAGTTTGAACACTAAGAACTTTTAGTTAGGACATGTACAAGTATCATTATAGTCCTCCATACTGATTTTGATCAATAAAGTCCTACCTCCTCCAACAAGAACAGTGGTGGTGGCCCTACTGTTTCCTGCCTCACAAGTATATAGACCCGTGTCTTCTCTTTGAACGTTCTTTAGAATCAGAATAGACCCTGTTCTAATGTCTAACCCTCTATCCGCCATTACTAAACCGTCCTTGTACCAGTGAATGGCCAGATCTTGGTTGTTTGGCTCCACGTCACATTGAATGCTGATCTTTTTGTTGAGGTCACTGACGTATCGATCTCTTTGTATTGATACATCAGGATTTACTAAAATGATTAAAAGATGTTCTGATTACATAATTCATAGCTTTTCTTAGGAGACGTACATTTTTTTTATTCCTGTACATCTATGATATATATATATATATGGGAAAAAAATCGCACTTACAATCAGTATTCTCTGTTTGTACAGGGTCTGCGATTGAAATCATCAGAGATTTGGTAAGTTTTCTGGAAGCCGCAGTAGCTATATAAAGATAGAGCAAAATGGAGATGAAAACTCATTAAAATAATATTTTTGAATATTTGTCATCATTTTATGTGACAAAAACCGATACAAGTATTCAAACAAATATTATCATTGAGCCCCATGAGCATATATATCGCATCGTGTTGAATATTATATCCATTTGAAAAGAGAGAGACGTGGTATGTTGATCTAGAATTTAAAATTATTTCATAAAATTAACGTAATCTTAAGACGGTGTATCTTTTTTCTTCATTGAAGGTTAAGTATATGACATATTGAATAAAAAACTCATTATAGCTTATAAAAACAGGGTTTTTCAAAAGCCAAAAGGATTTTTTGACACTTAACATATAAGCATAAGTGCAAGACAAGCTACAAACTAAAGCAATAGGAAGTCACATACAAAACTCACAGAAATACAACACAATTTTACAAAAATCTGAATATAATATTTGTATATTAAGCCCACAGTACAGTGTAAACAATAAACAGTCAGGTGTTACGGACATTGATCTCACACTGAAACAATACCTGGATATGTTTTGACCATAGCGTCTGTCACGTACATAGTTCCTGGACCGGAAGTTGTTATTTCTAATAATTGGTAAACATGAATCTTATGATGAATTAACCAAGACCTTTAGAGCAATTTTACAATATATGTGTCGTATCTGTTCTGAACATGGTGAATTTCAAAACAAAGCATTCCATTTTGGTATTTTTTTTTTCCATTTACATATGATTTTCATTATAAAAACCATATTTTAGTTACAAAAATATTTTCGAAGATTTGTAAAAAATGAAGCTAAAATATGGTCTTTCACTCGACTTGATCAAAAACTCCAAAGATATTTTTTAAGCGGAAAGTTGAATCTTCTTATTTTACGAAGAAAAAGGACATACTGTCTTTGATAGCTGAAGTTCCTTCTGGACTATTTCCAGTCGGCGGTTTGGTAAAACTAGGCTGTTCCGTGTATGCCTCTGTGCTTGTGGTGGCCTCCGATGTTTCTTCAAAGGGTAAAGTTATTACCCTAAGGTTCTCTGGTGGTTGTGTCATCGGGATATTTTCTCTTGTCAAATCATCTGTTGCACGTGAGTTTGGTGGTTTTGATTCAGACCGCAATTCTTCGAGAATCCGAACAGACTCTACAATGAAAATTATCATTTATAAGCATTTTTAAAAGATCGATTTGCTAGGCTCATATAACTGAGATAAATGATTATGATCGGAAGAATTCATTGTCTGATGATTATTTAAGAGAAAATAAGGCATTCTCTATATTGTGATTATTTTTTTTAAAATCATATTTATCATTAAAAGGCTGGATGGTCCATAAACTAACTATCATATTTACCTAAACATTTTGAAAATCGTTTGCTTTTTTATAAACTACCTTTTTTCTATGACTGTTTGAAAGTTTTAAGTTTAATATTTTCTTTTATCTTTATAAAAGGTTCTTCTTAAGAAGATCAATATACTGTATACAGGATTATTTTCACCCTATATTATTTTAGCCCTTCTACACTTGCAAACGTTTTAGTCCCGTTTTGAATTCGCCCAACCACAATTGTGTTTAACGAAAGATAATTGAGAGACATTGGAATTCGTCCAGTCTTAGATTCGCACACTGACAGCAAAGACGAAAGAGGCGAAAATAAAAAAGGGGCGAATATTTCCCTGTATACAGTAGTCTAAAAATGGCCTCTAAACATTAGGTATAACTTTAACAATCTGCTGTTATGGACCGATCCATTAGCAAACATACCGCAGTCGGGCACCATACAGTACTCCCATCTGACATCCTTGTCAGTCGTGTAGCACCAAGGCCGCTTATCATTGATTATTCGACAATAGTTCTCGTCTGCATCCGGGTTATTCGTGTGTTTGTGTTTTTGTGGAGTCTGCTTGTCCCAACGTTGACACGTAAGTCCAGTAAATGTCACTGAAACATTACCCTTGTAGACGGAACCTTCCTCGTAGCAATCTACATCTGATATTAACAAATATACAATATCAGTGGTTTGTGTGGTGAAGACTATTTCATATTTGACTTTTTGTTGTTAAAATTGTGTATCTTTTAGTGAAAGACCATGAATGTTTTGAGTATCTACAAGTAAAAGACCATGAATATTCATATACCTGGTGATCTGATGAATTTGGGCTGAATGATTTTCGGTTTAGCTGCAAAACAAGGTATGAACGTTATTATACATTTTATTTAAAAGAAAAAGTAAGATCACTGTTCAAGAGTATCAATAGCATCTTCGTGTTTACATTTCCCCTTTTTTATTTCATGCATCTTTTAAAACCAAAAATGTAACGTGTTCTTGAAGAGGTTTAAAAACTGATACTCATTGTTTACTCTTTTAGTTCTAACACTTACAACATTCCGGAATTCCGCAGTACTCCCATCGAACATTCTTGTCTACTGTAAAACACCAGGGCTTATTATCAGTGAGTATTCGACAGTAGTTGCCCTCTGCTTCGGGATTGTTCAAGTAATTGTGGGAGTGAGGGACGGTGGACGACCAACTCTGACATGTCCTTCCGGTTATGGTTGTAGATCTGTTTCCGGTGTAGACGTTTTTATCTTCGCCCACAATATAGCAATCGTTCATATCCGAATAAACTTTGAAATAAAAGTAATGACTGATAAATACATTGAATTATAAATACAACATTCAATGATATATGAAGCTCCATATACAACTATATGTATTTGATTAATCATTTCTGTGTATATACATTAATCTAATTTGATATTTGAGATGAATGTAAAAAAAAAAAAAAAACCAAATTATATTACGACATCAATCAAAGGAGATATATTAGAATGAAATACAAAGTCATCTTCTTTATATCAAAGAAATCAACAATCACACGAAAAAGTAATGTAACTTAAACATCGATAATATAACTAGGAATTTGCTTTGAAACTGCAAACTATACCCGAAACGCTAACATCTGTATATGTATAAAATAAAGCGAGGGGTACTTAGATCTATTGTGAATAAAAATAAACGCATGAATAAAAGTTTCTTTTCTTAAAATAATAAGAAAAAATCGTTCTTAATCAAGAGTGAGCAAAGCAGCGTGTAAGTAAAACAAAAAAGGAAACAAACCTTTTTCAAACAAGGTTCCAATAACAATAACAGTAAATATTGAGTTCATCATGGTTCTGAAAAAAAGTATAAAAAGCAAGTAAAATAATATGGGTTAAATAGATATACGGCTCAGGGATAAATGTATCGGCAATGGAAATGTTCACATTTTAAAGTACCTTAGAATCGTTTAAAATTTATAGGGTCACTAATCATGATTTGACTCTTAATTGTACGTTTTCATATAACGCTATCTAATACCAAACTTTATAAGGCGTATTTTGTTATTCCAGTTTCTAACAAACGACAATGGCTTTTTTTTAAAAAGCAAACCCGCATTCTTTTGCATATTTAACATGATTCTTTAACATTGCACAATCTGCATTGCAATCACAAATGCAGTTCATCAGTTCCCCTTTGTCGCTTCTGTTATTGATGTATAGAAATCGATCTCGTGTGATCGATCTCAAATCAATTTGCACATGGTAATTCTTGAATGAAGAATTTGTTCTATTTGTTCTAGTTATCAAATACTTTTAAGATTAAATCAATCTGTGTTGCCCACATACCCCATGATAATTCTTGATTGAAGAATTTGTTCTAGCTATTGGATACTTTTAAGATTTAACCAATCTATGACGAAGAAAAATCCCAAATGAAAAAAAAACTATTTGAAATATTTTTTCGATTAATTATGTTTGATTATAATTTTGTTACCAATTTCAATACATCCTCAGGAAAAAAAACAGATTCCGAAAAAAGTATCCACATAAACATATTAAAACTTACAGTCTCCTCCAAACCAATGTAAAATGGACAGAACTTTGTTTTGGAGTATGACACACTCGATGAATAAGATTTTTAATCTTCAAAACCAAATATTAGGAAAACATGTCCAAAAGTGACATTTTATGAGTAAAAGATAACCCTGTATCACATGTTTACAGCACATATTTAAACCTCTAATTACAATGTGTTTACACGTGTTTAATGCATTTCTTAATATAACAGCTCATTTTTCATTTTTTTTTTCTCTCGTTATTTATGTTAAAAACAATCTAAAATAATATCTTAAGTGCGGAGAAAGAAGGTGAAAAAGGAACGTTCTGAATTCGTAAAATAGTTCATTGCCTGATACTACAAATAAAATAAAAAATTTAGATATTTGATATAATTGTAATTGTATATATTTATCATTTATACATAACTGCCTTGAGAGCCATAAAAAGCAAAAACACGTGCAGTGTAAACAATGATGTATTGTGATTACAATTTGGATATTTACTTTTTAAATTATTTTAAAACTGTAAAGGTTCTAAATTTTATCAGAAAATGATGTTTTGGTAGTATATGTTTGCTATATATATATATATATATATATATATATATATATATATATATATATATATATATATATATATATATATATTCAAAGTATTTCTATGATGTAGTGATATTAAATCTTAAGTTGCGAACGTCTATAATTGTTACTAATGGTATCGATAGTAAATTAGTCAAACTTCTATTTTCTATTTTTAAAGGTGAAGTATGGCAACATTTTATATAATGAAAATACAGATACCAAACTCGACTATTTTTATGTAATCATTTATATCTTTTGTCTTTATGCAGTTATTCTTTGTCAAAAAGGCGTTTATTTTATTGAATTTGTCACGCACTATGACTACATCTCATTACCATTTTTATATGTCAGTTTTGAAAGTGCATTTAATGTCAGTGATAAAAGAATGTTGTATGTTTGTGTGTATTATCAGGTAAACTTTTATATATAGGCATTTCACTTGATGCTTTATAGCCAAATTTTTTCTTTTTTTAGAAACTGTTATAGGTCGCTGTCACAAAAATGCTTTGATTATTTTGTCTGTTCGTCTTTCAAACAAATTAGTTGGTATATTAATTCTTATTTCCAAGCCCTATCTTTTAAAACTTCGCAGGTGGTTTTGGTAAGAAAGTGTCACATTAGCACAAAATACATATAATTTATATCATAATATTAAAACAAAAGATCATAAAGAGATACATATTTGCAATAACTAATCAACTTATAAAAATATTCCAATCAGAATGTGCCATAAATGTGCATTGCAACAGGTGCACATAAAAAAAAAATCATCACTTTCACCTTAAAGACTCGATGTTTCCTTGTAAATTTGAATTGTTAATGCTATCAAAGAGATCAACCTCTCAATGACTCTATCAAATCACACATCAAAAGTGGTTAAAAAAGATCTGCCGCTCACCTTTCTGAGTCCTTTCTCCACTTGTTGGTTGTTCTTCTTCCTCTTCTTGGTCAAATTATATGAGTCTGAAAGTAGGAGGTTTGGTGGAACCGAAGCGTGTCTAATAGAACACTTTCTGTCGACAAACACGGACCACTGTTGACGTGTTTAATTAATTCCTCAGTTTGAACATTCATAATGGTGATTACCTTCACCCACACTTGTAATCCACATGATGAATTATTTTCCGATTTCTTAAGTTTTTTTCTTCCTGAAAACCCATTAATTCTTTTTCCGTAATCCATCATGTTGAAATTGGGTGTATTGCATGTGTCTTGACAGGTTTATTTGGTATGCGAAGTTTAATAGATTTCAACTTTTACAGAAAAAAATGTTTACCCCCTAATAAATAATTCAATCTACAAAAGGTTCAGGGTGGTTCTTAACCAAAGAGAGGAAAGGCGATGATATATACATCAACGACTATCCCTTCCATCTTCCATTCCTTTTAAGATAGAACAAACCCTCTACGTTTTGCATTCTGGGTGAGATGGTGAAAGGTTTTTTACGTATATTTGATAATTCAAGGCTAATATGTGTTTATATATATATATATATATATATATATATATATATATATATATATATATATATATATATATTCAAGCAAGTTTTAATGAAATTATTGACATTTTGACACGCACTTGCCCGACGACGAAAAAATGACCACTTTCTCTAAAAAAAAATATAGGGGGAGGAGAGGGGCACAGTTGTTTTTTCAGTATAAGATTTTAACTAATGTATAACATTTTAACATTTGTACAACTTTTGCAAAGAATACCTTGTTCATGATCAAATTCCGAAAAAAATATATTCTAAAAAAAAATGTTCCGCAATTGATTTAGAATATTAAGTTAAAATAAAATAAGTGTTTATTCGAAACATCTTAGGAGTTTCATGTATTATATATATTTTTTTAATTGACTTTTCTAATAAATATAATACGGCAAGCTTTTTTCGTTAATTCGTTATTTAATGTGTATACTGAATATTCATTTCATCTCTCAAATATTTAAGGAAAATATAAATATATATATTTTTTAAGAGGGTAAACTGAACACATTATTCTAATTTAATTTCCAAGAAACAGCTCATATTTGCGTTGCTACATGTCATATTTTATGGAGTAGAATTGCTTAATTTGACTAATACAGTGGTGATTAAATAACTATCTGCACCTGTCTGAATCTGCGCTATACATATCCGGACTTACTGATGAAAACACAACATTTATCTTTAAAAAGGGCGTTTTCACATTCGCATGATCTACCTTGTATCTTACTGATTACAATTTAGATTTTGCAGTACCTTTTCATGATTATCCATCATAATCATCCGGAAAGTTATCAGTATGGTTTTAAGAAAAACACAGTTTCTCACATTCAAACAAAATAATACACCGTGAAACTTATATATGATCACATTGTTGTTGCATTATTTTCATTTAGTTTTTTAACAGTTTCTTTGGTCATGCAACTCCATTTAGACAAGTCAAAGTCTACTTAAAACTACCAGCACACAAATCACATGCAAAGCTAAAAACATGTCCTTATTTTTTAATGCAGGATAGATATGAAATTAAACTAGCTATTAATTTAGCTTTATGGTAGAGCAACATCCATTTGTCATATTAGATTTTAATGAGATAAATGTTCATTTGTATCATTAACTGGCATTAAACGGAAAGATGTTTGTTTGTTTAAATAATAATTTGTTGATTTACTGTTTCTAATATAAGCTTTAAATTCAGATTTTAGCCACTTCTCTACACGAACAAAAATGAACACACCGATCTGGCATTCTATGTTACACAATGGTTATCCTTTTGTGGCTTACATGCTAAATTAATTTGCTTCATACAAGGTCGGCTATCTTTGTCATATTACAAAGAGATTGTCAACAAGTGGATTTGTTAGTTTAAACTACTTAGACAAATAGAAATTATTATATCAATATGGTCAAATTTATAATAAAATGCTTAGGAGGCTTCCAATTAAAACAGATTATTGTCAAGCTTTGCATACTCTGTAGTACAAAAGTCTTTATTTAGAATGAATTTGCAATCATATTATGTCAATTTCCCCATCTCGCATTTAGATATACAACTATGTACATGTAAAGTTTCTTAGATGCTTAACATTTATTTAAATATTACGCATTAATAATCGCCACAAGTTGGTTCCGTTTTCATACTTCATTTCGTGTTTATTTAATAAAATATTATTGAATTTATTTTGATTCATTTTCTTTAACAGAAAATTTACGACAACTTCCGATAATGTTATATTAGTTCAAGTAATATTTGTGCAAGTAGCTAAGCGTATTAAATGAAGAGTTACAGTAACGAGTAACTATTTCTCTTTGTTAGATAAAATGATTATTTCTCTCGGTTCTGTAGATGCATTCTACATGCCAACAATCTGTTTTAATGATTCATCTTTTATGAATTTATATAATTACCATTATTGGTCACATTCACGAATGTATGCTGTTTATCGAAAGAGAATAAGTAAAACAGCAAACAACCGGAAAAAAACCCATGTTTTAAATGATTAACTTGAGTCTTTAAGTAATAAGATGCAATCTTTGGTGATTCATTCGGGTATAAAGGTGGCAATCAATGCAGAAAAAATACACAACACACTTTAGTGGGTACTATGATTTTTTTCTTTAATGATAGCTACCTTCCAAGTTCAATGATAAGTGAGCTTTTGATATTACTAAATATTTCTTTTGACTTTTAATTGAGAGTGATATATCATTTCAAATAATGAATTTAACTGTGTTTGATTTACATAATAAAGCATCACAAAATCTATAAGCTCGAAAATGGTATACATAAACGAACGTTTTTGCTTTTCATCAGTTTCAATTTTAAGAATGTAAATATATATGAAGTATATTTGTTGTTAGCAAATGACTCTTTCAATTTATGATACATTCACTGTGGACTGCTTATAAGAATGTATGTAGTGACATTTAAACTAATATTGACGACAAAGTGTATGTAACACAACACCTTTTTTAATAGAATTGTGTATTAGATAGAATACCATAATGTATATATATTTCTCTAAGTAACAACTTTCGTTTTTGCCTATTTCCACACTATTTCCACTGTTGTTAAAAACTAGACGCATTGTCTCAATAATTGCGATTAATTATATGCAATATGTCATTCTTTGTAAAACTTTGAACAATAAGTGCTCTGTGATTAGTGTAAAAACAGAAACTAATAATTATTGTACTCTCTTTATTACAAATGAAATAAATTGATCAGCAAAGACAATTACAGGATATTTCTCTTCAATGCAAACTCCATTTGATTTATGTTCAAAATTCTTTCTTCATATTTTCTCATTCATATTTTTAAAAAATCAATCAATTTAATTTGAACTTGCATTGTAAACTTTTATTAGCTATCTTAGATAAAAGACTGATCTAATATAAACCACCAATGGATGATATATAGCGCTATTAGAATGTGCTCATACCGTGATTTGGTTCATTAAGCAAGAGGATTGCAAAATCTGACATACCTATGGAATTCGTTATATTAAAAAAAAGATAGAAATGACATCAAATCTATATCATGCTTTTCATTAAAATCTAGAAATACTTTTATGATTAAACATAAATCAAATCATTGCTATGACGTCATCCCTTTGTTCTTGTAGTCTTAAAAAACGGAACACAAGTATTAGTAAGCTTTAGTTTCAATTAGATTTACAATTTATCATTGTATTAAAGTACTTATGAACTGCAAAATCGGACTGTCTCATATTATTCAACAAAACAACTAATGAAATAAAAAGGCTTAAATTATTAACGCAATAACTTAAAAATTGACATAATTTATTATGCCGCGTATGCTTCAACAAAAAACTATTTTGAAAAAAAATAAGAGAGTTTTTACCCTCATACTATCTTACTTTTTCATACCGAACTGAATCCAAATTTTATCTAATACATAAATCGTATTTATATTCTGTATGCATTCGTGTATATTTGACTTAAAGCAATAAGTTGCTTGTGCTGACAAGTGTCAATACAAACTTTGCATACATTGTTTACAAAATTTTTCACAAAATAAATTACACTTTACAAAATTGCTAATAACGACCAAGGTGTTTTATTCACTTCAGTGTCAAAAGTTGAACATCTACATTTTAGGAATTAAACAGAATGCAGAATAGTGCATGTGTACTCTAATTTCTAAATGTCCAGATTGAAATCGATTATGATAAAAAAAAAAAAAAGGAATTTTTACTTTTTCCTAAGAAGTTGCGACAAATATGTATAAAGAAATACTTTTACCAATTGTTTGACCAAAGAAAATATCGAACAGAAAACTTTATTAATATGCTAAAAAAATGACAGTATCAATTATGGATGATTTGCTGATATTACATTACAAATTCATGATAATTTGGAACTTTATATTATATTTCATATATTTTTGAAATCGTTTCAACAAATGTTATGTTTTGAAACTAATGCAAAATTTCAGTAAAGGCAAGCAAGTTTCATGTCAAAGGACATCAATCACAAACCGGCATCATGACGATCAGTTTTCTTAGATTGAATCACAACTTTATCGTTTGTTCCATGAGGTTCGGATCAATCGGTGACATCACCCCCAAAAACACTTAGTTTGAATGAGTTTTATTCCCAATAGTTGATCATTACTTATATTTTGAAAAAAACTCATTGTAAGTGTCCAGTTGTCATGTATATTTTTTGCATTGTATTATATATTTCCTTCGTTCACGTGTTCTTTAGAATATCAATTGTTGTTCAGAAAAGTTTGAAAATTGTTTTACTGGATAAATCCGGTCAATTCTGGATAACATTAATTTAATTAAATTTGTCAAATACAATGGATATCAATATTTTTGCTATGTGTCTTCTTAAGATAACTTTCGTTTTCGTCATCGCATTTTTATAATTTCTATTATCAACTTCCTTTTTGCCTTGGCGTTTTGTTTTTGTTTTAATTCTGCTTAGTTATGGTTTATCCCTATTATTCAAACACTATTATATTCGGACCAACTGTCATTTATAAACAGGTGTGGTTATAACGATGCATCAAATGTACAGGTGAAATGTAGTTTGTTTGTAAAAGGCATACGTATGAAACAAATATATGTGAATGTTCTACATTCATAATGAGAATTGACTCATCTAAAGACATGACTTATTTGAAAATACGATTATTCAATGTAATAAATAAATACTTATGTCATTTATTCACGGATATAATTTTTTTTGTTACGTTAGAGCAGTATGAGTATAAAAGACTTATATGTTGTGTCACTTTTTTCCCGTGGTACTGTACTAAATTAAGGAATTTTCCTTGTTCACTACAAATCATTATGCAAATGAAACGAGCCTACTTAAGTATGAAATTATACAGTAAATATGATGACGTAAGGCTTTTAAAGACCTTGTCAGAAATTACTGTAACTAGCCCTGTGTGGTAATTAAATTAGGTATCAGTGTTCTAACATGACCTTATTTACCATAAAGTATGACAACAGGAAATCAAAATGTTTGACGATTCTTTCAAAATCTGAATCACTTGCGTTATTTAATCACTCGTTTGAATCAACTCTAAAATCAGCTAACTTAAACTTTTATTTCATTTGCACTTGTTCAGGTATATTCAATTATATATCAGCTGGGAAAATTTGATACAACTAGGTATACAACAATATCATCAGGTCAACCTATTATCCATCAGACCTACCTAAAAATTTTGGATATGATCTTTTTAGCCATAAAGTGTAATTTAGTGAAGAAAGATTCTATTTTTTGTGTTTAGTTTTAAAATTGAATGTTTACCTTTCTATATAGAGCTCTTTTCCTTAAGGAGATTAGAAAAGTCTAAAAATGGGCAGACACTTTTGTTTACTTGCATTTTACAAACATTTTGAAAATTTAATGTGTTATTATATAATTGATATTTTTTCAGTCATTTTCAGGTTGTTCACACGTAAGAATATTAAATCTTTTAAGTCATAAACAGTTTGTGTTTGTTTGAGAAGCACTTCCAAAAGGTATGGAGGCCCTTACATTATGCTGTTCTTTTCACACTTTCTTCTTTTCTTAAGTATTTTGAGTTATCGTTCCTACAATGATAGGTAAATAATTCAAGTTTTATTATATTTTGTTCTTTGAAAGGTTTCGCTGATTGGCTTCGCGGGATACAAATTGCAATTTATGTATACAGAAGGAAAGATAATTTTTTAAGACATCAGTTTTATTATCATTTTGTTTAATTGCAAAACATGGGTATTTAATTTGGACGTTTCCAAAACATTATCTCTGATTGAAAACTCTTAGGAAAATAGTTTATAACTTCATGCATTAATGTCAGCACTGCTTTGTCCTATATATTTGAAATCTTTATCAAAAAATTGAATGTTAGTTAACGAAGCACAAGTAAAATGAAAATAAGCATGACACACCTTATGTATCTCGCTTTTTATTCGTCACATCACAATCAAATTTTTGTGAAACATTGAAAACGACTTAGATAAATGATGTTAGGTCTTAAATTTGAAAATATCATGCCTTTTAAGATGACATGTGGTGATAACGAACAGTGTTGAAATTCAAAAGTCCAAAGGAAAATTACAAAACAGGAGCAGAGCAAACACGGACCCCTTGAAAAAATAGAGGTAGGATCAGGTGCCATGGAGGAGTGAGCATCCTCTGCTGACCGATCACACCCGCCGTGTGTTCTATGTCGTAATCGAGAAAAACGGAAAAGTCCGTATACAATTAGGTGATTAGTTATGGTCTAACAATTAGTATGAAAAACGTCAGTCACCATGCGACCCAGTGGAAGATGTATTTGCTGACAAGGTCGTTGCATCGACCATAGAACTTGCGAAAAGATGACTTCAAACGAGACTGTTGAAAATCCTAGATCAAAAATCCACTAAAGTTTACCGTTATAGGAAGTTTTAACCCAAATGTTCCAAAACACTGCAAAATGCATATGTGAATATTTTAGAAATAAACAAAGTACTTAGCATTCATTTAAGAAGCATAAAAAGAATGTTAAACTATGTTTATGTATGGAATCCTTTTATATATTTAATTACCTGTCTAAATAAACATTTTACTTACTTTGAGCAATCTTGATAACGAAAGCTTAAATTGTTTGAAAGATAACTCTGTTGAGCTTAATTCTGAAACAAATGGGTGTTTAAAAGAAACAATTTTGATCATCAATAAAGAGGCACAAATTTTGATATATAATCAACATCCTAAGATCTGTTAATGTGAATACCATTAGTAAAATGCGCTTTGAAATCAACAAAAACTTATTCTCTTTTAAGAATTCAAGAATAGTATGTCGAAATTTAATTAACACAAAACTCAAATTTGATGTAAATCGGTACAAGAACTGTCAGGAAAATTTACATACTGTATAACGAAATGACAGATTGAATTAAATTGAATTTGATCAGAAATATTCTAGACGTGTTACATGATCATTAGAGAAAAAATATGGCGGCCAAATGTATATATATATATATATATATATATATATATATATATATATATATATATATATATATATATATATATATATAATAGATTATTAATGAGTGTTTCCATGGAGAGGACTGTTTTAGAATGAAAAAACGGTCAGCTGTATTTTAACTGGTTGTACTAGTTGTAGCATAATGTTGACACTACAGATGTCGAAACGGAACAGAAAAAAGAGAGGGTTATTGAATCACATAAACATATAACAAAGAGGGTCTCATAGGAAAACAAAGGGTAGATAAAAATGATTCCTTTTAATGGGACAAAAGATGAAAGAATTCGGGGGTATGATATCGATAATAAGAAATGCGTTGTATATAAAAATGTAAAGCTGTAAAGGGATTTTCACTGTACTGTGGTTTCAATAATTTTCGCAACCGTGATTTTCATGGATTTAACAAAACGTTAATTCGTGGCAAATATATTTTGCACTCAATGAACATTTAACTTCGCATTAACCCATTAACAAAAACAATGAAAATTGGCATTCAACGAACAATGATAAAAACTAAAAACGACAGTAAAGACTTTTATTATGAAAGGTGTGCTGGTGTGGAGGAAAAGTGAGAACATACATGATAAACGTAAAGTGATAATATAAACTGTGCATACAGACAGTATTTGAAAAGGAGACAAAGTTGTATCGGAATTTTTTAAAAGGGAGATGAATGCTTTGGTATAAAACTGGGGGGAAAAAAGAAGTTTCATAATGTTGATGTAAGGGGATGTATAAGAAGTAAATTAGTTTGACTTATAGTGTGTCAGAAATAGAGAATGGTTAGGAAAGAAATGAAAAATTGTACAAGAAAAATGAAACGTGATATATGTATGATATAGTGTTTGTGATAGGGGTTTAGGTAGGCTGGATGGTCAACAAATTACCAATTAGATCTGCCTTAAACTTTCAAATAGGAGATATTTAATCATAAACTAGTATTGAGTGAAGAGAAAATCCAATTTTTTCGATTTGAATTTTTAGCATCTTTCTTAATCATTTTAAGTAGATTTTTGTCCAAAGAAGGTAAACAAACTCTAAAACTTTCCACGATCATCTAGTCTTCTTAAATTTTCAACAGTTATTTTTCGAAAAAGGATTCTTGTTGATAAAAGAAGATGGATAAAACAAGGGTGATGGATTAAACAAGATGTTAAGGTTATTTCCTAAAAATAAAAAAGGAAATACCAATGGAGCTACTCATTGCTTTAATTTTTCCGATATTTATAAACTTAAAAATGCCAGGTGAAATTTAAAAATTTAAAAACAAAAGCAAAAAAGTAATGTAATCTATTCTTCATTCAGATATGCTGAGAATATTTCAATATTAATATCTTAATCAAACATATTTTCATCGGAAAAAAAGTTACGTCGTATAAATATTTTATATCACTGATTCTAGACTTAGTTTATGTAGTTTTTACCAACTTTTCTTATGCCAATCCCTTTTTTCTCTTTTTATATCAAATGAAGACTGTTCTTGCAATTATATACAAATTAAAATGCACCAATAGCTTATTACGTTAAATTATTTAGAAAACGATTGATTTTGCACCCTTTAAGTCATGTGTATACGCCATAGATTTTTTTGGTACTGTTTCAGGAGTCAAAAACAAAAGTAAAGCGTAAAAATCAGAGAACGCAATTTATAGATGTAATACAAATGATAGATTAAATATGATCGATAATGTACTCTGTTATACTTAGAATTATCATGCATATGCATTTTACGTGCCATACAGGATAGAAATAAATCAAGAACAGCATGGATATGTCATTTTTGATATGATTTTTTTTTATTGATAAGAGCCCCTAGGATGTATAAGTTACATAAAATAAGGCTTGATAAGCCATTAAAAATCAGCATAAATTTTAAACGCTGAACAATTTCAGGTAAGAAAGAATCAAGATGTACCGTTTGCTATATTTGTGGTTTAATACGATAAATACCTTCTTTCATGGTTTCTCCTTTTTTTTTCTCACACAAAAATTGATATAACTAACATTCTTTGTACCATGTGCCCTGAAAACTGATGAATTACTTTCATATAAATCATTTTACAGTGTTCTCAATTATGAAATTATCTTTAAAATACAAATTGCACAAAGAAGGTACCTTTGTTGTATTAATACTGTCACAAATTCATTTCGAGTTTCATCGCAAAAGTGCAAATTATTGCATATCTATATCTAAATATAGAATTACAAATATAGCATTTTACAATAAGGACGTGGATGCATTTCAGTAAATTTTCAAACGGGACTTTATTTAATGATATTTTTAAAGAGACAATTATGAATTCAATTCACGAAGGGCGATACAGCTAAGAAAGAGTGCTTAACAGAACTGAGGTTTCTTTCTTGATGAGAACCTCGCCCTTTTCATGACAGGTGCTTAATTGTTAATGAATTCGAAACACATTATTCTCCACAGTGCCTTAGCTAGGGAGACCTCATGAAGAAAACGACATTATACAAACCTCAACACACATTCTTTTAAACTAACTTATTATACGATAGTTGAAAAACCAAACCAGATTTAATGAATAATAATGAAATAATGTTAATGTAAACATTTTAGATTCTAGGTTGCTACAGATTTCAATTCTTAGATTTGATCGCAAGGTGTAAAGGTGTAAAGGTATGTACATTTCCGATTATTTAACGAAACACCTTCGTTTGTTTACTTTTTTTATTTATCCACGTCAGCAACAAGCCAATCACTTTGCTATCACACCTTGTGCATGGACCTTAAAGTCAACTGACGACTTTCATGCTTATTTACCTGTTCAAATTGTTATTGTTTCCCACGAAACAATATGTACGTTTGTCTTCTTTCCGATTAGAATGGTAATTATTCATGTTCAATTACGTAATAAATCTTTTGCTAAAAGAAGAAATTTTATAAAACAAAAACCATTTGGTTTTACTGGTAGCGTTGTTGGTTAAAACGTATTTCAGCGTAATTTGTAGTGCGAACACCTGTACAGACTTGGCTCCAAGAACCACACGCAGTCTGGCTTAAACTGAAGCTTTCAAACATTGTATGTGTTAAAACGACGCATTAATACATATTTACCAAACACAAATTTTGTTTGGATTTTATTTTAGGTTAAATATGAATTTAAGTGGAGTTTGCCTTGGAATTCTCTTAGGGATTTTTGGAATCAGTATTGAATTGGTTTCCTCACAAGGTAAGATACAAGTGTGTAACGTCTTCTTTTACAAAACAAAGATGGCCGCTATCTGTGTTAGAAAAAGTCATCATATTGAACTTCTATGATTTCATGGTGGTTTATGGATATCCTGTAATTAATTTTACATCAAAAGTTTTACAATTCACTCTTATTTACAATCTGTTCACAGAAATTATGTCTTTTTATAAGTAATTATTATCACTCAACAATTTCAAATCCTCTAGACGTATACAAATTTTGATGATCATTTTTATGTTCTGTAATACAACTTTGCCTGGATCAGCCTTTTATTTCTTGATTTGCTTTTTTTATGCAGGTTGCTTAGCAGAATGTGGCGGAGGTTCATCTTGTTTGCTCCCGTTTAATTGCACCCACTTTGATCAATGCCATTCGACTGATGTAGGATGCACGTGTACCCGTCTTATGTGTTCTTTTGGAACATTCTTTAGCACCGAGTCAGGTGTATGTGATACCGTAGCCAAAGGGTTGTGTGATAAAGGTGACAATACCAAAACAGATGTTAATGATAATAATGATGATTATGAAAATGATAATGATGATGTAATATGATGATCATAATCATGATCCTGGTCATTATCATTATCATAATGAAATACTGTTGATAACAAAATTTGATGAAAAGTCTTCTATTGATATAGCTATATGAATGTAGCTTTTTCACAGACTTCTAATAATATCAAAGCAGTACGAAAATAAAATCACACCTTATAATCATAGAATTCACAAGCACAGATCACATGTTCTTTCTTTTGCAGATCCCTGCTTACAGAAACAGCGAGATTATACCTACCCTAGTAACTTTAACTGCAGGAGTTTCTACCAATGCAGCAAAAATGGGCGCTCAGTACCCATGTGCTGCCGTGATTACTATAGATTTGACTATGATCTTCAAGAGTGTACTCCAGATGTTAGCTGCAATATATCATGTAACCAACGAGAAGGCCAGGAGTATTATAATCTCAGCGTAGATCAACTGATAAAAACTGATCCTTATGGTAAAAAAAAACAGCTGTGTTGAAATAAAATGTAGAAAATATCTTCAATTACATTACCAAAGGTATTTGTGACAGAAGTTAATATCTTTATTTGATCTGTTTCTAGAATGCTTTTTGAGGCCTATTTCTGGTAAACCTAATAAATATTACAATGAAGTAGCCAAAATGGAGCAAGACTGTGCAGCGTCCACTTTCTACAACCCTGAAAAGTGTGGATGCGACATGATAGCTGCCCCTGCCGGAACGTTGAGAGCTCCACGTGAGTAGTGATAAAACCCACAAATTTCTAAAGAAAAGTTGAAACAATAGAGTGCCTGATAAGTAGTTTGGAAATTAAAAAAAACAGTGTGTGTGATTTGTTCGCAGAAAACATTAAATGCATCAGAAAATTAATTGTTTTCATACAGCTGTCAAAAAAACTTCTCTTTTTGTTTTTTATGATTAGGTTGCCGACCTCTTTTGGTCATAGACTTTTTAAACGACACAGTCACAAATCTCCGTCGTGATGTCTACATCAATTCACAGAACACTGCTATTCATGCTTCTGGAATCGACGGAGTACAGTACGGTCTCTTCAATGGTCGAAATTCCTTCATAGAAATTCCTTATCTGAGTGGTATAGCCCTTGAAAAATTCTTCATCAGACTCCGATTCTATAGCGCTTCTGAAGGTGGAGCAGATGACCAGGTTCTATTTTCCAACTGCGAGTCAACAGCCTTCAGGACCGCCACTGATACAACAGATCTCGAAGTTTACCAAAGACCATCTTTGGCTATTATCCTAAATAAGCCCTCACTGCTTTTAACTTTCATCGCTCAAACAGAAACTTCATCGAAAACAATCATCCGATTACCGTTTCTGGTAAAAAAAAATTCTAAAGAAATTTACATTGAATACTTAATAATATTTGCTATTTTTAAAATATCTATATATATATATATATATATATATATATATATATATATATATATATATATATATATATCCACTTACCGTTGTTGGTTTAATTTAAATTTATATCTTTTTTTCAGGCAGGAGAATGGAATAATGTTGAAATGATATACGATGGCAAAGCTTTATCAGCAATAGTAAAATCTAGGGCTTCTAATGGAACTTTATCGGAAGAAAGTGACACCAAAGTATTATCAGGTATGGAAAAAACATATATGTATTTCTTCAAATCTTTTCAAGGTATAATACAAAAGCTTTTGTTTAATTAGTCTTTAAGCACTATTTTAAAAAAATTATCATTTTATGTAAATCAAAAGAAAAACAAAACTTAACGAGTGCTGCTTAACAATATATTTAATTTTAAACTGTTTTTATGCTCTTAAATATTAATTAATTTCCACTTCTACTACAGGACGTCTAGTTGCTTCCAAATTTAATCCCAAATTAGGGGTATGTGTAAATGAAAGAGATGCTTTCTTTGGATATCTTGACATGGTTAGTATCATAGGCATTCAAGAGTGTTCATCTATATTACAAGTTTGTCTAATATAACTTAACAGGGGTATTTCTGTAAATAATTGATTACACGTTTCATGTCTAACATTTTTTTCCGTTTCAAGACACGGAGGCTTGTCTTATCTAAATGATTGTCTAAGGTTTTTGTTTTGTTTTTTTTTCAGGTGAAAATGTTTGATTGCATACCTGATGATATTCCGATGATGTAGATTACAATTCTCAAAAACAAAAGAGGATTCTCATAGTCTATTATGTTTATTTAAAAATCTTCTCATTATTTTATTCACTTTTGAATACTATTTTAACGGACGTCTATCTGAAAGGACTCGCTATTTTCCTGAATGTGTCGCAACATTGCCTGCAATGTCGACAATGTGGCCTACTGAATTGAATCGAGGTGAATTTTGTGAAGGTTGATAAACTTTACCAATTGTTCAACCAGCCAAAATAACCACAGAAGAAGTTTGTTTGAGTGTCCAACAATTTCTCAATATTGACAGTAATAATTGAAAAATCAAGAGAGACTAGGTCACAACAGAATGTTTTTCAAAGAAGCAAACATTTAAATTCCATGTTCAAATGCGTTCTGCTATACGTATTTCATTGTCACACACTTTTTTTGTGTTATTTTTAATGATTCATACTTGCATTGCAACACTTCTACGACCCAAACTGATGTTTATGTGTGTATGTTAATATAAATTGTAAGTCTTAGGATTCAGGAACAGAGTTTTGAATTTCTAAGTGTATGATTATGTTACAGTTATACGTACTTAGATTTTACAAGCAGTCAAACTGAGATCAGCTTTATTTGACAAAACAATAAAGAAATATTCATTTCAACTATTGAAAAATGTAAATCTGTCGTATACATGTATTCATGCGTGTTAAGAGTACCATTTTGTCCGGTAATATTATTGTTATGTTGAAATAATAAAGACACAATTATTTAAACTTTCAGGTTCTTTGTGTGTGTTTTTTTTTATTCAAGCAAAATATCAACATGATATATCATACGAACAAATTATACATGTAAGAAAAATAAAATACGGTCATTAATTGCAATTCATTTTCAAGACCGATAAAATTATGTTCTCTACAACGTTATTATGTTAATTTTATGGTGTCACATAATCAGGAAAAGTTAAGCACTCTATTGACAAAGAAATCGTGTCTTCATGGGAATTATTCCAGGGATTCATCTTAACAGACAAAATGGCTGTTAAAGAGTTCATGTTCTCAAATGACAACAGCAAGCAACCAACTCTTTGTCTTTTCTATAGATAAAGGGACATAGGAGCAAGGGATAATAGGAGCAAAGTGAATATTAAGTAAAGGGGGAAAGACGACATTTTGCCGATCACTCATGTGTACAACCCAGCTGTGATTGTTATTAGACAAAAGAGAAACCATTCATCATTTGAAACGAATCCTCTGTCTTCTATTGAATGATCGTGATGCATGATGAATACTATTAACATAATGTGTCTTCCATTGCAAGAAAGTTATTTAAAAGCATTTATGGTTTATTATAGAAATACATCTAATGATGCCTAGTTGAAGAATCGAATTTTGTTTGAAAATATATTCCACACCTAAACACGAATTTCTCAAAGGTAAAGAATTGAAATGTCAACTCCCATTTGCTTGGTTGAAATATTATTAAATTAAGTTTGTTCGATGTGAAATATGTATGCTGTCTGTATAAGTAGTGTATTTTTATATTTAAATATATTCTAAGGTTATCTTACGATTTTTAGAGAAATGTTTTTGAACTATTTCTCTGTAATAGTTTAGTGTCAGCACTAATTAGGCATTTTGCTTACAAACTTCTTTATTAGATGTGGATTGGTCTCTTTATGATAAATATTCCACAAAAACTTTTATACCCCAATTCACTTGTTTATAAAAAGCTGATATCTGATTTTTTTTAAAAATTATTTAGCTTTTAAACAGTCAAAATATAAATATTTGAAAGTTTTATGAATATCCAAAAAATTGATCTTTATTGCTCACTTCAGTAACAAGCCTATTTTTGGATTAATTGAATGAAAAATGACAATAAAAAACTGTAAACCATCTCAAAAATTCATAAAGCGAAATACGAATTCAAAGCAGAGCAACACGGACCTCTAAAAAGATAGATATGAGATCAGGTGCCTAGGAGGAGTAAGCATCCCCTGTTGACTGGTCGCACCCGCCGTGTGCTACTTGTCACTATTGTGTATGTCATGATCGACGTAAATGTCAAAATCGGGAACATGTCATAATAGGAAACAAGAGGCCCATGGGTCACATCACTCACCTGAACACCAGTTCCTTGTAACATTCTATTTCGTAGCATATGCTATTTCTATTTTGAATTTTGAACCTCTTTCTGGGGCCTCAGTATTGGTCCGGGGTTTATTGTTGGCTTTAACAATTCAGAATCTACACTATTTGAGGATCACTGCATGGTAATCTTACAAACTGTAGCTTTGTAGTTCTCGAGAAGAAGATTTTTAAACATTTTCCATATATCTTTCTGTTAAACTTTGAACCCCTCTTTGGGCCCCAGTATTAGTCCGGTGGTCCCAGCTTTATTAATTTAGAATCTACAATATTTAAGGATGCTTGCAAATATCACAAATTGAAGTATTGTAGTTCTCGAGAAAAAGATTTTTAAACATTTCCCTCTATATTTCTATGTTAAACTTTAAACCCCTTCTTGGCCCCAGTATCAAATCGAGGGTCATGTTGCATGCATCGTAATCTCACAAATTCTAGCAATGTAGTTCTTGAGAAGAAGATTTTAAACATATTTCTTACTAACTTCTATGTTAAACTTTAAACTCCTCTTGTGCCTCCAGTATTAGTCCGGGGGTCACGATTTTACCAGTTTAGAATCTATAATAGCCACGGATGCTTCCTTAATAATCCCAGAAACTGTTGCAGTATAGTTTTTTTAGAAGATTTTCCCTATATATTTCTATGTCACTTTTGAACCCCTTCTGGAGCCCCAGTATTAGTTTATAGGTCACGGCTTCCATAATTTAGAATCTTCACAATTTAAGGATGCTTGCATAATAACCTCTAACATTGTAGTTCTCAAGAAGAAGATTTTGAAACATGCTTCCTATATATATCTATGTTAAACATTGAACCCCTCTTGGTGCCATAGTATTAGTCAAGGGGTCACGATTTTAACAATTTAGAATCTAAAGTAGCAAAGGATGGTATGCATCATTTTGCAACATTTTTCTATATAAGCTAAACTTTGAACCCTGTCTGGGGCACCAGTTTTGGTCCGGAGGGTCACGATTTTTACAATTTAGAATCTTCACTATATATACAAGCCTTTATGTAAATATTGGCATTTCTTGTGCAGTGGTTCTTGAGAAGATTTTAAAACCTTTTTCCTATGTATTTCTATGTTAAATTTTGAACCCCGCCTGGGGCACCAGTTTTGGTCCGGAGGGTCACGATTTTTACAATTTAAAATCTTCACTACATATACAAGCTTTTATGTAAATATTTGCATTTCTTGTGCAATGGTTCTTGAGAAGATTTTTAAAAATGCACCCCCCCTTTTTTTTTTTTTTTTACAATTTCGAGGTTTTCTTCGTTTTGAATAAAAACTGGCATTTGTTTCTGCAATTTATATTCACCTCCCCATAAGGATGCTTTGTGCCAAATTTGGTTGAAATTGGCCAAATTGAAGTGGTTTAGAGAAAAAGTTGAAAATGTGAAAAGTTTACAGACGGACGGACGGACAGACAGACGACGATCAGAAAAGCTCACTTGAGCTTCCAGCTTAGGTGAGCTAAAAACGAAACGTTAATGATTTGGTTTGTTTGTGATGAATCGAAGTGAAGCATATTGTAGTTATTGAGAAGAAGAATTTCAATGGGTTGTCTAAGCATACTACTATGTTAAAATCTGTATCCTTCATGAGGTTCAACTACTAAGTATAAGGCAAAGGTCATGATTTTAAAAATTGTTAAATTCTAAATGATATAGAGAAGATATATTGTTAATAACGGCAGGTTTGGTGCACTGGTTCTCCAAAAGATTGTTTTAAAACACAAACCATATTTTTGCAATATCTGAATAGATCTATAACCAAATAGGCACTCTAATATCATATACACGTATTAGATCTTGATTTTAATCAGGAAATGTGATTATAAAGATCGGAAGTTTTAAAAAATCGAATAAACGGTTTACAGACAAACGAATAGACGGACGGACACCTTACAACAAATAATCAGAAAGTTCACTTGAGCTTACATCTTGAATATTAAAAATTTTCGAATAAATAAAAATGGGCTAATTTGTAGCAAGAATTATCATAAAATATTTTTTTTTTCAGAAACATTCATTTGAAAGAGTTTTAAAATCTAGACATTCTTTAAATTAGTGAAAAATAAACAAAAAACTAAATATATATAAATATATATATATATATATATATATATATATATATATATATATATATATATATATATATATATATATATATATATATATCAACCAACATAACATTTTGAAGAATAATTTCTTTACGAAATAATGTAAACTTTCTCTAATTCTGTTTTTAACAAAACATAACTTGATGTTCAAAATGAAATATCTTTCTTTTATTTTTAAAAGACTGCGTTCCATCGTCGCCAAGCGATAGAGATTCAAACAATAGCCCAGAAAATTTGTTTCTTAATTACTAGATGTTAAAGGTGTTCCCTTTTTGCATTGCTGCTTTAGTTAAAATGAAAATGAGATAAGGTTCATAGGAGTATATGCATATTTTACAACATATTCTGGGTTTATTTCTTTTCAAGTTTTAATTGATCATGATAGCGGTTTTTTTAAGGTTTGAAAATTAAGCACTTCATTTGAATTCAGTTCAAATTAAATGATGACCCAAGACCTAGTAAGATAAACTACCATTGTTCTTCAGAGGGTCTGAAAACTTACGATTAAAAAAAAACGCACACACAATTCTTTTTTTTTTTTTTACACGTGAATCTTAAATTCTAGACACGCGATGAACTTGGTGTCAGTTTAAGTGAGAAAAGGAGAAAAGAATATGCATTTAAATTAAATGTACGTGAAAGCATGTCATCTAGCAGTAACTACACCCAATTTATAAACTTATTCAAATCACTTAATCACATAAGATCCGCATTTTTCGTAAAATCCCACACCTTTACGTGCATTGCAAAGGAAAAAAACAAGAATAAAAAGTCGATTTTGTTTTTTGTTTTTTTTGTTTTGTTTATTCTTTTTTTTCACTGACGACATTAAGAGGAGTATACTGCGGTACATGAGTTGTCATAAAACAATTTCAATTCTGACGAATGATTGCCAGCCTTAGGCAAAATGGTTACGGAAATCCTTTATTACGTATATATTTATGCAGTTAATAATTCAAGTAGCCAAGCTATTACAACCAAACATTTAGGAATTTTTTAACGCTGTGCAAGAAAACAAATGGGAAAACAATTTATACAAGGTAAAATTATCAGTGTTTTACAAATTTGCTTTTACAGAAAACACTTCTAACAAATATTTGACTGTTTCAAATAGAGCTATAATCACAAGTGTTCTTTCCATTTAACAATAATTTGACTGTTTCGAAAAAGTCCAAAATCATTCGTGTTAAAATAGATTGGTGGTGTTTGAGAGAATCATTTCATTCGTGATTTATTACCCAGATAATATATCCTTTATACAAATGTCATTCATCCTAATATTATTAATATTATAATTTGACTGTTTCGAAAAAGTCCAAAATCATTCGTGTTAAAATTGAATTGGTGGTGTTTGAAAGAATCAGTTCATACGTGATTTATTACCAAGGTAATATATCCCTTATACAAATGTCATTCTTCCTAATATTACAGTTTTATCTTTATTTGCAGTGATTAAACCTCAGACTCTCTATTACTTCCTATTCCTTTGTTTTCAACCTCTTTTATATGCACAAGGTAAGATATTTAAGATTCCAATTATGAATTAGATTAATATCATGTCATAGCAAATACAAAGTATAATATAATATAATTAATGAAAGGGGGATTCCATTTTCCATTTCTCTGTCCTGTATATACGCCATTTTAAACAAGAATGTCTTCAAAAATATAACTCCGAACATTTTCTCTGTTATATTAATATCTTTCTGATACTTGGACATTCTTAGTTGTAACGTTCTATATATTGTGTGTGCGGGGGGGAGGGTCTCCCAACAATTCATTAAATGCAAGTTAACATCGATAATTCTTATATGGTCTTGAATAGTAAATTAACACACATACACACCATATGTTATAAAACTATTTTTTCATTCTACAAAAGATTTTTAAAAAAACACAACATTAATTACTCAAACAAAGCAACATTCTTATTTTGTACTAGGGTTGATCCAAAAGAAAGGTCACAGATGCGACAAAATCAAGAAAAAATCAACCTTGGACAACAAATACTTCCCCTTTATGCTACCTTCGTATTTTGATTCACACATGTATCTGATATTTGTAAAGCAAAATGATTATAACCTCTGAATTTAACATATTATATATGGCATAAGGTAGGTCACATGTACGTCACGGCTCGCCGCCGACGTTAATTGTGGATTATTGGTGTTTTGTTATTAACCCCTAATTCGGTCTTTTACAAAGAATTTACCGTGATGCTCGATTCTTATTTTATTATTTTTTTTAAATTTCATTTAATAATTCATTGCTCTCTTTCAATTGAATGCAACTCTTTATGCAAGTCTTGTTTTTTTTTTTGTTGATGTGGAGCATAACGTAGATAATCAAACTCACTTAGTATAATTCCATCAATATTCGTTGAATACCAATTTTCGTGGATTTCGTTGTCGAGTCAGTCCAAAAAATGTATTGCTCATTGGAGTCTCGTTTATGATATCATATTTCATTGAATAAATCATTGGACACGAATTGAAGTTTTTTATTATATCATCTAAAATCGATACCCGCGAATATTGATGAAATCACTCTAACTACCTTTACATTTTTCAAACAGTTATAACAATTTCATAATTTATCTGTTTTAAAATATTGTGTAGTATGTTGTAATAATATGTAATCCTTATTTTAAAAAATACGATTTTTTTAAAAAAAATCTATTCTAAAGAAAATTGAAATTCAAACCATAATTGTTAACATCAAATTGGACAGGAATTAGGACTGTGTACCAAAGGATGGTTTTTCAGAGTTTGTTTTTAAAAGCCTACACTTTTTTTATCAATAAACCTGTCTAGAATAAGTATGTCAACGAATCGAGAAATTGTTTCACTATTACTGATATACTTTAAAGAGCAAACCAACAAAACATCTTAAAAAGTCAGCGAAAACATGACCAGTAGAATAGTTATAAATGTTCAATTCGTACATGTAAGTCGTTTGATAAAACATTTTACAGCAAACTTGATATTAGGGTTGGGGTTTTTTTTTTTACCTTTTGTTGCCTTATTCTCCAGACCACAAATGCTTGTTAATTATTTCTTCTACTACATGATTCGTTCTGAAAGAAATATTATGTTGGTTTTTTTTTCAATTGTTTCATTTAAGTGAATTTAAAAATCTATCTTACTTAAAGATAATGGATTGTTTATACAGTTTAAACATGTAGCTTGTCATTAAGATTGTAAAAAGAGGAAATTAAATTTGAAAAGCAAATTAATTTTTCAAAGGAAATAAATTTGTCAGTTTTAAGTTTTGCGAAAACCAGAAATACCAGTATTTAAGATGTTTAAATTTCAATTATTTTGTTTAACAGAACAATATCTCCCACCGGTTATAACATTTTCCCAGCCATCCTATGATTTGGTACCGGGTCTGGCAGTGACAATCAGATGTCTAGTAGACTCTCCTGATTCGCCGCTAGAGGACGTCACGTGGCTAAAAAATGGCGCCCCACTGCCAACAGATGATCGAATCGCAATAAAAACTGGGACAGGCTTTCGGTCCAGTGACCTGGTCATATCGCAAAGTGACGTCGGTGATGAAGGAATCTACACGTGCAGTGCTAAAAACGTTGTAGGGGTGGGATCCACGGAAGTGGCGCTAAGTATGGGGAATCCTTTTGGAGAGAGCCAACTAGACGTGTTCGGAAACATTGCAGGGGAAAGAGTTGGTAAACAATATTTGATTTAGTAGAACTATGACCACACATGACTAATGACAAACATTTTATCAAACAAATGCTGGTCAAAAGTCAAATGTTTTTAACCATTAAAAAAACTGGATGGTCGTGGCCATTACTGTGAAATCGTTAGATTTCGTGGTCGCTCAATTTTCGTGGAATTCGTGGGTACCTCGGAACCACGAATTAACATCCTCCATGAATTAATAAAGAGATATAAGAGAATACACGAAATTACGTCCCCTCGAATCTGTAAATTTTAAGCAATCCACGAAAATTGGCCCCCACGAATTTAAATGATTCCACAGTATTAGACTGAAATATTATCCTTAAAAAGAAGATCTCTGTAAAAATGTATATAAAGAAATATTTTGATTTTAAAGCTGAAATATTTCATTTTTTTTCTCAACGAAACCATAGTTTATAGCCTAGAAATTATATCTAAGGATTTAGGATAATCTGATGGGTAATTTGATTACCACTCAGCCGCTTTAATGTCTCAAGTATTTTTTTTAAAAAACCAATTTGATTGCGTCAAATATTTTGTTTTCACATACATCTAAAAATTGTTTATTCAATTTTGATCAATCAATTTTTTACTATTCTATTACATCATTGTTGACAAATACCAGAGTCCATTTACAACAAAAAACTTGCATGAACCTCAGGCAACATCAATCAAAGTCAGTCCTGATTTCATGTCAGTAATGCAAACACAAGCAAATCAATGGAAACTTTGCATATATGATTTGGAAAACTACTGCACTCTTTATTCACATACATATACACGAAATAAAACAATTACAGTGTTCATGATACATATGACATTAAAACAAGCGACATTAAGGTTCATGCAGTATCTCTCTCTCTCTCTCTCTCTCTCTCTCTCTCTCTCTCTCTCTCTCTCTCTCTCTCTCTCTCTCTATATATATATATATATATACCGTGAATGAATTTAAGTACTTAAATTAAGCTACATGTCACAAATACATGGCCAGGAATGCCATTATAAAGTTTGAATGTCTTAGTCGTTTATGAGTAGCTGAAATATGTACCAGACATTTTTGCAGGAATAATATTTTACGTTTTACCTTTGTAGAGCCCAGTGTATTTGGTGACAACAATATAAATGTCTTTGGTGACATCCAAGGCGAGATGGTCGGTATGTAATGTTATTTAATTAACCATGATGTTTAAAAAGTCATTAATGATAATGCTCATACAGGTTATTATTACGTAACCGACGTAAAGGTATCTTTACTAACGCTGATATGAAACTGATTGTAAAGCAAATCTAAATTTGTTGCACTAAATCCCCATTTTGGAGATATCTCTTATCGTAATATATATACTAAGTATATATTCTATTCAGAAGCATTAATATTCAAGTTTTAATATATCTTAGTATATTAAGTAAATATTCAGTTATTCAATATTCAAGTTTTCACTTGCTGAATTGTTTTACCTATCTATGTAAAATACCTTTTCAAATAAACTGAAATGAAAAAAAAATCATTCATAAGAAAGAAATTCTTTAAAAAACATTAAAATTTGTAACAGTGACCATTAAAACAAAAATACAATGTCCATCTTAAAAAAAAATTTTTGATTGCCCAGTCCCGACTAAAGTCTTTAAATTTCGGATCAGTTGGTGGGGGGAAAAACATTTTTTAATTGCGCATTAATTGAATTGATAATGATCTCGTATTTTTCGTAATTCAGTCGAAAGACGGCAAACAAAATTTTTTCAAAAGGTTACAAAATCTGTATTAAGATATTTCTTTTTGTTGAAAATTGATCCCTTTTGTACTTTATTTTAGGTAGTCTGTCCTCCCCTGAAGTTGTATCCTCCGTGGGAGCGATAGCAGTAGTAGATCCAGGAGTACAAGAACCCGCTGTTGTTGACACTCCTGTTGATGCCACAGAAGCAGCAGGCGGCGTTGGTGCCGACACTATTGGAGTTGGCGTGGCCACCAACGCTCCAGAAGTAAATCAAGTAGTAGCGGACACCGCTGTTGTTGATACGCCTGCGGTTGTCGGTGTGACCACCACAGCTCCAGTGGTAGATCCTGTGGTCCCAGACATCGCTATTGTTGATGCACCTGTGGGTGACACGGCCATCATTCCTGTAGTAGGTGCAGCCGTTGTTGACACCACGACATCGGTTATAGAAATAAAACCGGAAACGCAGCAAACCGGAATGTTGAACCCGACATCAAATACTGATGCTTTTACTCCAGTTGATCCAAGTAATTTCTACATAGAATAGATCATTGCAAGATTAATATCAATATATTTGTATGTTCTTCCTCTTCAAAGATCAATTTTTAGAACTAGAATAAGTAGTCATCAGATACACACATATAAAGATATTTAATAATTATTCCATTTTTGTTATATTTTTGTAAGTGTTGAGGAGTTTTTAATCTTTGTGTTTTATTGTCATTGTTTTGTTTGACAGAAACTGACACGCCTAAGAAAACTGTCGTCAACAAACCAGAGACTAAGGAAGCACCAGCTCCCAAAAGGGACAGAATCATAGGTGGAATTGGCGGAGGAGGATTCACGGGTGGCAAAGAGAAAGGTGAGCTCTGCTTCTTTGAACAGAACTCCCTTATAAAGAACAATGTCACTGCAGGAAAATATTTTTCGCTATTTTTTTAGAATCATCCAACAGCACTCAAATAGATGTACATTTTGAAACGCGTACCAATTACCGTTGAGAAATATCTGCAGCTTTGGCATTAAAAACCTGCTTTATCTAACATGAATCAGGTGTAAATTCATTTGTCAAATGCAAAAGATAGAGATTGATATCTTAAAGACAGCCTATAAGATTAACACATGTCTATATGCTGATAAGGGCTTTATAAAAGTAACCATGAACTATAACCAGTTGAATATTATTTTTATTTACAGCGGGTCTGTGTTCATCTCAATGTCGGACAAACACGGACTCTTGTTACCGTCCTGTGAACTGTACTCACTACGAAACATGCTTTGCCCAAACTGGCAGTCTTTGTGAATGTACAAAAATTCGCTGCGCATTTGGAACTTTCTGGAATCCTCAGATTAACAACTGTGATGCAGTGAACAGCGTTAATTGTGAAACAGGTATAAATATATATACATGTATATATTTTTAATAATATTTGAAAGGATTTTTAGTAGATTTACAATTATAAAAGAAACTTGATCGTACATGTATTATGATGTCGATTAGTTTTATGTCGGTTTAAGAATATTGAGGCCACTGATATGTTTTTGTCAATTTAATCTGAGTTGATGTCTAAGGGAAATTTGAGTTTTTGTTTGTTATCGTTACTTTTGTACTTATTACTTTTGCTGTTTTTGTTTCTTTGATTTTGTCCAATTTCTATCATACTGTTGATGAACAAGAACTCGTTAAGCATTGCTGTTCCCTTACAACAGATCCATGTTTGACAAAGAAACCTACAGAGACCTATCCAAGTGGTATTAACTGCAGAAGTTACTACAAATGTTCCTGGCAAAACACGTCTATGCCTTATTGCTGCGACGAAGGCTTTGCCTATGATAACGTCGAAGGAAGGTGTGTAGCAGACGAGGCCTGCACCATTCCTTGCTCCGTAGACTCCTCCAACTACAACCGCCAAGGCGATGTTACCACCAAAGCCCCAAAATACGGTGAGAGAAGAAGACAATAAAGGAACGTTAGGAAAATTAATTGATTCGTTGTGGTTTATTTTTCAAAACCAAGATCTTATTTCCACGAATTCGAAGATAAAGTAATGAGGTCGAGCTCTAACGCTGACAATGTGGTAATCCTGGCTCCTTTCTTTTGGAGATTATGAACCCAGTAGCACTTATGTTTTCAATCACAAAATAGTACGTTTAAGCCATTAAGCTTAAGTACGTTTGGGTCATTTAGTAATCCAAAGAGTTATACAAATGTATTGATATTAATCAAAGTGAATTTTTCAATGAATTGTTTCTTTGGCATTATTCGGTTATACGAATAGAAATGTTTGACTCATAATCCCACTTGTTACCCTTCAGAGTGCTTCTTCCGTCCAGTGAAAGGCAGACCAAAGAAATATTGGAACGAGATGGCCAACCAGGAACAGGACTGTCCCCCATCCCTCGTCTACAGACCGGATATCTGTGTGTGTGGAAACCCTTTGAAGTCGGAAACAGAGAGCAAAGTCGTACCAATCCCAGAGAAGAGTACTTATATTTCTATTGCCGTCAGCTTTGTATCGAAACAGTTTTGAAGATTATGAGAGTAATGGTCTATATGATGTGTACACATAAACTACTTTAGCTATGATGTTCCAAGTGCTATACATTGCTTTTCCCAAAGGGTGTTTTTATTTTCGGCAGCAACGAGTTGAAAACTTTCAATGATAATGAATGCAAGGCCTTTATTATTTGTTCACGTAAATAAGATATGATGATCCATATGCTATACGTTGCATTGATTTAAGGGGTCTTGGCTTGTTTCTTTCTTTTATTTCGACAGTATTTCATTTCAAGATTAAAAAAATTGCGTTAATTTTACATCTTCTGATAGAAATTGATGAATTTTATTAATTGTTTTTGTTTTTTTTTTACAGAATGTGATCCCGTAGTGTTCGTAGACTTTACGGGGAAATCCATTGTCAACAAATCCCCTCGCAGAATATGGATTGATCCTACAGACACTCAGATCACAAGATCAGAAAAGGGAGCACAGTATGGACGATTTAACGGAATAACATCACGTATATCCATCCCGTTTCTTTCCGGAATGTCAATTACCAAACTGATGGCGCGTCTCCGGTTCTTCACAGCCGGAACTCACGGTCCAGATTCTCAGGTGTTGTTTTCTAATTGTGAAACCGAAACGGTCAGATGGAACTCTCCCGAAATAAACAAAGACCTTTCTCCTTCCATCGCAATCATTTTGAACCGGAAGCTGAACAGACTTGTCTTCTTGGGCTCCACCGAGGACCGGGCATCAGAGCAAGTGATGATGCTTCTACCATTTAAGGTAATCATTTTATTAAACATCAGAGTGAAGAGTGTACAAGTGATTGTTTTACGGGAAAATGGATATTACACAATACCCAATTTAACAGTGTTAAAGTCAAAAATGAGAAACATTCACAATTTAAACTATTCAATATGTCTACGTAAAACAACTTCATATTCAGCCAGAATAATACCGAGTCTAATAGATTTTTCCAACATATTTTCTTAATTCATGGCATGTAAATGCACTGTAGCATATGAATGGTATTATTCTACGGTGACTTTCTTCTTATTAGAAAAACGACTGGAATAACGTCGAGTTGATGTTTGATGGCGCTGAGCTGTCCGCCAGGGTGAGGGTGGTGGGTAAAGAGAAGCAAGCACTGGAGTTCAAGAACTCCACGGCACTTACGGGTAAGTCGGCGAGTCCTTACGGTAAATTTGAATTGTTGTATATTTACGGGTAAGTCGGCGAGTCCTTACGGTAAATTTGAATAGTTGTATATTTACGGGTCGACGATTCTTCGTGGTTAGGGGTAATGAATTTGAATGATAGCATACCTACGATCAAGAAATCGGCGAGTGCTTATTTTAATGATAATGAATTTGAAAGATTGTATACCTACTTTTAAGTCGGCGAGGCTTTCTGGTTATGGTTAGTGTGGTAGATGGGTATATGCTTAATATACTTATTCACTGAGTTATTATGAATGCTTAAGGTATGTAAGTAATGGATGTCAGTTGTGAAGCTACATATTTTGATGTTGTTTTGTTGTTTTCTCTACGTAGGTCGATTGACGCCTGCGCAGAAACCAATGCAGATCGGACGCTGTAACGACCAAGATGGCTTCTTTGGTTATTTGGACATGGTGAGTATTTTTATCATCTAAGGTCAAATGGTTTTCTCTGATTTCTGATAGACAGGTCAAAATATCATTCATACACATTTAAACTGCTTCTATACTTGAAAACCATTAACAGGGCTGGAGAGTTGTGGTCATGTCAATCTTTTTTTAGAAGAAGAGCTCTGATTAAATATAGGACAAATTTAATATTCAAATTTTAAAGCTGAAATATTAGAATTTTTCTTTGCTAAATTAAGGTTAATGACTTTAAAAATCGTAGAACAATTTCATAGATTTTAAGTATTCTAACATTCTACGACCTAATGGGTAGTTTTTTGGCCATCCAGCCTCAATAAATCTCGCATGGAAATTCTAGGTAAAAATGCTATTATCTATCATGAAAACAATCTTCTATTATAGTTTGAAATTCTTGTAGTATCGCAATGATAAACATTTTGGGCGGTGTATAATTAATAACTTGAGTATAAGCCTACATTCTGCATATGACTTAAGGGCCAGAAAGAAATGCTCATTATTTTTCCTTGTTTGTTTTTCAGGTAAAGATTTATGACTGCACGCTGTGAAAATATTTCCATTGTAATATTAATTTTTTTGACATATATTTATTTCACTTTTTTATACGACAACGTGTGTAATGTCTTCACTCATTTTTTTTTATTTGTGTTTAAGTAGTGTGTTGCTCATTAAATATTTCTTAGTTGATTATCTGTTCAATTTGTGTGGACTTTTTTTTTTTGGTGGGGGGGGGGGTCATTTTATAACAGTAAGGTTTATATATACTGAATATTCTTCTTAATTGTTCAGGTAGCTATAATTTGCTACCTATAATTACATATTGCTAATTATAATTAAATGATAGCTTTGGCATTGGAATTGTTTACCCTATTTTAAGGTAGTTTGTTTTGAAAATATGGTCAAGGCTAGTTCCCTCTTAATCCCTATTCCGAAAAAAAAAAACCCAAAGTGGGCTTTTTTATCAATATTTAGGTAGATTTTAGAACTTGATATTAGATCATAACTTTTGTCTAATAAATCACAAGGCCCGATTGAACTATTACACCTCTACAAAAAAAAACATTTTTTGATATAATTTGCAAATTCAGTTCCAATGCCTGGCGCCGACGATTGAATCACCATGACAATTTAAATAATGACTAATGACACGAAAAATATGGCAAATGTAAAAAAAAAACCAAAAACCTGTGAGTCGAAAAGTTAATATTGCAATAATAGTCACATCTACTGAATATTTTCTCTTTTATTTTATGAGAAATGAGACTGCTTTATACCCTTATTGACAAAACCGTATCACGATTTAACCCGCGTATAAAAATACGTACTCGTTTAACTTTTTAAAACTGCTTTCAGAAGCATTATTTAGCAATGTCCATATCAATAAGTGACAATGACAATGAAAATTCAAATACTTACGTGTAATAAAAGATATGTTAAAATTGCAGAAATCCAATGGTGTGTTATTTTAAAGTTTTGATTGATCACAAAATATAAGTCAGCTTCAAAAGTATAAAATAACACACCATTGAATTACTGCAATTTTAACATATCTATTATACATGTAAGTATTTGAATTAATATTGTCAATTATTAATTTGGACATTTTTTTTTTCATTTTACTGGATGAACGTAGTACAAAGGTATTTATAATGATCGAAATATCAAGCAAAAAGTGGTGGTACAGAAACTTGGGACAGGATATAACATAAAAACAATTTTTCAGACTGAAATCGGCCGCATAAAAAAAATAAATTGCATCATTACGGAAATCTACTGGAATTGTAGCCCTCTCTAGAAAACGTCAGATTAATCAAAATCGGAGAGGGCTTCACTATTACAGCTAGGATTCATTAAAATTCTTCAATACACCAATCTTAATAGATTTCGTAGTCGAGTTGATCCAAGAGCTGTAATGCTTGATTTCGTAAGGAAAAGTAACTAGAATATTCATGGATTTATAAAATCTTGATAGATTTAAGATCCTCGAAATTGTTCTTTAACTTTAACCAATAAATATAAACCCATGAATATTCTAACAATTGAATGGGTATTTTTAGGGATCCATACGGGTATGAATGTATCGTGCAATGCAAATTCTTTTTACTACCTTCATAGCCCGTAGGAACCACCAAAGAGAGCATTTTAATTACTGTTTATATCTACTCTGTGTAATAATATAGGGAAATATTCAAATTAAACTTTTAGTGCTAGTACCGTGTTATTTTTTTCTTTATCTAAAATTGATTATGACCGGAAATATCATACTTATAACAATTGAAAAAACATATGTGTGCATGTATTTTGTCGACCAACCAGTCCCCTTAATGGCGTGTTAGTTTTAAAAAAATTTGCATCATAGCCATAGATGTATATTACTCTCGACCGTATTTGTATAACAATCGATAATAAACCCAAACCCCTTAGGGCGGATGTCATGACATGGTAAACGGGAGATAACTCTAGAATGACGAGCTATTTCCAGATCATTCGATTTGAATGTAAAACTAGTATTTAATTGCTGCCTTTTAAAGGAATGATCGGCATGTGATATCAGTTGTCAGAATGAACTGCTTTTATGTTATGCCAAAAGTATAAAATGTATTAAATAGGATAAATTGCGCTGTTTTGTTACTTTCTGCAATAGCAAGGAACGAATTAACTTTACGTTGGATAGGCGAAATGCACTACCGAACGAATTCTTACGCATGTAAAGAAAAATAAAACATGATTTAAATTATTATGTAACTGTGTAAATGCTCAAATCTCAAGTCACATACATCGAAATGATATACAAATGTTGACTGGGGTTGAAGGCAACATTGATTATATTAGCCCCCGAGGGACGAAATATTGCCCGACTCGAAGCGGAGGGCAATATATTCGTCCCAAGGGGGCTAATATAATCAATGTTGCCCCAAAACATAGTCAATATTTGTTTTGTTATATGAAGAAACAAACCAAAATTCAAGAAAAGATTTGAAAACAGATCGCCGTAATTTTCTCAGCTCAACATAGAATTCACGAATTAAAATTTACGCAAGGTTCATTTCCAAAATATCGTCGATATCAGTCACTGGTGATATTCCGCCGCCCGTAGGAATTAAGTTACAGATGTTTTACCTGATTTTACTCCACAGAAATTCGAAAATCCTTATATTTGTTATGATAGCAAACCGTCGCATTGCGCGTCCGTTGTTTACTTGCCTTGACTGATTGCCTATTATGACGTCACCTTGCTATGGAGTCGCGAAGAGTTATTTACGTCAACGTTTACGAATCATCAAATAAGAAGCGATTAATTGAAATAGAGGGAATATTCTCTAGATATTATTCCTAGCCGGTCAATATTAAAAAAATATTGACCGGTCAATATTTTTCGGACGAGCTAATATTACAATTATTGACTATTCGTCTATATAGAGTTATATAGTGAGAATATTCTATTGAATATAACAACGTTCCTTAGTTATAAAACTATTAATTAAAGATTTACATGAAGCTGCCACTGCATAGTTAACAAAGTAGTACGAAGCGTAATGTGTGCGCTAATGGTTAAGTTTACGGACACAACTGTGATCGGCCGAAGCCGATTGCGAAAAGGTTTATAATATTTTTTTTATTAGATTCGCATCATTTTTTAATGTATTTTAATTTCATCATAAATAGAGTTTTCCATTATTTGGAATGCACGCCAAACATATTCGTCAATGCATTAAGTCAAGAACCGTAATTAAGTCTTACACATGAAACGGTCAATTTTTTTAAAAAATTTTTTAAAATAATTTTGTATTAAAAACAGCTGAAGAATAAATACGACCTCATATGTGTAATAAAGAGCCATAATTTCCGTAAAATACTATTTAAAAAAAGGCCAAACCTCGGATCAATATGAAAAAAAAAATACTATCAGAAAAAAATAAAGACAAAAACATGCTAAATACTTAAACATATTTTAATTATTATTATTGTGTACCTGAAAACTAAAGGTGGGGAAGTAAAAAAAAGTTATTGATCAGATAGTATGAGTTTAAATGCCGGCGTTGGGTTGCTAGTTGCAGCTAATGGATGATGTTCTGACATGGCACCCACGATCCTAACATGATTCCAAAGGACGAGTGCGTGTTGGATGCACCGTTTAACTTTTTAAATAGTGACGGATGAATGGTGTCTGCTTTTTCTTTTTATTTCAAAATGAAATTTCTACGAATGAGAGTGTAAAAAAAATTATGTTATCCTTACAATGTAAATGACGAATGTGATTTTCTTTTACTAAACACAATAAAAACTCTCTCTCTCTCTCTCTCTCTCTCTCTCTCTCTCTCTCTCTCTCTCTCTCTCTCTCTCTCTCTCTCTCTCTATCTTCTCTCTCTCTCTCATGCCAAACTCAACATGTAAATGTAAAAACAAAGTAACATTTTCAGATGTACTTCAATATACATTGACAGCATTGAAAAGTCATGGGCCGTACATAACATCTCTCTCTCTCTCTCTCTCTCTCTCTCTCTCTCTCTATCTTCTCTCTCTCATGCCAAACTCAAATTGTACATGTAAAAATAAAGTAACAATTTCAGATGTACTTCAATATACATTGACAGCATTGAAAAGGCATGGGCCGTACATAACATCTCTCTCTCTCTCTCTCTCTCTCTCTCTCTCTCTCTCTCTCTCTCTCTCTCTCTCTCTCTCTCTCTCTCTCTCATATGCCAAACTCAAGTTCAAATCAAGACTTTGAACAAAATAGCAAAACGAAGATCGTCATAATATTTATGCCCGTAAATTCACCTCCTTCATCTTGCACAACTATTTCATGCTCAGCTATTTGACGTTCAAGAAAATTTCGTTTAGACAGGTAGTTTTCCGCGCTTTGATAATAATTATCAAAGTGCGTTAAAATCACCTACCAATATTTTAAAAAGTTAAAGGCGAGTGGCTGTGCCTTCATGCTGGATTTGCTTCGCCTATAAACGGTGCAATAAGATTTGCAGCAGAATGTGCTATCCTTATTTATATATATGTGCTACATGTTGAATAGACACGTCTTTCCAAAAAGTTGGTTTACGGGGGTGTGAAAAAAAGGAAGAGGAAAAAAACGGAACAAAGATCGTAGTATCTTGGAATGAATTGTTTACAAAAAATGCTGCACCTTGTAGTGTTATGCTGATGTCAGCTCTTTGTTGCGGTCTCTCTAAAAATGTGTGAAAAGCTCGGAAGTCATTTTTTAACTTCAAGGAACATTTCTTTAAAACAGAAAACAAAACTAAAGGTTTGAATCTGGTGACGCACGCGTAGTTGAGATGCACGCGTAGTTTTGCGCAACCATGTGTGTAAAACACAATACACTACTTTTATTTCATTAATTCAAAACAAATTAATTCTTTTTGTTAAATTCAGGGCAAGTTTCAAAACACGAAAATTTATTCAATTCCATTTTTTCTACACTTGCTTAGTTCTATAGCATAGTAATTCCATCATCAGTTCAACTGAATGTGTCTTACATGTGTATTAACCTTTCGTGCCCTTACCCGGGTACACACCACCACCCCAACCCCCTATAGATTTTTCAAGTTTTTTTGTGAATGAAAACATAAAAAAATATTTACATAACGCTGTTTTCCTTTGGACGCTTATTGGGTTGCATCCGCTTTTCGGTGCATGCCCGTTGTGTGGATCTTGGCAAGAAACATTTAACCTCAGAGTCTTTAAAAATATATTAAAAATATCAGGCGGTCATTTTTAATGCTAAGTTTTGCTGATTTATTGTACTCGAAAACCGATGTTCATAATTAAACCATAATTTCGACTGACAGATGCACAACTCCGCAGAAATTCAAATCTATAAATAGTTAAGCATATGTAAATTATTCCAATTCAAAAATAAACATGGACTACAATTCTTTTATAACGATGAAGGCAATAAAAATTAAGGGAGGACCCCATGTTGACAAAATGGCGTACTCAAATTTGTTGTCACAGGGCTTATGAAACCAGTCTCGACAAGAAATAGCTGGTATACATGTAACACTTATCTTTAATTGTGTGCATATTTATGAACGAACTAAAATCAATACAAAAAGGCATACCAAATCAATCAATAGATTAGATGTGGTTCAACAGTCTCTCAGCATTTACTAGCAGGAAAGAGCGCCGATCGGTAATATCATTAAGATTTTAATATACATAAGATATTCAGGAATTAATTATATATGTTAATTTATGAACGCGGAAAATAATGAGTTTATGGATTGGAATCTTAGGTCAAGAATTCATACTGATCGAGAAAAAACAGGAATGTGTGGAGAGAGAGAGAGAGAGAGAGAGAGAGAGAGAGAGAGAGAGAGAGAGAGAGAGAGGGGGGGGTGGGTGGGTTGGCTTAGTAGTTCATATTGTCAGCTCTAAATTCTAATCATAAAGTCCAAAGATCTTCTAAAATACTTGCATCAAATTAAATTATGATAATTAATGCACATCTTTGAATTAATTTCTCGCTCATCTTTTCACCAAAAATAATAAAAATAATTTACAACACTCTTAATATTGTCCAATATATTGTTACTTTAAACTAAAATGCATTTTTTTTAACATTAATGTAAAGCAAATTAAAAATTTATTTAGTAAATGAAAATGTTCCTTTCTCTATAATGAAAGAAGGCCTAGCAATTAGCAACAACGAGATTTTGATGCACATTATCATTATCATTTCATTTCTTCTTTTTTGAGATTTCCCTTTTTTCTCTCCTAGTGATGTAAGCAGGGCTTGCCTGGGGGTGCCATTCTATGAATAATGATTACCTGCAAAGAACAATGCTACGTCGGGCGCTCACTAACCAACGGTAGACCAGATCAACGGAAGCCTGGGGCCCGAAGTGCGGTTTTGCTCTAGTGTATATAAAAAATCAACCCCCGATCAATTCGATCATCAGTTAGTGCTTAATTCTCTGGAAGTTATTACCTGAAACAAGGTAAGTTAATTCCTCTCCTAAAAAAATATTTTTATGAAAATTATTATCCTAAAATATGGTTATATAATTTCACTGTGAAGAAGAGGAAGAAAAAGAAATGCATGTATTCAGAATTGGTTTGAGAAATGAAATCTCACTAAATTATGATAATTGTTAGAAATAAGAAAGATTGTAATTATTCCAATGATGATTTTGATGATCTTGATATTGATGAAAATCTATCATAATGAAAATGATGTTTCGTTTAATACACGACCGGTGTATATGAATTTCTTCATCTATACATTCGCTTACGAGGTGACATTCCCCAAAAAATGACAAAATGGTCAAACACCCATCATCATATTTTGCATTTTGACCACCACCAAAAAAAAAAAGAAAGAATTAACGACCGAAAAAAAAACAAAGTCAAAAAGTCATGGTCGTACACACTGTGCCTTGATATATGACCTACTATGTCCAGAGCTGTCCAATATGACGCTCTCTCACACAGAATAACATTAATGAGTAATCAAAAGCATACGCCAATCGCCAGCAAACACCGACTGTCTCCAACTACGCTCTAAATCATATCTTCGTCATCGAAAAGGTCACCATTATCATCACGACGAAGTATATATATATATCAACGAGAGAACTTTTTTGTTCTCTCTATCTTTCTGTCTGTTACCATTAATCGTAAATAAGGGGCAAATCTTATTCTTTCAATCTCTCTATCTCTCCTTCACTTTCATTACCGAAAATCGTAAATAACGGCCAATTGTATATCAAATAAGAATTTATTTTTTTTCAACTCTCTTTCTTTCTCTGTTAAATGTTAAATCCTGAACGATCTCTCTCTCTCTCTCTCTCTCTCTCTCTCTCTCTCTCTCTGAGTTGAATGAAATCTTGGATGAATTGTTTACTCATTTTTTTCTCTCTATCCCTACAGATTATGAAGAAGAGTACAGTGTTGCGGTGTTTGGTGTACCTGAGCCAGGTGTTAGCGGTACTATCACAAGGCACTGACGCTGCCCTAGATTTACAAGGTAAGCCTCGCCCTGGACTACAGACAGTCAAATTGACAGTCATCTGTCAATCCGAAAATATGACAGACGTCCTGTTTACTAGATCTAAACTTACAATTTTATTCTCTGTACGGGAGACATCGAATCAAGGAAATACTTATATGTTTTAAGTTTATATGCAGGTATGAATTGGCTGAAATGACAAATTTAACAAAAGTCATAGCGTGGTCAAGAAAAGTCACAAGAAAATAAGACGTTAATGCATGTACATGTAGTATATTCCTATTTCAAAGCTTACACCGATTTTACACCTAACTAGATATTTATTTAAATGGCCTGTGCATATTAGATCAGAAATATTCCGAATCAAATGTATCAAGAAATTGCAGTCACGTGGTGATATATTTTTAGAAGCTTGGCTAGAGTAGTACAAACACGGTTTGTCTTAAAACTGACACCAGATTAACCCATGATATAGGAAATTTGGCCTTTTGTTTATCATGCATTCTTCGCGCAATATTATTATTAGATATTGATGGATTGTCTGTAATAATAATGTCGGTCAAGAAAAGTGGCAGACATTACAATTTGATCTTTCAAAAGTTTTCTAAAACTGATACGTTGTATTTGCTTCAAAAAAGTAGGCAAAAATATACGTCTATAGTTGCAAATGTGCGATTGCAGTTTTAGGGTTCAGGGTCAGGTCAAAGGTCATGGTCAAACGTTTTAATGTCATAGGTCATCAAAATTGCTCAATGCATGTCTTCATCGACATGTAGCAAAATGTTTTACTTTTGCGATAAACAAGCCTGATTGTAAAATTCAGCAATGATTGTAAAATATGAAAAAAAAAGTTAAATTGGTAGATCCTGCATACGCTTGATACATGCGTAAAACTACTTAACGAAAACAAACAAGGACTGCGATATTTAAATAATTTTTCTGGAAAAAAAATGAAAAAATATTGGAAAGTTTCCTATTCCACGCACAATTTTCAGCAAGTTCCTTAAAAGTTGTCATGGCAACAACAACTATAATATATTTTCAGGCATGGTTGGTTTACCGCATGCATTAGTTGTGTTTACAAGTAATCTAGTTTGTTATCACGGTGTCAGAACATATGTGGGCAGTGTCAGTGCGATATGTCAGAAGCTTTATGTGTGTCTGTTTATTACATTGCATAAATCCCTAAATTCAGTTTTTGTCCGTTGACAGTTCTCTGCAGACAGTGCAAAAGTCAAGGGTCATGTGACGTTTCCGTTCCGGGTCAATGCGTGCAGTATTACAGATGTCAGAAAGTAGAGAATAACTGGTATGTGGAAAAAATGAACTGTGCTCATGGAACTCATTTCTCCGAGGCAACAGGTGGCTGTATTCAACCGAAAGACGCCAACTGTCCTTATGGTAATTTATCTTTTATATGTGCATATTGTGTCCATTTCACATATTTAATTACGCTTGAAATTAATGAAATGCGCATCACCAATATTGTGCATATGTCACCATTCCATCGATCTAGCATTCAAAAAACCACAATGAATGATAATTATATTAAGCAATTTAATGAAATGATTAATAATGAAATATTACAAATTACTTTGCACCAGAACGAATCATTTTAAACTAATCAGTTATGACTCGTTAAATGATGATGCATATGATACAACAATCCATTGCTCATGTGCGTACTTTTAAAACATAGCAAGAGGTTAGCAAGTGCATGTAATTAATATAACTAGCACGCTGTAATAACTGATTCACAAACAAATCTCAGTGCATTCTAAATGTACTTTTTAATATAAAAAAAGAATCATTTTTGACATAGCAAGGAGTGGGGGGGGGGGGGGGGGGGCTAGCCATTACATTTACCACCTTTTTTAGCCAAAAAATGAAAACGTACAAGCCAATTAGCCACCGCCAATTTTTTGTATGGTCCCTCTAATCTGAAAAACGATGCTACGGTGTCTGGTAAATTCAATGATCCAATAAAAATATAAAAATAAAAGACGAGAGCATTGCTCCAAGACAAACTAAAGATTACGGAAGGGAATATTTATGTAATTTTCCGAATTTTTTTTTTCTATAGATCCGTGCTTAAATGAAACACAAGGGTTCTACAAGCTGGAGGGTTTCTGTCGCTCCTACTGGGAGTGTAAAGCTGCAGACCAGACGAAAACCCGAGGAATCTCCGAGGCCCACTGCTGTCCCGTGAACCAGACGTTCAGTCAGGACGGTAAATGTGTGGACGACCCGAACTGTGACAACCCAGAGGAGTGTACCGTACTGGCTAAAGACGCCATCGTCAGCGGTACGTCTCTCTCTCTCCTGTTTCTATCTATCTATCTATCTATCTATCTATCTATCTATCTATCTATCTATCTATCTATCTATCTATCTATCTATCTATATACATACATACGTTTCTCTCTCTCTCTTCTCTCTCTCTCTCAATGTTTCATTCAGTCAACTTAAATGCTAACTCTTTGACAGAGTTTTAATCTCTCCCACCTTTTCCTCTTTTCTTTCTCTCTTTTCCTCTCGTTATAAAAAAGAAAGTAATTCAAAGGCGAATGTTCCTCAATTTTTATTTATATTTAAAAAAAATGATTCAATAAAGATGGTGTATACAGTATTAGACAAGTTGGCACAGAAAAAGCAACGAATCAGTATCCAATGAAATCATCTCTTTTATATTCCTTTAGATGTGGTATGTCCGGAAGGAAAGTACGGTGCCGGATGTAGATACACTTGTTCGGAACACTGTACCGGGACATGTGACTCCACGAACGGAGAGTGTTCCGCATGTGCTGTTGGATGGATGGGATCCAAATGCATGGAAGGTAAATATAAATAAACAACCTTACATTGGTTGGATATCAAAGTTCCGGAAATGAAAGATTCAAAATTGACTCGAGAAACAATCGCCGTAAAATTATACTATACTTAGTAAGTAATCCGCTAATCTACAGTGCGTAGAACAGGCGTATAGCAGAGAATCGAATTTATACGAATGTGGTTTGTAAATATGATATATATAAGACATCGCAAGAGTTTAAGTTTTTGAATTCTTTGTTTTTCATTTATAGAATGCAGATACAAAAGCGTGCCCGACAACCTGTATCTGTACATTGAAATGGTGGCAGACATAGAGGTCCCACGGGGATGTGGACTCGGAACCATTTTCAACCAGGACAAATGTATCTGTGACAAAGACCCTAACTACGTCAGAAATAACGGTAACTACTTCCATTATTGAATAAGCATGTTTCAGAAAATTCAGTTTTTTCTAATTTCTAAACAAAGCTCTTCTCTCTTCTCAAGGAGATCGATTAGTATAGTCTAACAATATTAACGAACACATCCAGAAATGCACACGTTATCAGTGAAGAATTTCACTGGGTATTACTTATATTATATTATTTGGGTGATTGATAATAGTTATCGACAACTACTATTGAAAATTGAATTTTCTGAGCTATTTACGTTATATAGATATTTCTTTACTTAAGTATTAGTTTATGGATTTAAAAAAAAATCATATATAAAAATTTTAAGGTAGATCTGATCGGAAATTTATGGATTATCTAGCTGTTTAAAAAAGGTTTAAAATCTTAATGTAATTCATAATGGGATTTTTTTTCGTAAACAGAGTGCAAGCCAGACGTAGAAATCGCCTTTGAATCCGGAAACCAGGTTAAGAACACTATTGACTGGAAATGGATCGGCGGAAATTTCCGATCCGTGTCAGAAACCGTTAACTTGAAAGACAAAGTTTACAAGGTCGGTCGATTCGACGGAACCTCCTCCAATCTGTACATTCCATTCTACAACCGAAACACGGAAATGAGAAAGAAGTTCGCCACCGAAATTCTCTTCAACCCTGACAACGGGAAAGGCGACAAGAAGCAAATCTTGCTCTCTAACTGCCAGAGCGTGAACAGCCTCGCCGCGCCATTTGAAATCAGCCTTGTAAAGGATACTCAGGATATTCATATAAGTCTAGAGGGTGTTCCGAGTGAGGTGGCCGGCGCTGAGGCACCACAAACCTACTCCATTACAATGAAATACAAGGTAATGGTCTGGATTTTTTTTTTATTACATTTTTTCAAGAGGGCTAGATGATTGGCAATTTTTAAGCTATATATTTACCTCCTTTTAAAGAATAGCTCTGTATAAAGATATAGGAAAAAACTTTTAAATTTCAAAACTAAACAAATGTGGATGTTTTCTTTTACTAAATGTTAGTATATGGACAAAAATATGTTATGTTAAAGTTTAAAGCAGATCTGATGGTTAATTTGTTGACCACCCAGCCTCCTTAATACGCCTTTCTGCATGAGTTAATTGAACTTTTTACTTTTCGAGAATGTTTGAAGGGTTTTCTTTATTGCTCATCGGTGAACTACCGCTGTTAAAAATTTATAATAATCTGCATACGTGTATTAATTATTTGATTTAATTTTCGGTATTTTTATTAATATTTCATGAACAAACTTGTTAAAATGTAAAAAGAATTTGCAACGTCTGTCAATCAAAAAGTAAGATGAACTAAAACGCATTTCTTTGGAAATCTGTTACCATTTTGTACCCTTGGGTCAATCAGTTGTTAATAAATTGTTGTACACTTTTACCGAGAACGTAATTTTTACATACATAATATTATATAGCAACATCTCAATAATTAATATTTTTCTTTGACCTACAGCCAGATGACTGGAATAAATTGGAGGTGGTTTTTAATGGAGAGAAGAACTTATTGACTGCTCGAAATTTGGATCTTTCGGGTGGTGTAATTAGCGACGCCAGTACAGCTGTTGATAGTAAGTGATAGAACCAACCAAAATGTTTGCATTAATTTCGGATAGTATTGAAGACCTTTTAATCGATTAATCGATTCCAAAAAAATGTCGTATTACAATTATATTGTAATTACAATTATATTACAATTTTAAACATTTCGACACACGAACAACAATTAATGAAGGAATTTAATTAAAGGGGAGAATTTGGAAAAAAATATTGAATTAAAACCTTTTTCTTTTGTAATTATCTTAATTTTATTTTTCTCTTTTTAGACTTCCTTGAAAATGGTCTCGACCTTCGAGTTGGATGGTGTAGAGATAAGGGATACTTTGTCGGCAAAATTGCGATGGTAAATAACTCAATGCACTTTTTCCTTACATTATGAAATTAAATTTAATTAAGGTACATACATGTACTAAAATAATAGTTGTTTTGAAAACTAATTAAACTGTTTTATGTCAGGTACGTACTTACCTCTGTGAACCCCAGTTGAGTGTGGACGTTCAGCCCGCGGCGGCACCATCCGGAAATTCAAACGCAGCAACGACCGGGAATTTAGACACAGCAGCCGGAAGCTTAGAACCTGCTGCGGTAGTGGCCGAGACCCCAGAAGTAACCACTTCAGCTCTGGTTTAATCCAATGGTCGTTGCGTCATCCAAGCAACGGAATTAGAGACAATTCATTTGTGTTATACATCCACATGTACCATGCGATGTGCCTGTCCATTATAATGCCCTAAGGCTAGCTTTCATCTCTTACCTTCCTCCCCCTGGGGAATAAAAATCGAAGGCCACTATATCCGACCCCTGACACCTAAATGAGGCTGGTTTTCACATATAGAATAGGCCAAAGACATAGGATGTAAAGTTTTAAAAAGTTTAAAATGCTAACTTTCTTCATGGGAATGCTAATAAGTATTAAGTTTGTTACTTATTTTCTAAGTTATAATATATCTTTTTTCCAAAAACTTTATTTTTGTGCATTTTTATTAAATGTTTTTGTAAAAAGTGATCGGGATTTTTTTGGCCAAAAAAAATAACATATAATTGTGAGGCACAATTGCCAAAACATTATTAATTAATAAGATTTAATTTTTGTGAATGTTTTTTTTTTTTTATAATCACTTTGCATTTTAGTTCGCATAATATTGTTCCATTTGTTCATGAGTCGACGTTTATTTATTGCTGTTCAGCCGTTCACTATGTTATAATGTTCGTTTACCTTATAACTGAACACTCAACAACGGTTAGACACCCCCCCCTACCCCCATAAAAAGGCACTGTGTGGAATATGACTACACTGTACTGGCGAAATCCCTCCCCTATTGTTACTTTGTTAAAACTTAAATAAAAAGTAAATAATTGCATTGCTTTCATCTGTTTTCCATTTTTACATGTACGTGTATATATAATGAGGAACGTATATACTATGATATATAGCCTATACCTCTCTGGAATGATTTAGTGATATTTAGAGGATGCGAACTTTGAAAATATTTGATGGCACGCCCGTGATGATTTGTGCAAATATATTTGCAAAACAAAGCCAGTCGAAATTCTCGCTCCTTTTCGGCAATTATATCGAATCGTAATATCCGAGTCTTGTAAACAAAAGATCAATATTGTGATTGCAGGTCAATCTTTCATCAGCATCCGGTTTAGCGCCACCTATACACAGTATAATTCCGTTAATACTTAGTCAAATTGTCCCCTGATCATTTGGGACCGGGATAAACCATATCTGACTGTTTCCTTTATGATTAAATATGTGGTATTTTGTCACTTAACTGCAAACGCGTGCACATGCATTTTGCATATATCAGCATTTTGATTAAATGAAGCACAGTCGAAATGAATATGAAAATAAGCAGGTGATATGAATCAAATGCGGACATGCTACCTTTATGAATTTATATTCTTAATTTTGGGGTTTTTTTTTTAATATGACGCCTGTTAGCAATTAGCGTTTCACATAATTAATTGTATAATTCCGTAAGTACTTAAATATCAAAATGCTATCATCTCAGGAATTAGAGCTGATTAATAGTGATTATCAGCATTTTAGGCAAACAACAACTGGTTTGATAAGATTTTCGTAAAAAAAAAAAAATTCAATTAAACGCTTCTAAATGACTTTTACCCCAAAAAAACTAATAAGAGTTTATCTTTCTTTTTAAAACAACTATATTTCGTGATATTTTGTGAAATGATTTTAATAAACGCGGCCATTATTATGAAAAATTCTATTTTCAAAACCGAGACAGGGTGGAGTCGCTTTTCTGCCTCCGAGTTTGTTATTTATAGCGAAGAAGTCACGTCATTGTTTGAATAATTAATTTTATTAATATATTTTTAATGAGTTTTATTTCCATTTCTTGCACTTGTATCAAAACAGCGAACAATAAGACGTGTTTCCTGATGCAGTTAATTGCATCTCTAGTTATGATGAAAATAGATCTATATAACTCGCTGAAAAAGTATATTCTCCGCTTTTTCGTACTTTAATTTATGAAATGCAAGAAATGTGAAGGAATTTACCAGATCTTGCGAGAAACGCGCTAACTAGTCTATTTCGGTCCGTTTATAATACGTCCTTTCGCCAACAAATTAATCGTCGAGAGTTGACAAACTTTGCTTTCTCTCACTACATAATTAATTAAGTAGGACGAAGGTCTAGAAAAATCAACAACATTTATCATTTCAGTTATATATGTCCTAAAAAAACAGAGGAAAGCTAGGGGGGGGGGGTGCTTTATGCGCATTTGTTGACATGAAAAAAAAATCGGTGAAAGTTTGGGAGGTGTAATCAAAATGTTTTGGTTTTTATTTTATTTTTTTTTTTATTTATTTACTGAAATAAATCTTTTGTGTGTCCAGTCATTGTTTACTACGCGTAGTATAAAAGCAGTGGACCTTTTTTTTTTATTGCGAGCTTGACAAATTAAGACACGTTTATGGTGAATGCCATTAAATATTCCCGATGATTTATATGAAACAGACTGATAGCGCTATATATTCATATGATAGATAATAATGATTTTTCAATTGTCCTCGGTGATATATATCATTAAGCCTTGTGTCCTATTGACAGTCGACTCATCACTGCCATTAACCGAGAAATCATAAACTTTTTTTTTTACACAAAACTCCCAGTTGTGTCATTTGACAAAGCATAATACCGTAATTAAATTGATAAAACAGAAAAGTTTTTATTCATTGCAAAAGCAAATATTATCTAGCTCCTTACTACAATGTTCTAGTATTTCATACTTTTTTTTCCAATGATGGAGACTGTGATTAGTGCATACGCTCGTATCCTTTGCCCCTTATCTTCCCGCAAAGAAAAACACCCTTAAACCTTAATGCCAAAAAGTCAAAACCTTTCAAAAGCATTTTTTTCTCTGTAGCTCCCGGCCTGTCTGAAAAAAAAAATGGGATTTAATACCTGGGAGCTACAGTTCCTTACGGGTAAAAAAAAATTAGCAATTTATGGCGCTAGTTTTGTACTGTTCAACCTTATTTCCACACAAATTCTTCGAAAATAATTAGACCAGGAGCTACAGACCAGCAGCTACATCAAACATTTGTATGTGCACTTGCACAAATAAAAATTTACCAGTGAGCATTTGAAAGTTGTATTCATAATATATATCATTATAAAAATCCTTTATAATAGATATACTATACTATTTTAATGATCTATACTCTATAAGTACAAAAGAAATGCAAATTTAAAGCTTACATTCATTCCAGGGAGAGTTAAATATTAACTCCAAAAAGAGTTTGGTTCACTGACTATAAAATTTTGCCCGGTGGTTTATTGAAAAATCAACTATCATGACGTGAGCTATACTTTACCTAAATATACTCCATTCGGGATGTGTTCTCGAAACCACATGAAATATTGGCGAGAAATCCTTACGTTTTGTATACAGTTGAACTTCGATATCTCAAACACCGATATCCGATTTGTAAGTTCCAACCATTTATTTTTTAAGTATTTTACCCTTGATATATCGAATACTCGGATATCTCGAAGTTTTGAAACAGTCCCATCTAGTTCGAGATAACGAAGTTTGACTGTATATAACTTTTAATACCGAATATGCTTACTCAAATTTTCAAAAATTTCTCAACTTCAGGGTTGTTTTTTAGTTAGTGAACCAAGTTCTTTGTTGTCAAAATAAATATCTATTCCAGGCGGATGTTGTTAAATTAAATATTAACAACAGAAATTTGTCGTGAAAAGTTCTTTTCAGAAGTTTGTTGTCGAAATAAATATTAACTCCCGTAAAATAATGCCAAGTTATCAACATTCTCATCAGGAGTTGCTGTCAAGTTAAATATTAACCCCCCAAAATTACATATATTACTAATCCCAGTGAACATCAACTCCAAGAAGTTGGCAAGGAACTGGACAAAAACATGATGGCGGAGTTATTTTCACTGAGTACTTGCTGTAACTTTACATCGTTGCCCTGTTCATAACTCTCGTCCATGGACGGAGCAATAATAATATCTGTCGCTTGGACCAGTTCCGCCTGGGCAGAAACATCCGCCAGGAAATTCTGGGGGACTAGAACGTTGGCGGAAGTGGGCATCATTTTTAGGTCGTTTTCATGCGTCCGTTCATGTCTTTTGAGCGCATAATTGGTGTTGAAGCGTTTCTCGCAGACGTTGCAGGGAAAAGAGCGCGGATTCTGGTGGATGTTTCGGACGTGTTTCAGCTGACATGATTTGGTTTTGAACGACGCCCCGCACACATCGCAGAGGAATTGTCTGTTGTTGGAGTGCATGGCCATGTGTTCTGCTAAGTGACACTGAAATATGAAATAGAATTCATTGATGATAAACATACACAATATAAACAAGATACATGAATATACATGTTATGTATGATACACAAAAATCAGTCTAATTGAAATTAGAACCTTCACGTTCCCGTATTTAATATGTCGCTTATACGTGACGTACCGAAACCGGGGAACGGATGGAAGTTCTTATTTTTGTTAGATTGCACAAAAATAAGCTTTCCTTAAACTAAAATTCACTTTTTAAGTTTTTTCTGATATATAAATTGTTCCTGAGTGTGTATTCCAAAGACAAAGAATTGAAATGCCAATCTAGTGGCTTCCATAGTATTTGCATATTTCCCATAAACGAGCTTATTAAAAGAGAGATAACTCTTACTGGCATTCAATCATAATGTTCCAGGATTTATGGAATGTGAATGAAAGTGAATCATATTAAAATTATAATCATTGTTTCTAAACTTTAGATTTTTTATTATACAGTAAACAAATCTTTAAAATAAAATCTTATGAAAGTAAATATTGTAAAAACACCATCTATGATTTACTCATTCCACATAAATGAACCTTTAACATGTTTTTTAAAAAAATCCTATGAAATAAAAATATGTAAAAACACCATTTATGCTTGAATTCATAAAACTAAATCAATTTCTATACCCAGTTAGACAACATGTTTATGAAAGAAAAAAATAATGTTATAAAAGTTAATTCTATTGGTGATTTCATATAAAAGACAAAAATCGGGAAAGTTGGCATGTATGTGCGAGTGTATATGAACCCTTCACCATTTAGCTTTTGATCAGCAAGCAAAATCTAACATGTATAGGGCTCTCAAAAGCCTAAAATTGCAGCCTTTAAAAGACCATGCCAAGTGGGTACATGTACTTTTTGTCCCTCCCTAAAGGTGTTGATTTTCCCTCTTCGAATATTTTACTTAAAAAAACAATCGAATTCAGTTGCCAACAATAGTCATACAAAAACTTATCTACAACATCAAAACTGAAAAAAATAACTGTATGACCCTTAAGAGGGCTCGATGGTCGTGGCTTTTTTAGACTATATTAATCTCCTTTAGAAGAAAAGCTCTGTATAAAGACATACGAAAATACTAAAATTTCTTTTCTAGATAATAATTTATAGCTTAATAAACCATAAATAAAAATTTAACATAAAGTTAGATCCGATGGTTAATTTGTTGACCACCCAGCCTCCTTAAAGTTTCCTACAAATGTTGATTTTCTCTAATTTTCCCCAAAATGTAACAATTCTAATATCTCCTGTCCCAACCCAAGCACCAACAAGTAATGTTACAGCTCTGATGTTGAACCTGAACCTCAATATATCATTCCGTGATTGTTTGATTTGGATCTGAAACTAATTTTCCTAATTTTTATGCAAATCCTCCGCAAAACCCCCTCAAGGGATTCCTCAGCCCCGATACCAAAGTCGAACCTTTATCCTCATTCCTTGATGACTTACCTTGGATCTGAAGGCCTTGTCACAGATCTGACACACAAACTTCAGCTTCCTCTGTACCTTTTCCAGGTGAACCTGCTTGTGTTGACTGAGCGTGTCGCTCCTCTTGAACGTCATGCCACACGTGTCACAGAGGTGCGGCCGGTCCCCGGAGTGGTTCGTTTTGTGTCGCTTCATGTGCTCCTTCCTCTTCGTCTTGTAGTCGCACTGATCGCACTGATATGTCAAATCCTCCATTGCATCTGCGTCGACATTGTGCGTTTTGAGATGGAGCTTGTATTTAGCCAGATTGGGCACCGTTAGACTGCAATGGCTACATTTATAAACGTACGTCAGGGATTTCTCTTTTCTATGTCGCCGCTTCCTGCTGCCATGCTTGACGTTGACGTGACGTTTCAGTAGGACGTCACTGTCCGTCACGTACGGACATTCCTTGCATCGGATTTTACTACTGCTGTGGTTGATTTCGTGCTTTCGTAATGTGCTTTGGCGAATCGTTTTGAAATTGCACAGCTTACAGGTATAGAGTTCCGTGAACCTTTCGTGCAGTTCCATGTGTCGACGGAAATGACTCTCGCGCTTGGACTTGAAGGAACAGTTTTGACAAAAGAACTTAAACTGGGCCTCTGCCTCGTACTGCTTTTTGGATTTTATTGTCTTCTTTCTTCGGATTCCAGCATCAGGTTTCAACGTTTCAACATCTGTAAACATGGAATGGTTATCACTATGAATAGGTATTCAAATTATTTTGTATCAAATAGTACCTGTAGTTTGCTTTCAAAAATTGTCAACAATTTTTTTTTTTTAATCTAACTGTCAATCATGACTAAAAAATTACATGCAATCAAAAATTGTATCATATTGTACTTGGATCTCCTTCATTTCACCAGTAGTATTTTATGTAACAAATATTAAGAAATTTTCAATAATCTTCCCAGGCCTGTATCTTTCAAATATTGCAACATAAATACTGGTATGAAAATAAATAATTATACATATATTCAGCTAGCTTTCCACTTGAATAAACATTTAATATATACTACACTTGACCTAAATTTGCTGCGTGTTTGACCCAATTTGTGGGAGCATCAACCCTGCTCCCGTCTATGCAGTTCCTGAGATAAATTGACTTTTCTTTTTCTTCTACTACAGCTTCCAAGTTTAAATGGTCCGTTCCGTTTGTGATAATGCCACCCTGTAAAAAAAAAAAAAAAGAATTTGTAAACAATACTAAATCTAATGTGTATGAGCCATCTGCAAATTTTATTTTTCGTTCATTTGCTGCCTAAAGCTTGTATTACATAGGAATTTTGTGGCGTCTTCAAATTCAAAAGAGGACAAGAGTATGTAAATTTTGTGGGTATCACTTTATATTCAATTTTTTCAAAAAACAATTCTTATTCTTGATTGATAATTTATGTAAACTGAGACAGACTCTGCGGGGGGGGGTTGAACCAAAGTCTTCTTGTTTAAAAATTCCAGCATTCTTCAGATCAATCAAGTTAATAAGTTAATGGTAACCTGGTAATTGATTGAGTAGATTATTTACCAGAGAGTCGCAACAGTCAACAGACAGGCTGGACTCTGACAATATCTTGCCCTCTGCGGTAGTAGTGTTCCCCTCCAATGAACTGGAAGCTTCCTGCAGAGGTGGCTCATACAGTTGATTTGTCTGAAACATAAAGAGAAACTTCTTGCATTCAAATTTTCATTTAAATGGAACTATCTTTATGATCTTCATTAATTGTAAAATGTTATAATTGTTATTTTAAAAGTAGTCCTCAATACAGTCATGTAGATATATTACATACAACTAGTACCTACATTACAGTTCCTATAAATAAAGCAAAACTTATATATTACAAACATAGATATAGCGAATTTACATGTATAATAAATTCCATGTCTAAACTAAAAAAAATTATTGTTTTCAGTGAACACAGAAACAAAACATTTACAGCTATATATGATAAAGTTATTTTACACCCACTCTGACAGAATTGTCTGCCTTCTTATCTCAAATAGCCCATTTTAAAGTGACATGATCAAAATTCAAGTCAGGCAAAATCAATAATGCAGAGTTAAAATAACATGGTACATAAAATATTAAACAATGTTGTCCAAATTTCTGTGGAATCATTAGAATTTGTGGTGGCTCAATTTTCGCGGTATTTGTGGGTAGCCCTCACCCGCGAATTTACATCCTCGATGAAATCAAATTAATAAAGTGTTATATTTCTTACTGAAACTGAAAACTGACGCATCCACGAAATTACATCCCCACAAATATGGAAAACACCCACAATCCACGAAAATTGGCCCCCATGAATTTAAATGATTCCACAGTACTTTAATTCTCCATTCTACACGGAGATAGATGCATTGAAAATTTTTTAAAAATATACCGCTACGTACATCTATAGATCCAGATTTGATATTCCTTCTTCTTTTTCGACTGTGAGACTTGAATTCATTTCTTGGGCTGACGGTTGTAGAATTCTCCAGCTCCAGGAAACCCTGAAATCTCTCAGTCTGACGTATTTTACGCCCTGATACGCTTGAATAAACAGAGTGACTAGCATCGCCGCTGCGGGAAGCCCCGTCCTCTTCTGTTTGAGTGGACTGGTGGACTTTTAAGTCCCGCCCCAAACAGCTGTCAATCACATTTTTGACCACGCCCAGAAACTCCAGTAGACCGGAGAGTTTTTCTGTAAAGATTCTCACTGCTTTTTCGAATTGCACCGACTCTGACGTGTTGACGGTCTGACAGATGGTAACCAATTCTACCAGTGCTGAATGCTGATTTAGAAGCTGGTCTAGAACCATGGAGTATATCTGAAACACAGAGCATATCTGTTCATACACATCTATGACTCTCACCTGAGGGTTCAAAAAGAGACTTGTTCAATGATAAAATATTTGTTTGTTTAATTTTAATAGGCAATGCATAGGTTAAAAAGTTAAAACTTTTGATTTTGACAATTGAATGCTCTAGTATATAGAACCATTTTAACAAGAACTTGGACTTGGGTAGTTGTGTCAAACAGCAATGTGACGTAGGCCTGTCTATTTCATTGCTGGCCACTCAGCCATGGCTCTTTGAAGATTTGTCTGGCTTATGAGCTAAGACTACCCAATCTATTAGGAATGGGATGATCCACCGATGCACTGGTGCATCATGGTACTTATATATATACAATGATGCCTGAGCAAACTTTTTTTTATATTTTCCAAAAATATCCAAGCTTCATATATCGGCTATTTTTAGTCCGCACACCTAATATGAAAGTACAAAGATGACAGAAAACTTCGTAAAGTTGTAAAAACTGTTATGAAGCTATATCTGGAGTGTGGAAAACTTTCGGATTACTTGTTTATGAAAAAATAGTGTATACAACACTAAAGTAATTTGTAAATCGTGCAATGCTCATCTTAAATATAATGAAATCACTTTGGACATGCAGTAATACATCGACAAATTGAATAAACTTTAAACCCTTTTTTCATGTTTTCATTAAGTTGCAATTTATCATGATATGTATCATATCGAAACTTGTGTATCGTGATATGTACCAATTGGCTAAGTACAGTATAGTCCCAGCCCTACAATCTATGCATTTTTCAACCAGCATCATTTTTAACTTGTTTTGACGCAAGAAATAGATAGTAACATCCTACCGAAAGTCCAAGGTCTTGTTGAAATTGTTCTAATTATATGCTGCATATATGACATTCATTTATAATACATATGTATATATATACAAAGAACTTTTTCCCAAGGGATTATTCATACTAACATCAAATGAATAAGTATTCAGTAAACATGGTAAAATGCCTCAAAATTGCAAAATTTTGTCCAAGCTTTATGTGCTTCCACACTACTTAAATTAACTAAAAAAGATCAGATTTCCCAATCTTCATGATCTTTATCAATACCTCATTTTTGTTCTTTTTATCTATGTCTAAATGGTCCATAGTTGATTGATCAGCCTCAGCCCTTCTGAATGTCTCTGGCCCGGGTCTACTACAGTTCTCCTCTAAGTTATGTGATTTACCAGGTTTTAGTTTCTCTGCACTCTTAGACGAAAGAAGACTCACATACTTTGGGTTAGGTATTCTGTCTCTTGCTAAACTATGATGAGAAGGGCAGGGTACAAACTTTGCATGTGGAGTGTTACTTGCAGACTCAGCATTTAATGCCGCTATTTCCTCTGGAATCACTAGCTGAATATTGCTACTTCTCATACTGGTTGTTTCAGGCCACGACAACTGCACGTTCTGTACAACATTTCTGTTTACAATTTGTGGTTCCATTTTCTTCACCTTGACCTCATCATTCAAGGTCATTTCGGGACTAGATTCATTGGACAAGCTTTGGCCGCAGTTTATACCAGTCCCATAGATCTCCGATTGGTCGGCTCCCTGGGGAATTCCTATCACATTGAAGACGTTCTGGATCGGAGTAAACGTGTAGTTTTGTCCTGTGTTCATCACTTGGTCTTCATCCGCTTCTTGCTCGCTAGAATCTAATGCCACAGACTGAACAAGATTTAGCTGGGTCTCGCCCCCAGTCTGCGGTGCCATCAACGTTCCCATCAGAGTTATTTCCCCTAACCCGCTGCCACTCATAACAGAGGATAACTGAATGGGCTGGCTATTGATCATGCTGAGCTGACCGATATCTATGGACTGGCCGTCCATGGTTCTCAGATGACTGAAAGGGATATCAAACGATGAGTTGGTACTGGTGGTCACTACCATGACCTGGGCTTCGTTCTTGACTGGATTCTCTCTGCTGTCCAACATCTGCAGATGGTCAAACTTAACGCCCTGTGAGGAGTTTGAGGCATCCATGGTCTCCATTAGGGAGCTTGGTTGTTTACAATCTTCACTGGCATCCATGGCAAATTCTATTGGTTTTACTCTTTAAAGCACATCTTCACAAAGTTACATGTAACTTAAAAACCGTAGAAATCATCAACTTAGGTTGCTTGCGCATTGTGCCCCCTTCTCAGTTTGTCGAATTCAGACTCTGCTCATTCTGTACAACAAAAAGTAATCAGTTGTTAATTCTCCTAACTTTCCAGTAAAACTTCAGAAAGAGAAATAAAACACGCTGTGGTATGTGTGTCAAAGAGACAATGTTTTGTGAATAACAAATGTCAGTTGTTTTTTTTCTTCAGTTTTTCACAAAAATCTTTGTACGTGCTGCATATGCAAAAATGATTTAATAAAAATAACAATTTTTCTATCAATATTTCGGCCTTTCACGCTGATATCAATTCTAGCAACATATCTATTGCCAGTAAATGTATCGGTCTATGGCCAAACCCTCAGACTAGCATGCTTTGAAAACTTTATATTTCACAAATAAAATTGTCAAAAATGATCAAAAGAGGTCTTCAAAATATTGATAGTTATGTAAAGAACTTACACAAACTTTGTTTACACTGGTGGAATAATAATAATTCTATAAATTCACAAAGAAAACGACGAATGAATTCGAACTGAACACTGCACTCATCCTGTCAACATGGACAAAGCTCGATCCCGACCTAAAAAAAAAAACCGAACCCGATTTAATAACATGTCATGGTTTTCTTTCGTCAAGAAGGCTCGATAGTCGTGGCCATTTTTAGACCGTATTGATCTCCTTTAGAAGAAGAGCTCTGTATTAAAATGGAGGAAATTACCGAAATTTAATACGTAAAATATATGGACTTTTTCTTTACTAAATAATAGTTTATATAGCTATTTTTTTTATAAACAAATCATATCTTAAAATTCAAGTTAAGGAGACCTTAATTTGTTGACCATCGAGCCTCCTTAGTTTCCTGACCTCTGTAATTTTTTTCTACATGATATATATTGACGATTACTTTTTTGCTTTTTGCAACAATGCATGATCTGATTGACCATCAACCTTGACCATAATAAAGTAATTGTTATATAGATTATATGTAATTCTGTAATACTAAAATTACAAATCACACGATGGTGTATCTGTATACATGTACTAATATATTTGCTATTTTTACCTTAATGTCTACTATGATATTTGTAAATGTCCAATTGTTACATACAATAACATACATGTATCACTCTAATAGTTGTCATGAAGATCGTGTTGAATGAACTAAATAATGTACATGTATATGGAATATTTGTTACTCTCCATGTTGTATCACATAACTAGTTACATGTAATTTGTTATTGAACTTGTGACATGTAATAAAATGTGTGTTACATTTCCTTTCAAATGTGACATCAAGTTTATTACACTTGTGTTACATTTCCTTATGTCTAACACTTGCAATAACTTTTGTGTTATATTTCCCTATACAGCATTTGTATTTACACTTGTGTTACAGTTCCTTATTTTTAAGACATTTTTATAGTTACACTTGTGTTAGATTCTCTTATATATGAGACATTTGTCATTACTTTTGTGTAACATTGCATGATCTTATATCTGTGGCATTTGTAATTACACATGAGTTATATGTATCAAATATCTCGGATATTTATAAATACACCTGTGTTATATGTATCCTTTATCTTGGATATTTGTAATTAAACTTGGTTCATTTGTATTTCATATCTGTAATATTTGTAATTACACTTTTGTGATATGTAATATAGGTAATTTTATCTGTGCTATATGTAACTATATCTTACATTTATACATGTAATTACATTTGTGTCATCTGTATTTATACCTGCTATAATTTAAATTATACTTGCATTACATCTACTTCTATGTAACAATTGTTAATACACCTGTGTCAAATATACTTATAACTACATTCTTAATAATACTTGTTTCATATTTATCATATATGTTTAAAAAAACTCTTATTTTACTTCAATGCTTGCATATCTGTGTACTCGTATGAACAATAACTGTCAATACACTTTCGTCACATGTACTCTTGATTATAAGTTAAATTTTCTTATTACTGTTGTTATTGTAATTTAAATTTCAGACATCTACTTGTTTTTGCAATAGACTGTATATATTCCTTTTTATTCTTCAAGAACTGACATTTTGTGAAAACTTTTGATTAAAGTTTTGGTTTTGCGATGTTGGTTAAAAAAAAGAAAATGACCGATTTGCGGAGTAATTAAAGTACTCGCCTAAACAAAAGTAATCGACAATTTCAGTCTGAACCAAAACCATAGCTAATTTGATAGAAATGAGAACTCAAATCATGCAATACTGCATGATTGTGTAAAATTTGTTACAACGGTAAAGCACTGATCTGTTAGAAAACAATATTTATTGAACACATACAAATATGTCAATACACATACACTGTGTATAATTAATATATGTATATATAATTGCACAATATCAAATATTGGTAAATACTTCAACATTGACAAAGAATATCAAATAAATTAAATTTAAAATTCATTTTCTCCATCTCTCTACTTTTTCTCTACCATTCTCGCTCATTCCTCAAGCACAATCTATAAACTGCTATATAACTATACAATTGATATATTTGCCTGTAGTGTACAAGCAATCTAGTCTGCATCACCATGATGTTTGTGTCTGCCTGACAATGGAAGCATAGACACAAACATTAGGGTACTCAGACAATACAAAAAAGAATACCCTTTCACGCTTATAGTAGCATACATTTACTTGTATTATGTCAGATCCACACATTACAGATATATCTATTTTCATGTCAATTTGGTGCATCCAAACTCTTAGAAAAAATATTTTGTTCATAAAATGAAAAATATACAGATCATAAGCAAGAAGCCATATCATTTAATACTATGTTCCACTGATTCGATACAAAAAAGTCTTGGGACAACTTTTATTTTAAGAGTCCACTCATACTTCACATAAGAGTTTAAATAAAAATCACACAGTCTATATCACAAACACCCTGGTTACAGATATATTCACCACATGTAATGCAAGTGAAATCTGCCAAATAAACATCAACCGCAAAAAAAAAATCTAAACTCGTACATCAACAACATCAATTAACACAATTTTAATTAGCAGATGATCACTGATTGTTAAATCACAGACAATTAATTACTATGCTGATAATGACAATATGGTGAAGAAAAAAATATATATATCTAAACACAAATGGGTCTCACTGGCACATAAATGATACAGAGTACCATGGTAGCCACAAACACATTTGCAACTGTCGCATACAATGGACTCTTGGTAATGACTAAATCTGCATCTTCAGAGGGTTTGAAAGCTAGACCTATACCAGGTACTTGGATTTGATTTCCTTTGACATGGATTCTTGGTTTCTCTCGACTCATTGGAATGTATGTTACTCATTTATCTGGGTCGAAATCAGCAACACAGGTGGACATTCTCACTGCTTTCTTAGAAAGACCAACCAAACATATGTTGGTTATTTTACTTTACAACCTAATTAAACCCCTAATTAGTGATGATCGAGGAAACAGCTGGATGTCTTAGGAGTAATTAAACAAATTTTGCTGGACCAAAATCTCTTTGCATTTATAACTTGATCTAATAACTTTTAATAGACTTGGAAGTTAGTTCCCCATGAGTATATATAACTCTGAAGATTAAATACCACCCCTCTCTTTATTCCCCTTTATAAATGTCAAATCACAATGGCAATAATTAAGGGTTAGGTCCAAATGAAAGAAGTGTTTTCCATGTCAGAGAGATTTTAAAGATGGCAAATCAAATAATAATTTTACATGAATGAAAAAAAATTAAAACAGTTCATTGACTACAACAGAGCAAAAGTGAAAATTAAGTGTAACTTTAAATAATTTGCAGCATTTCGTCTTCCGAAAAATATTGTGGGTACAATTGCATTTTGATATCTGCTAGCAATGTAAATCACCATCTAAAAATGCATACTCAGTTTATACACTGACAATAAGTTTTCAAAAACACACTTATTTAAATGTAAAAAAAAAAGAAAATATTCAAATAAACTATTAATTTACAATAATCAACAAACAAAATTATGATAGTTAAACACTTGCATGGGACTAAAGGAAAGAAATCTGGCTAAAAACAAATTCCATTGCATAATATGATGTGCCATTATTAAACATGTATACATGAAGACCGGTACATTTGCATAGTATCAAAAAGTATTAAACACACATATATAAGTACAGCCTTCATCTGTACTTCAGGGAACTTTGGACTACTAATTCCACATTTCCCCTGTCTTATATATATATACACACAGAAATTTTTCAGTTTGACTCAAATATAAGTATTGGCATAGATTGTATCATGATACACTGTATTAACAAGGACAATTTTTGAAATTCTGGTACATAGACATGTAGTATAGCTTGGCTTATGCATTGTAATGATCGAACCAACGCGAAGTCAAGTATTTTTACTGAATAATTGTCAAAGAAGTAATTAATTTAACCATATTTTACTGAAAAATCAAATGGATTGTCGAAGAAGTGTAGCATATAATGACTGTGATAAGTCAAAAGTCTAATTTTTTAAAACAACTTTTTAAATTTAAGTGTAAGCACATTTTTTTGAATCACCAAACTGGGTTTGGTCAATTCAAATAAAAAAGATCATAATTATAATAAATAATTATATCAAAACACAACCTATATGGAAGCAAAATAATGTTTATACACAATATAAAATATCATAATTCTTCTCCTCAGTAATTCAATACATTAGATAAATTAGCATTGGGAATCTGTAAAGATTCTTGCGTTTGCGAATTATACATACATCGTAAATTTTTTCTCATTCTCATTGGTAACATACGCTGTATAAGTTAACAGGGTCAATCCATTCACTGAATGCATCGGTCCCTTAAAATTCATTTTCATTTTTTTTTTACTTAATGAATAAGATTATATAAATAACCCTGTTTGGTACCCTGGCTTGTGTTAATAACTCCATCTGGTGTTGTTTATTGGAATGCTTCAAGGGACATAACTCTTTTGTTTTGTCTGGGAGGGTCAGTGGGGGGAGTCTCCAGCTCACTCGTATGGCCGATTGGCCAGATTGGATTTTGGAGGTTGCTGACCGTTCTTCATTAGGGGCTTGTTGTATGTAGGTTCCGATGGAGGTGGTCTACGCTTGCGTCGGAAAAATCCGCACTGTGAAAAAAGAAGGGGAAACAATTACAAATCAGTCTAAAAAATCTTGTTGGCATAAAGTAATACATAAGAGTTAATGTAATACATGAAGTGAATGTAATACATGGAGCAATTGTATTACATAGATTTAATGTAATACATGAAGTGAATGTAATACATTGAACAAATGTATTACATTGAGTTAATGAAATACATGAAGTGAATATAATACATGGACTTAATGTAATACATGAAGTGAATGTAATACATGGAGTTAATGTAATACATGGAGTTAATGTAATACATGGAGTTAATAAAATACATGAAGTGAATATAATATATGGAGTAAATGTATTACCTGGTACATAAAATGAATGTAATACAAGTAGTACATATATTACATAGAGTGAATGTAATAGATAGACTTACCACCCACAACACAATGATGATGAGGAGGAGTAGCAGTAGACCGCCCACAATGGCCAGGGCTATCTTCCAAATCTCCACTCCCTTCGTTTTAGGAGATAACCTCTCTGCATTCACATAGGTTGAAACCTGTCAATCAAAGCAAACAGCTATAGTAAGTCTATGTTGAATATTGATGTACAGTTGAACATTGGTCTAATCTTGGGTTTGGCGAAGTGAGTTAGAAGTTCCAAAAGGTTTTCCCTTGATGTATTTTAACCTCTATATAACTTGAATCCTTGGATGCCTTGAAGTTTTTTTCATGATCTCATTGCGATCGATATAACAGGTTTGAGTGTACATTTGCAATGCATGCTTTGACATTCTCAGTAAAGACACATACATCATTACTCAGATATCTTGATATCTTGTTCTTGATTCAGACAATCTGATATGTTCTATATTTTGATAACTTTGACAGAGATATTGTGATATCAACCCATGAATCTGTGACTCTCATTTAATATCTTTTCCCTGTGATATACTCTCTACTGACCAATTTAATATCTATTCTCTGAGATATCTTACCTCTGCTCTGGACACCATGTATGTCTCGTTAAAATTGTCCACTGGAATATTGAAGGGCATAGCTCTAACTTGTGCATAGGCTTGGGACTTTAAGTTGAATGGTTCTGATGTAAGGCCTCTCTTTGAAAAGTAAAGAAATAAGATGAGCGTTTAAGATTGTTTTTCCTCTAAATAAAATAACCTTGACTATCTCAATTCTGACCAATAGCAACCTTTTGCTCTGAGTTTGCAATGCAGGAAGAATCCAAATGAAAAATAAATACTGGTACAATATCATAATGCTAACACTGCCAAATGCAGAAAGCATTTTTTTAAAGATGAATTGTGTAGGCTTTAAATAATATGAATTTCAATCTAACCAATATATATAGTAGCAAACTTTAAAGAATACATACATTACAAAGGCTCTAAACAATAAATTTCTATCCCACCAATGCTAGCAAACTTGAAAGAATGCATTATTAATAAAAGCTTTAAGCAATAATAATTTCAATCTTACCAGTACAAGAGTATTTGTCCATATATGCGACTTGATTTGGATTACTGCAGCGTCTCGCGAGTCCACCATGTGACCGGGCAGAGGTCCGAGGAAACATTTGATAAATGTACAGTACTGGTTGTTGCACACCTGTAATATTGATCAAACAAACATGATAAGTAATCGGTGACATGACACTCAAAGGTAGAAAATACTCTAAATGTATGGTATAAAGCAGTATATACTATATTGTGTCTTTGGCAAAAAGCAGTATATTTGCTAAATTCAATATTACGGTAAATCAACATCAAATGTCATGCAAATATGTAAATAAATGTGTTTAATTATTGAAAAAATTAAAAATGATTGTATTGAAACCAACTTCTGCCAAATACTATACATGTTAAATATAATACATAGTTATACTGTATCAAAATGTACATATCCTAACATGTACTTATCTTTAAATATCACTGTGAGACAGATACTTACCACATTCTTAACATTGGAGACTTCCCGCCTCTGTCTCGAGTGCCTTTTACTCTTGGTCTGAAGTAAAACATTTATCCGACTATTTCCCTCTTGATAAGTGAAATCCTGTAAATCAGAAAAAACACAGTTGAGTAAATGTGTCATCATTGAGCATTCAATAAAATATGTAGAATCATTAATTTTTGTGAGGGCCAATTTTCTAGGATTTTAATTTCTTAAAGGTTCTTTTCATGGATTTATTTGCATCATTAATAAATTAAGATGAATTTTGTAATTCATCGAGGATGTAATTTCACGTGTGAGAGGAACCCAAATAATCCACAAAAATTGGGCCATCATGAGTTCTAATACTTCCACTGTATCAGCTTACTGTATAAATTAAGTAACATTAATCTTGTCAGACATCCCATACCGTTGAATTTTCTGGAGACAGGAGCAAAGTTTCACAATATCCACCATCGTTGTTGAGTACTTTTGGATCTTCGTCGATCTTGAGGAGGTGGTTTCCTTGGTCATCGAAGCTGGGCCAGTAAATGTTGATCACACTGCTCTTCACAGGCGTGGGTCCCAGATTTCTTACCTACAATGTATGCATTTTTTGTTTACAAACATTATTTTGGATATAATCAACATTTTTAAATACTGCTTATACAAGCTGTATATAAATAGGCGAAAAGAAAAAAAAAAGACTGTAAAAAATTGCAAAATACCCTACTGGAAATTGTATTCTATCATCAATTTTTTCCTCATAGCATCCATCTATATTTATTACAACATTACTTAGTTATACCCCTATCAACTTATTTCACCTTTGCCTACTGGTATATATTTTTTGGTCATTGCTGTGATATACCCCATCTTATTAAGTACTTACCCGATACTCATGTGTGATTTCTGGACCAAATCCAGTGCCCTTGTACAAGCTGACCCCTGAAGCATTGTATATAACCTGCTCAGTAGAAGATGCTAAATTTCTGAAACAAAAAATTTTATTCTTTAAATCAGGTACCTCTACGTTTAAATACATGTACAATAAAATTTGTCCCCATTTCCCCAGATACTAGTTAGATAAAATTGACCATATTACTCATCTTTGACTTTAAGAAAAGAAAATATGCAGTTTTCTGGGTTTTTTCATGATTACACATAAATCTAGATGAATTTTTTTTTATAAGAAATTGGCTTCCAAAATCTCTGCCACTGAACAATATTTTTGAATCATTATGCCCATTCTTTTGCTGGGGGGGGGGGGGTTAATTGTGTTACAAATGTACATGTTTTCCATAAATCTTAATTTAGCAGCAAATTTAATCCATATATACACATAATATTTATTCTCATCTCCGTACTTACTTTAATTAGAGAGATCAGAGCTAAACATAGTTATTGACTTCAAAAAGAAGGAAATAAAGAAATAGTTCAATGACTTTTGAACAATGGCATGAAATGTTCAACAGTGTTACAACTATAGGATGAGAGGCTTACGGTGATATCTCCAGCACAGCGTGTTGTCGGACGGGAATCTCCAGGGGGAAGTAATTATTCCAGGTATCAGCGCTCCTCTCAGGGTTTGAACTGAAAGAATAATTTTGTTTTATATCAATTGAAGACTCAAATAGTGACTTGTACATACTAGTGTATATTATAGTAACAGTGACTTGATCGTAACAAGTTGAGTTGCCATGCGTTGATCATCAGATCAAACAAGGCCTGAAGTATTAATTAAGTTTGATCTCCGATGGGGTTTGAATGTCAGGCAATCATGCCCTACTTAGGGCTACTTTAAAGTTCTATGGATTCCTTTTTTTACACATTAGCCAAGTACTTCATTCTAAAATTCCCTTGTTTTGTCTCAAATCGCAAGAATATAAAATGGCAAATGCTGAACCTTTATCATTTTTCATTTTTCATTTAGTTCACAACGGTCAAAAAAATAATAGTGAGATAATAAATTCTGTCATAGGTGCTTCTCCTGATTTTCTGTATTCTTTCTGTATAATTAGCAACCTACAGAAATAGCCGGTATGCATGGCTACGATCATGAACATTCTACTAATGTCTCTGTGAGGTATGGGTACATCCAAATGAAATTGAGGTTTTGTTCAAGGACAGGTAAAAGTAGTTACCTGTTGACATTCAGTTTAAAGGTGAGCTTGTCACTCTGTCCATCAATGTTGTGTGGGGTCACCAGCAAGGTGAAGTATGTCTGTAACAAAATGTCCGTAACAGTTTTGAAATTCCAAGATTCTCATTCAATAATTATGTTTGTTTACTGAAACTTCGAAGGCTCTTATTTAAGTCAACAAAATCTAGCTGTTTCAGCACATTGATTACATGACACTTTTTGTTTTTTTATAAATCATAGATTTTGATCCATAGAAAATAAATTTGCAAGTTTGATTTAGCTTTTTTAAAATAAAATTTCAAATATTTTTTAATAAAAGACCATTCATCTGGCTGTTTTAGTATTCATAATCGTGTTATTTGTCTTACCTTGGCCAGGGCTGGCATGGGGTTACCAATGTCACAGATGACAAACCTCGACACATTCAAGGCCACATAGTTACAGGTCAAGGCCACAGCCTATAGCAAACAAAAACCCAAATTAAGTCTAACTGATAACAATGAACACCATAAAATTTTAAACCTTCAGTTTAGATGGCAGGGATATTATGTATGATTTGAAAAACCTCAGTTTTCATATTTTTTAACTAAAATTTATAAAATGAGTTATTCCCCTTTTTGATATGGCAATACAATTGATGGAAGCAGCAGCATTTGACCAAACATGGCTGTGCTTGAGAAACCAGTAATTTAAAACATTTTTTTTGGCCATAATTAACAAACACATGTATCAGTGAATGAAAGTAAATGTATTTGTCGTACAGCGTTTGCATTGGTGATTCCACTGTACAACACTCCCTCTGGAAGTTCCACGTACAGCATCGTCTCGTAAGCGTCTTCAGCCATCTTCCCATCATTCCTCACTGTGATGCTGATCTCGATCTCCTCGTTGGAACTTCCGACTTCTATTGGTTTGGCAAACCTAAAATAAACAGAAGTACACACGTTATATTTTTGCAGTGGAATCAATACTTTAAGATTTGTCCCGTTTATCTATAGTCATGCCATTTGGTAAAAGAAACATCCCTGTACAGAGATATCTATAAATAACATCCCTAATTGATGATGCTCTGACAATAAACATGTGTTATACATGTACTTACGGTTCCACTCTCTCTGCCAGGACAGACAACTCTGGAACACACAGCTCATCCTTCCCACAATTCTTGCTGATTTTCCCCTGAGAGAAGAAAAAAGGTTCAGACATGGAATTACCAGAATCTTAGTCATAAAAAAATGAGTCTTGAATTTATACTGTAAAAATATCTGTCCAACAACAATTTAATCAATGAAATTATTTTTTGATAATATAAAATGATAATAAATTACCAAGGTACAGCTATATATACATGTACCTGTGGTGTATGAATAAGACTGTCACATATTACCGTGAACTACAAATGTATTTTCCATTTTCCAAACAATATTTTAGCAACTCTCAAAATAAATATGCAAATAAAAACTTTTATATTGGTACTTCTACCTTCTTTTCTATACAATAACTATACTATATAGTGCAATAAGTGTGAAAGCACTGAGAAAAAAGTAAGCCTTTTTAAGGAGGGTGGTCAACAAATTACCAATCCAATCTATTTCAAATATATAGATATGATTCTTTTTTTGCAATAAAGTTTTATTTAGTAAAGATGAATTACACAAAATGTATCTCTTATAAAATCAATGTTATCCTATATCTATATATAGAGCTCTCCTTCTCAAGGAGATCAATGTAGTCTATAAATGGCCACGACCATCCAGCCCCCTTAACAGGGAATGACATGAGTTTGTGGATGCCGGACTCTTATATGATTCTTATAGGGCTCCCACATAGGGCCCAAATTATGAATCTTCTTGACAATTATAAAAGGATAAGTTTGTTGATGTCCAACTTTATGTGATTTTTATAGGGCTCCCAAACAGGGCTGAAGTTATGACTTTTCTTGACAATTATAAAAGGCACAAGTTTGTTGATGTCCGACTCTTATGTGATTTTTATAGGGCTCCCATAAAGGACTGAAATTATTAATTTTCTTGACAATTATTAAGGCTTGAGTTTGTTGATGCCTCACCTCTACGGTGACGGTGGAGGGAATGTACTTGTCCAGGATCGGCGGGATGGTCCCCAGACTGGTGGCCTGACGTTTCTTTCTCCCCACCACCTCGTTCTCACCGACCAATCGATAGGAGAAGGAGACGTCAATGGGAGTTAATTTGTCTCGGATATTGTTCTGTGGAATAATTATATCATATACAGATATACAGTCAGGATGCAAATTCTTGACTAATCTCAATGAGAAATAATTTATTTTCAAAATAGAGTCATAGGCATTTATACTTGATTATTGTTCATTGCTTATTAAAATGTACAGCTATAATTTTAAGGTAAAACTATTTGATCAAATTTAGCTCACTTCAAAATCCGTTTTACTGGCTTTTCTTTTTTATTCCATATCAATCATGTGAATATAATTATGTATAAAACTGATATAAGATCTACACGACACCAACTGATTTGAGTCAGACTTTCACTAGACTCTCAATAGTTGCCGATGGCAACACTCACCAGGATGTACACAATGAAGTCGTAGCAGAAGATTTCTTGTTTCCGGAGTCGGAGGTTGAGTTCAGAGACTTCCGGCTGTTGAGTCTGGTACTGGAACATCCGCTTGGAGATGTTCTTCCTGGCATCCAGGGTCCAGAAGAAGTCAAACTCTGTCAAAATAATTAGTTCGTGTTACAGACAGTCAAAAAGTCAAACTGTCAAAATAATTAGTCCATGATACAGACAGTCAAAAAGTCAAACTCTGTCAAAACAAAAAGTCAAACTCTGTCAAAATAATTAGTCCATTATATAGACAGGAATCTATCTTCCATGGGGATTTTCTTTAAAATCCATATTTTTAACCATAATAATACAGAAACATCTACAGTTAAACTTGTTTAGTTATAGTACAAACATGGATATAGCAAAATCTCGGATATAGAAAAGTTTTCTACAGACCATGGCAATATTCTTAACAAATTGATAAAAAAAAATTACAGTACTTACAACATGAATTAATGGATATAGCAAATTGATTTTGAGTCCAATAGAAGTTAAAACATATTTTACTACAAACTGTTTTAGAGTTTTAAAAGATAGCAGTACCATTTGACACTATTATTTGAATTAATTAATAAATTTTCCACATACCCGTAATTCCTTTTATTTACATGTACAATCTGATTATCTTAATAGAATTCAAAAAAAGGTTTTTTTTAAATAATGCCTTAATAATCATGAATGGTAGTAATATGAAAGAAAAGATGTATATTGCTATTACACTATACCGGTACTTATTACTACGAAATCGTTTCACAGATATAATGAATTAAGAATATAGCGAAGTATATCCACTGGTCCCTAGGACTTTGCTATAACCAAGTTTTACTGTACTCATAAAGGGATTTTTTTTGGTCATTCTTCTTTTTATCCCCCCTTCCCCCAATATACATACACAAAAATCAAATACTTATGGCCAAATAAAATTGTTCATACCTAGCTCATCACTCACTCCAACACCATTGTATTCCACACAAGTCCTCACCATCAAACTGCAAGGGAGATTAATAATTACAAATATCTTCAGTAACTCTATGCATATTTAATAATTTATTCATACATAAAATACCCAATATAGCGCTGTACATTCACTTTGCACACACAGGTTACCCCTCCTTTCATTGTGACCACACTTACCATGGGACATGGATTTTATACGGCTCCTCCCCGATTTTGCAGTTCTTGTTTTTCTCTTCCAGTTTGATGATATCCGGTTCCAGCCGGAGACTTGGAGCAACCCGGACAATCGGTCTGGATCTGTTTTTAATGAAATAGTAAAATTTATCACAACCATATTAAAGCTATTTGGTTGAATTTTAAACGAGAATAATTAAATTTAGCTACCAATCAAAAGAAGAGTTGGAGCTATCCGAACTATTGGTCTGGATCTGTTTCATAATAGAGTAAAATTTATCAGAACCAACCAAGTTATACATGTAGTTGCATTAACAGAATCATAAAAGTTAGCTCCCAATCAAAGGAGAATGGGAGGGACACAAACTACCAGTCTGGATCTGTTTTACAACAAAGTAATATTCATTCACTGCCATGATAAAGTTGTATCAACTGAATCATAAAAGTTAGTTCCCCAAATTCTCGCTCTCTCCTTGAATTCTGTCACCTATCAGATGAAATAGTATTGTATTGTGAGTTTCCATGTCATTACGAGGCGTTCACTTACTTGATGAATACAGCAGTATCTGCTTGGTATGCCCCAACAACCAAATCTGTGAAAAAAAAAAATAATTTTAATATCGTTTTATCTCAAGTACCTCAACAGTGTGAGCATTATACCTACTTTGCACATATAGAAATAATAAATTTTCACATTTACTACCATGTGTACATGAAACTGAAACTATGATGATGTGCATATATCGTATTCATCATCTTGATACATGTAATACTGAAAAAATTGATACACAATTAGAATATTCGTCCTAGTCCTAGACCGTGAATCTTGTCCCCTCGGTGGAATTTCACTATCCCATACTCGTAATAAATGAATGATTCTATTAGTCTCAGTGTAACTTGCATACATCTTATAAAAAACATACTAATTTCCTTGACACTATTAACATCTTATATAATTTCATTCCATTCCTTTTCTTAAGTCCAAATATTTTCATAATTATATAACTTCAGCATCTATGTATCTATAAATATCTATCCATATCGTTCCTTTCATGCGCAGATCTAGAGGCGGGACCCACCCCCTTTCCCCTGGAAAATTCAAAATTATTATCACACTGCTAAATATCAAAAATAGGTCTTGAATCCCCCTTAGTAAACAGAATTAACTCTCTGACTCCTCCTCCCCTCCCGAAAAAAATTTCTGGATCCGCTCCTGCCTTCTAACCAGTGATGATGTGGTGTTTCCTGTGACAGACATACCTGGATAGCCGTTTTTGTCCAGGTCGTGTCCCCCGGAGATGGAGAATCCGAATGTCGAGAGTTGGTAGCCGATTTCCTTCCCCTGCAGAACCTGTGAAACATCTGTTATGATTCCCTCCATGGACCCCACATAGATGTAGACCACCCCTCTCCCCTCGTCTCCCCCGTAAGGGGCCCCTATTGCCAAATCTAAGGATAACAAATACATGTAGTTGTTAATTTAATAATCAGGTTGAATAAAAGCCTGCTTGCAAACAGGTTAAAAACTTTTATAAAATATTTGATTACTTCTTATTAAAACAAGAATTAAACCTAGGATACCAAATACTGTGGAATCATTTAAATTTCATGGATTCTCTATTTTTTTAAAGGTTCATTGGGGATTGATTTTATGAATTCACTTCTATAGGTATTGTATGTAAGTTCATGTGTATGGACTATTTTGTGTGTTATCTTTCATTTAGGACTTTCTTTCTAATAATTGAAAACTTGTATGCCTTCTGGGTCCAAAATTGGAAAAATATTTAATTATCATCTTAAAACTGAACTTTATTTATTTTACAACGATTGATAAACAAGTTCTACAACTTATATTAATATCTTTCGTTAACACGGATGTTAGTGCAAGGGGATCATTAATGTGGGAGGAAGCCGGAGTGCCTGGAGAAAACCCACGTATCCAAGCGGGCGACCACCGTACCCTTTCACATACAGCCACTGTCGATCATGGGGATCGAACTCGGGTCGCAGCAGTGAGAAGCAAGACTTAGTGCATTATCCACTACGCTACTTGGACACCCTTAATTATCTTCTCCTATCTGTATTGATAAGACCCTATGTTTCATTATTCGGAGTGGATATTAATTCATGGGTATAAGTAATAGCCACAAAATTTTAACACCCATATATTAAATGATTCCACAGAAGGTGATAATTAGTTAACACAAAAGAGCCACTTGCAAACAGGTAGACAAATCAAATCACGAATCAAGTTTAAATCAGGTTGTACATGTTACCATTCTTTAAGAATTATTGCAATGTATATTGACTGATGGGTAGATTTTTCCTGTAAAATTACCTTCTGTGGAATCATCATTGTTCGTGGGGGACCAGTGTTCGTGGTTTTCGTGGGTAACCCTTGCTTACGAATTTACATCCCCACGAACGTGTATGCAAGCATATGTTTAATATTTATTTACGAAATAGAACTTGTAACCAACGAAATTACGTCCCCATGAACCAGGAAAATAGCTAACCACGAATAAAAATGATTCCACAGTATACCCATATCACAGGCACTTGACATTATAAAATATTTCATATATTTTCTTAAAAGTTTATACCTTTGTACGTATCCAGGTTTATGTCTCCTAAGCCGGATATTGCACTCCCAAATCTGGATTTTGGCTCGTATCCTTCCAAAATATCCTTTTTCTTCTGTCTGAACTTTCTCTGTTTAATAATACCAAAAAATTATCCAAACATTTAATTACTTCATAATTTGTTTCATTCTGTGTATTTTTCCAAAGGATAAAAATGCTGCATTTGAGCTAGTCTATAAATTGTACATGCATGTTTAGAACAAAGTGCCAGCTGTCATGATTCAAAGATTTTGATTTTGTTATACTTGTAAACATATATTCTTTTATATATATATATATTTGTAAAGTTTATTATACAATTTAAGATAAAGGGAGAATGCAACTGACTTTGAACTAAGCATAAATATTTAAGTTGTGATGGTCAGACTGGTTCAATTACCGGGCCAGATAGCTCAGTTGGTAGAGCACCTGACTAGAAATTCAGAGGGCCCAGGTTCATATCCCGGTCTGATCCACCATCATTTCTCCCATCCAGTTACAAAGTCATAGGTCAAAATGCTTCGACTTGTTTCATTGTATTTATTAATATAAATGGTGGTAAAGTGTGTTTAATTTGAACATTTTACTTTAATTAACACAATGCAACTACATGTAATTAAGTTAATATGTAATTTTCATAATACTTGCATAAAACAAGACAAACAGTTCATCCATGCATAAAATTACAAAGGACCTGAATTCACTTACTCAAGATTACTTGTTTTTCTAAACAATGCATGTCCTTTTTTGATTGGTTCCTTTACACTTATACAGAGATAGCAAAGGATCCAATCAAGTTGGGTGCTAACACTTCACGTGAGTCAATATAAATAAACATAGATACAAAGATCTTCACTTCCCAGGTCCAAAAAAATTGTTGCAACCAATGAGTTTTTTTAATGATTGAATGGAGAATATAAATTCTATTTATCATATGAAATTGAAAAATCCATATACTGATAATTCTGACAACCAGAAAGAGTATGCAAAATTTCGACCAAAGATTATCATTGTTTAACTGACAAAATTTTTTTTTCATTAGGCCATACCAATAAAATTTCTTGTTTCCTCGGACCCCGTGCGCTCGTAAATAAATAAAACTGTACAAATAATATTATTATTAACTTCCCGCATCCATCAAATTTTGCACTGTTTTCTGTTCTATTTCCGCTCTATTTTTCGTATTTTTAATAGTTTTAATTTATAAATCAGAAACAAGTGAAAAAATATAATCTCCGCACAAATCTATTTATGTGTCGCCTAAAAATTTTGCCTACAAACAAAAATAATTTTATTTTTTAATCGCTCACCAGCTCGTACTCTTTTTCTGAATCAATGGATGTCCGATGAACAAGAAATTATATTGGTGTGGCCTTAACTGTTAATTATCTTAAATGCCCATTGTTGATCAGACGAGGATTTTATTACAGAAAAAATAACTTAATCTGTGCAGTTTATATCTTGATGTGCAGAAACACTGATTATAAAAACTTATTAGAAATGAAAATAATAGAAATGAAAAAAGAAAACAGTAAACAAAGCAGGCAGATATGAACTGCAGCTAAAACCAGCCTCCCTGAGAGCTATAGTGTACTTACTAGGTCCGCTCCTTCCAACTCAAAACCTTCCTATAACGATTTTATACCACAGTTATTCTTTTTTTCCCCATATAAATGACTTATTAATTAAGAGCAAAACTCTTTCTGTAATGGTGAGATTTTCCTGCAGCCAGACACCCTATACAGTAATTGCATAAAGAATCAATTCCTCGCTATTTTCATGATCAAAAAAATATTCTCAAATTATATGCTACCTTATCTGTTAGTCAAATGACAACAAAATATTTGTTTAAGCAAACCAAAACTTGCGATAATAGTACCAAAACAAATCCATCATGAACAACCTAGTTTTGTCCATTTCCTAAAGCTGATATTTCTTAGAACCATTTTAACAAGAGCTTGGACTTTGGGTAGTTGTGTCAAACAGCAATGTGATGTAGGACTGTCTATTTTATTGCTGGCCACTCAGTCATGACTCTTTGAAATTAACAAGATTTGTCTGGCATTTGAGCTAAGACTATGTAATCGGTGCATATTTCGTTTGAAACCCCATCATTTTTAACTTGTTTTGATGCAAGAAATAGATAGCTACATCCTACTGAAAGACCAATGTCTTGTTAAAATGGTTCTAGTACCATAATTACTTAAAATAATTTAGATTTTCCTGTATTTTAGCTTTCAGCAATGTCTTATTAATTTTGCCCTTGGGGTATAAAATAAAATCATATCATAATTTTCCAAATCTTCTTAATTGTCTGCTTTTTTGTTTGTCCATCATCATCATCATCATCTCTCTCTCTCTCTCTCTCTCTCTCTCTCTCTCTCTCTCTCTCTCTCTCTCTCTGGGATACTCAGTGTGTGGTTTGTGACTTACCCTAAAATCTTGATAGTAAATGTAGACCCGGCCAGTGTCATAGGAAGATGAGTCTTTGTCCGAATGCAGAGGGGCTCCAACAATGATATCATCCAGTCTAAAACAGAACAGAAAACCAATGTACTTATACTGTAAACCAACTTTTATCGGTGTGTGAGAAAATTCCATGAGATTTCCAAGAACTTTGTCATCCCCAATATTTCTCATCGTGAGCTAGTCTACTAATGCGTTAATTTGCTTAATTAAGCTTTGAAACATAGAATTGATATTGCGAAAATTTGTCACCGCAAACCATTATATAACTAGTCAATCGTAAAATAAAGTCGTTACAACTAAAATATTTTTTAGGAATAACATATAAGGAACTATTCTTCAGAAATAGGGTAGCTAGATCATAAATAATACATACTCATCTCCGTTGAGATCTTCCACTGACACGGCATATCCAAAGTATGCTCCTATCTGTAAAGAACAAATTAATACTAGGTCAACTATCTAGGTAAAATGGACATGCTTCAGTTCAAATACAAGACAGGGGTTAAAGTACAAGGCAGTCTGATTGAATGAATGTTTGGTGTTTTAAGTCTAACTGGGAATATTGCCCTTCATGTGCAGATATATATATATGTCACCACTGCTGAAATGGGTTCAAATTATGAAAAGTTGTTTAGAACCTAATTCAAACCTTATTACTGTCCACCATATATTGGCCGGACAAGGTTATTTTGAGCTGTTGCAAAAAGTTAGATCATTTGGTGAATAAAATAAATTAACAATAGTTTAATCATGTGGTAAATAAGATAATTAAATTTGCCAAAAAATACAGTGGTAGCATTTCTTTACAAATTATATGATTTTGCCAATGAGATTTTTTCTTTAAATATGCATATATGTATATGTGTGTGCCAAATTATAAAGCACAAATATATTAAGCTCTGTCAAATTTTTCTGTTGCCTTAAGAACCTGACATATGGTATCTGGTTATCTGATTTTGTAATTTCATTCAGTGTCTATCACTGTCGTGGATTTGTGACAACTTGTTGTTGTGCAGTGTCAAAAAAGCCTGCTAACATGTCGCCAGAATACTCATTGCCAGACAGTCACCATTTTCTTGCCTCAAAACAGTAGCAAGACTGGCAGTGGGTTTTACGACAATGCATGGAGTCACACGTGTGGTATACTCAAAATTACATTCTCAGGATTATTACACCTGCATGGGCATCAGTTTCACCGACCATAGTACCTGTTTTCCTGTTATATTCTTAATAGGTTGTAGATTCTGGTTGTAAATCTGAACCTAAAAATAGAAATGGAAAAAAAAATGTATTAATATATCAAACATGATTTTCAAGTTAGAGCATTCAGAATGCAGAAAAGCACTTACAATCTAAAACCTGTATTTGTTTAGTCAAAAAAGGCTTACTGCAGTATCTTAAATTTAATCTATAACATCATTCAAGGTAAAGAGTTTTCAATTTTTGGTGTAAATTTCTTGCATCTGAGTCAATAGCATGCATGCATAGTAAATGCATGTATATCTGAAGGACATGTTTCCTGTACTTTTGAGTATTTCCTCAAGTTCAGAATTTCTTCAAGGTGTTTATTCCTTCTAACTTATTTTTCGTTCATGCACTCAAACTGAGATTGATTTGCATCGTATCGTCTCCATCTAATTTATGTATAAATGCATATCGTTGTAGTGTTTATATATGAAGTTGAGAAAAACATAAAAAACGTAAAAACATAACTATTAAATCTGCCTTTTCAAACTGTTAACACCTACATGTACATCTTAAACTAAACTTTTAAAAAAAAACAGAGGTGGGGTTATGGTTAAAATTTTGAACTCAATATGGTTATCAACGAAAGAAATTCAAATTATACATCCGTATAAAACAATTAATTCATTTGAACTTCAATACATAATCAAAAATTGGGAACAATAATAGATGTATACTAATTTTGAGGTGATCATAGTTTTAAAATTTACAATGACCAACTACACTAAATCAATACTTTATTTAACCAACCCCCCCCTCCCCCACCCCCCCACCCCCTAAACTGGTCACATATTGAAGCAAACGTTTGTAATATTATATATATTTTTTTGATTCTGTACACTATATAAGAAACCTGAAATTCACTTCAAGGCAAGTAAGGGCTGCATGTACATGTAGTCTTATTAAGAGGTTCTACTTGTAATCATTTCCCCTTGTTACAAGAGTGATCATTTTTTCTTATTCTGTACAATATATAAGAAATCTGACATTCACTTCAAGGGATGCAAGGACTGTACCTGCTGTGTCAAGAGCTCCCTTAAGTGTGTGCACTTAAAAGAACAAGTAAGAGATCTATGTATTATGACATTTTTCTGAATCATCTAATTGGACTACAAGACGTCGATTCAGAGAGCTGAGCTTTTTCCGTGACTGTGTATAAGGACCCTATAACCACTTACCATTCCCAGAAGTCCTTCAGCGCGAGGAATACCAACAACGTAGTCTGAAAATAATAAATATGCAATGTATGTCATGATTAATTACGATTATGTATATGTAGAAAAATAAAGTCATAATTGCCCAAAGGTACAAGTCTGAAAATGTCAATAAGCAGTCATGTACCTGTATATGTTAAGATTATAAATATAAATTGTATATCTATGCAAAAAAAAAAAAATTAAAAAATTAAAAGTGATAATTTCCCAAGGGTTCATACACATCAGAATGTCAAGGTCCTGAGTATAATACCAGTATATAATAGTTTGACATAAAAGAATATCAAAGAAAAGAGAAAGTGAGGAAGCTCACATACCCCATGCTCCCCCATTACTTGACAATGATACACATAATAAATGGCAAGGTATGCATTAAATACACAAAATAATTTAATAAATAGCATAACTAGCAAAACTCTTCCTGCAAATATGCACATCTATTCCTCTGTCTTTAACATGTTAACAACTAAAAACATTCTAAGTTCAAAAGGGCTGAAATTTCAACAAAAAAATTAAGGAATCAGAATTTCATGGTAATATGCATATCCGTACACTGTGTCCTAAATGCCTACAAAGTTTCACTAAATTCCATGCAGCGGTTTAAGAGGAGTTGCCTTTACAAACTGTTCATTACTATATTCAACATAGGGCCTAAATTCTAAGTTCAAAACAGCTGAAATTCCCAGAAAAATAACGGAATCATACCTTCCATATTGTCTTCATCAAAATTGCCAACAGCAGACGAGTATCCTGCAACCAAAAAAAGGAGGGAATGATCATGAAATCTATAAGATATAACAAGAGGACAGAAGGTAGGTGGCTAGAGTACACTGTGTAATTTGTAGAAGATTATGAGTCCATTTCTTACAATTCAATTGGCTGGCAACATAATTATTGAAAGTCTTTCTTTTCATAATGCATTCATTTAATTGTATTATCATTTAATGTTATATTCCTAAATTTGACCTTTGAATTCAATTGTGACCTCTGGATTTGACATCAATTAACCTTTGATCTTTGACCTGTCTTACCTCTGTACTTGTTATCCTCAGTGGCACCTTCCTCCCTTGTTGACAGTTTGTTGTTGTTAAGGTCGAGCCAGTAGTTGTACACCTGACCTGATTAACAAAACATTCAAGGTTTCTTAAAATTCACCTCCTTTTGTTCAAAATTATTCTCTCTTTCTTTTTCTTTAAATAGTGGAGTGCAGGAAGTTTGTCACAGGGATTTTTTTTTATTTTTTATTTGGGGGGGGGGGGGGGGTTAAATATTAAAGGAATACACAGCTGAAGTATGATTATGCTTGCTATCTTCAATATTGAAATTGACATCGAGTAAACAATTTTTTTTTTAGAGATTAAAAACAGACTTAAACTGTCCAGTACCTTGCCAGTAAAAGGCCCCAGGAGCACCAATCAAAATTCGACTGCCATTCTGAAAAAATCCATGCATACAAGATACAGGTTTAAAAAAAGAAAAAACAGCTTGACAGCTAATATTGTAAATTGACAGTAAAATGGTGCAAATTGAAAGGCATTTTATTCAATTTTAACCAGTTTAAAAGAACACAGAGATTTCATTGTGCAGAAACCAAGTACCTTAAATTTTGTGAGCATGGACAGATTAAATAAAGTGTGTATGAGTGCAGTGTGTGTAAATATAGAATGGAGAGAGAGAGAGAAAGGGGGATAGAGCCGTTTCCACGGAGTCTGAGACTAAATATCTACACATATAATCTACATCTAAACATCAAGTACAAACATTCTGACATGCCATGAGCTATTTGTTTTTACATGACCATTGATGATACTCATACAGCTTTCTAAGTTCTCTCTTTGCATGATCAGCTTTCTCTCTCATTGCAACTTACTAACTATTGTTGCTGATGAGCTTTCTGCTGTGTTGCAAATAACTAACTATAAGCCTATTGCAATCAAAGTCTTCTGTTGCAACTAACTAATACAGTTATAACTACACGTGACTGTTGTTTCAACTAACTAAAGAAATACAATGATTGCAATTAACCATGATAATTGTTGAACTCATTTTGCAACCAACTATTACATATGATACTAATTATACAATCGACTAACTACTGATATTACATCAATTACAACATACAGTCTTAATGATATTGCTGGTATTTCACCGAATTTAATGCACAATTGATCCTTGCACTATTATATAACTATACCTACTGCAGTAAAGACCTAGCTATTACTTATTCATACTTACCCAGGGCAAAACACAGAATGATTTGCATTACATATATGTACTGCGAATAAATGTGTCAAAATAACAAACCACGCAAAACGTTCATTACATGACAAGCTCAAAGAGATATAGTTAGAGTTTTCACCTCCAACTCCATTTGTCAAGGTTTGTTTTTATCCTTTCAAAATTATCTAAGAACTTTCCATAATTCATATGAGTGATTGGATAAATTGGCAGATAATATAGCTACGTACTGTAAATTCATCTTCCAATAAAACTGCAGTTGCTCTAAATTAATATAGTAATAATCTTAAGTAATGTTCAGAATGGTATTATACCAATATCTTAAAAGGGGCTAAACAGAAACTAAATAACAGCATTATGGGACAGATCCCCTCGCTCTTTCTAAGGCATTAGCCTTTAAGGTCGCGGTCTGAAAATGTTGTACAGTAAGAGTTACACCTTCATGTTACAAAATCAACACGCCCATAGAAAGCCCCCTCATTTTTTCCTTGCAATACATAAATCTGTCATCTGTGTTCAATCACGATTTCATCTTAACATAGTAATTGCAACAAGCAAAAAAGGAAACCTTCTGCGGCTAATAATGCCATTCTTAGGGACCTATAGGGCTAACATTTTCTGGCCTCAGATTCAGACTTGTAGGGGTACCACCATGAGGTTCTCAGGGGTTTGAGCTGCTAAAAACAGGCTATAGACAGAAAAGCATAACCATGAGACTTAACACTGATATTTAATGAATTGGCAGTTATAATACTAAAAAGCAAGAAATGAAAATAATCAAAAATATTTGAGCATGTCATTTCAAAAAGCTTATCCTTTTCATTTTCTGAACACATTAAGTCCAACATCTTTGCTAGCCAAGGGTCTACGAACCGCTCCTCTCCTCTATTATCTTCGCTAGCAAAGGGTCTACAATCCACTCCTCTCCTCTATTATCTTCGCTAGCCAAGGGTCTACGATCCACTCCCCTTTTCTACTACTAGTAGAGGGAGAGGAGCGGATCGTAGTGAAGATGCAAGTCCAATAAAGAGTACTTCTTGTGCTGCTAGATTCACTTAGTAACCGATTTAATTATCAACTTACATAACAACATTACATTGTAGTAAGATACCTTATCAACGACAGGAAGCATTTTTAGAAGAAAGAAAGATATGTAATCCAGGCCTCAATGTTCACATGTGATAACCATGAAGCAATGTAGGTGTTTATACAAGAGCTTTATCTGAGTTAGCATGAAAGGCAGAGAAAATGTGGTGATTGTGTCTGCATGAACAACATTAGACTTATGTGCTTTCTCTTTCTCCTCTCTCTCTCTTTCTCTCTCTCTCTAAAGTGCTTTCTCTCTATCTCTGAAGTGCTCTCTTTTCTTGCTCTATAAAGTGCTCTCTCTCTCTCTCTCTTTCTCTCTCTCTCTCGTCAGTGAGATAGGAGGCAAATGATGTGATGATTGTGGCTGTATAACATTTCACAAAAGTGCACCCTCCTTTAAAGCAACAGTTTATACTTGGTAGAAGACGCAACATCTGTTTCAGTATAAATTTATGCTTATATGCTCCCACTTACAATAATTAAGCTATTATGAATTTCTGAATGCTGCAATACTCCCAATAAGAACTATGCTTGTACATACAAAGGTAGCTAGGTAGTGACAATTGTTTCTGTATAACTATGTTTCAATGCTCCCACCTGCAAAAACTACACTTGTATAACTTTATGCTGCAATGCTTTCACTGTAAGTTAGCTTGTATATAGGATGTCGAATGTGTGACAATTTTAAGTTTTAATGCTCTCTCCACTGGCAAGAACTGTAAGCTTATATAACTTTATGCTGCAATGATCCCGCTGAGTTTGTTAAAGAAGGTAGAAGATGTGACAATTGTCTTTGTATATACCCTTTAAAGAGATAGAGTGATTGTAATCGTAGAACATCAATTTAAAATTAACTTAAGGTCAGGCGACACATTCCACGAAAAATGATAATAATTACTTTTCAAATTTTCAACGGCCTGATAATATACCAAATAAAATTATTATTATTTAATATTATCACTTTTAAAATGATTACAATTCTAAAAATATACACATATGCCAAAAAATTTTATATCAGCAAATATTTTCAATCAGATTAAATAGGAAATTGCATACTCAGCTAGTATCTTGCACGAATGCCTGGTAAGGTACCCTAATTTTGGGCAAAAAGCTTGTCAAAGTAGTACTAAATCAATAACAAATTCCTGGAAAAAGTTATATTAAATTGAGGAACGTGTCGTCTGACCTTAAAATGACCTTAAAATGAAAAAGCTCCTTCCTAAACTAGCTATTTTAAGGTATTGACATTAATCCAAAAAAGGCTCTTCCTGTTTTCTCAGCAACAATCAAGTTAAATCTAGCACTTAATAATTATACTTATATAGACCCGTTCTAACTGTCCTTCCTAACTGTGTAATGCTACCCACAATTACTAAATGCAAGGAAAAAAATTGGGATTTACAGATCTTAAAATTTTCTTGTAAAGCTACAATTCTGAAGTTACCTTGGTTAAAACCCTGAAAAGCAAAGGTCAAAATTAAAATAAACAGCTGACAGGACTTGATGAAACAAGCACAGAGAACTCACTTGCGAGAAAGAGGCAGACATCCCTGCCTGACAAAATCCAACTCGATGATAGCCCCACAGCATTAGACTACTAATGCCATCTGTAACAGAAATCAGCACATATATGACCTTGACCTCAGACCTACAAAGTTCATAGTTCAAGGCCAGTTAAGTGACCCTGTGATGAACAGTTGGAGAAAAGTTGTAATTTTAGTAGACTTAATTGTTTCATCGCTTATCATTGATTTAGATGTTTACATTGAAAAAAAATTGATTAATGAAGTTATATAAGCTTATGTTTATTAGTAACTAAGTTAAATCATGCCAGCACTCACTTTGCATTCAAAGAAATTAGTCATGCACTAATCATGCTTCATGCAAGGGTGTGAATAAATAAAACCAAAAAAAAAAATCTCATTTGCTTCTTTTGGAAGGAAGGAGCATGGTCAGGTTCAAAAGAATTCCATCTTTGGATTTATTTCAGCCTAATAATTGTGTTCTTTTAAACTGTTGTGCAGATGTGTAGAGAAAAAAAAAATAAATCTTGACATTTTTTGTTGCGATGAAGATTTGAACTTACAGCCGCCATGGCTACAGAGAAGCCCGCTTGACAGTATCCAGATTTGTGGTATTGGTCGACAGTTTCTCTAAGTAAATCAACATCTAAAATCAGAGAACCATGGCATTGTTACAGCACCAGAGAAAACACACACATGTACACACACAAATGCATAAACACAAAATTACAAAACAAGTCAATGACCAACTCAGTAAATGCCTCAACAGAATGCAATCACTGAAAATCGTAACTTTTTTCAACAAAATTTTTTTTTTTTAATTTTGATGTTCAAAGCTCTTGAGAAATATTCTGCAAAGCGTAACAAAACTTTTTTTCAAAGTAGACACAGTGCAAATTTGGAAATATGGAGGGATAAGTTAGATACTATATATAGACTTCTAAACACTTCTGTATCGACAGTTTTATTTGACCATTATTAATTAAAGCTATGGGAATGTGTAAAGGGTTTCAAAAATGGCCTTCAATATTGCAATTGATAATGCAGGGAATAAATTTGAATTTGTCATCAAACAGCTCTCACAATTGATTTGAAATTTAGATAAAATAGCTGTTATATTGAATATAATGCCAAAAAAGTTAAACTATTTGCAAAACCCACCCATCTTCCTTGTATTTAGTTAAAATTAATTAATCAATTAATTTGAATTACATAATATATACTCATCGTTTGGTTAATCATTAATGGATAAAAGAATACAATACAAATATCCCACTGGTGTTACAGAGTTTTTATAATTATATAATTAAATGGCATTTATACACAAGCATTGTGTTTATTTGGTATAACTGAATATACATATGTACACCATAGTACCAATATATTGTATCCATATATTACCAAAAACAGTAATATACAAATCTGTTATGTATGACTTAGAATTGTATACTGATATAATTATGATCTGACAATCGTGAGAAACTTGCCCAAAGCATATTGCATAAACCTTTATGCAAGACTTGCCGTGGGGTTTTTCCCCACGTTGGAACATTAGAAGCAGGTTTTGTTTACCACGGGTTAGAAAGTTTCCACGTTTAGTAAGCAGAAGAAAAAGATTATCACTCAAGAATTATTATTGTTCGATGAAAGATGAAAGTTTCCACCCAATCATTGTTTGTACAGATACATGTCTATTTATAGATTTCCCAAATTTCCAATGGATGAGCAATTTGCCATATGTTTTTCCTTCTTTTTTTTTATCACTGTTTTTATTTCTATTTTCTCCTTTTTATTTCTTAATTTTTACACAAAGTTTTATCAATAAATTTTGTTGCCAAATACACAAAAATCAAAATTGAGGCTAATATTTGAAGCCAGGCCAAAATTTGAGGCCAATTTAAGCCAAATTTAAAGCCAAAAGTGAGGCCAGGAGGCCAGGAGGCCAGGCCATTTTTGCGGCCAGGCCAAGCCAGGCAACGGTTTAATAGTATGCCAAAATTGAAAGAAACTTGCATGCTCATATTTTTTGTAAAAAATAAAATGGTAACATCCATGTATCTGCCGCAATGTTTTGATTGGCTGATGCCAATAATGAAAGTTTGACACTTCAATCAATTTAATGCAAGACGCATCTTTGAGTATGCGTCACTTCACTGCAATACTTTGCTCAAATAATTTACCCGGTGGTTGAAATTTGTCTATAAAACAGGATTCATAATGATGAATATTAACATGATGTCACGCTTCAATTAACATACTAACAAATAAAATGGGGTCGAAATTTAAATCTACTTGTAAATACCGGTAGTATATGATATCTTATACATGCAGGTATAGTTGATATTCTTACTAAATATTTGTTATAATACATATAAAATAAATATGGATAAAAATATATGAAAATATTCAGTGTAAATTTTTTTTATATACAGTTAATTCCACTTAAATTGATAGTCCATTTGTCAGAAAAAAAATTATCAGATTAACCAATTATCAAATTTTAAATTTCTTTAGCTTTTTTAATTGTGGCCTTATGATTGCCATAAAAGGAAGTGAAGGTTGACTTCAGCCTTAGATTATCAATAATTTTTTTTTTTTAATTAAAAAAACAAAAGTTTACCACACTATATGTATCTTATTAATCATGGATTTATTTTTGAGTTAATTTGAGTTAAGTTTCTCTTTGTACATTAAGGTTAGGTTAGAGTTATCATCATGGATATAAACTGCCCAGACTGGGCCCCTTACTTCCTCGACAGGGAGAGTACTCCTCAAACGTAGTGCTGCCGGAGCGGGCCAGGTAACAGGTGCCCACAGGTTCTCTCTTGTTGAGCTGGGCCGACAGGTACACATATCTGGGAGCACAGGCCTGAAAAATGGACAAATAAATTAATATATTGTACATGTACATGTAACATTTATATTACTTGAATAAAGCTGAGTCAATCAAGCCACATTTAGACGCAGAAAACTACACTATTTCATATTCAAAATTCAAAAGGTAAAATTCAAACACAGTTTTACAAACAATTTTGTCAGATTCATGTACCGGTAACTGTATAAACTCAATTCAAATATATAGGGGTCTGAGAATAATCATGCAAGAGTCTTCAATTTAATTAAAAACTGTGTACTAGAAACATTTCTACATCATCCCAGATGTTGTTATTCAGCAGCTGATCAGCCCGATCTGCATGTGCAATGTTTGCTATCTTTTTTTTTTTAAAAAAAAGTTTCCATGGAGTTAAAAAAATTTTCCCCTTTAACACAAAAGGTTTTTTTGGCACATTCTGCAATCAACTGAAGTGCTGTGGTATTTATACAGGCGTATGGATGGAATTACTTCCATCCTTCTGTGCCTCTGATAGTAGAAGCTTCATTGTTTACGTCTGTAGCCTGCTGTGTTATATTGCATGCGTATCTACACAGACTCCTCTATAGACTGATTAAAAAGATGTTCATGAACATGTGAAATTGTTTATTCTAGGTTTCATATGCTACATGGGTTTGGTATAGACAATATGCAGACTAAAACACTAAATTCACTTTAAATGATCTTTTTTCTTAATGCAGATTTCTTAACGTATTTACACGGGTAAATATTAACTATAAAATGACTGTAAACAATTTGAAATTTTTTTAAAATCTGCATATACACTGATGTTAAATTTGCTTTTGCCGACAATTTTTCATGACTGATCTTTCGATTGCTATAAAATTACTTTTGTTATATAAATACCTGCAGTGGTTTGCAACGACAAGTTGCAATCATCCAAAATATTTTATGCATATATAATACAGGTAGTCGCGGTTTATAGTACCATAATTATTTCAAGTTACCAGAAATCTATATTTATAATACATGTATACCTTCTTTGTTTTTAAAACTGTGGAATCACCCCAAAGTTTGATGCTGGAATAAATTTTCATGCATTGTCCAAAACTGATATATTCTTAAGGAGACTGGATAAGTCAGATCAGATCTACCTTAAAATTTATTAAATAATTTTTTGGCAGCGATACACTTATATATTATTAAAGAATTAAAATTTGAATAGCTTCCCATATTTTCATTTGGAGCTCTTCTCTCAAGGATATTAATATTCATTGTAGTAGTTGAACTTCGATATCGCGAATACAATGGATAAGTCAAAGTGATTTGTAAGTCCCAACCACTTACTTTTTAAGTATTTTACCCTCGATATCTCGAATACTTGGATATCTCGAAGTTTTTAAACAGTCCCATTTAGTTCGAAATAATGAAGTTTAACTGTACTGCAGTATACTGAATATAGTATAGTGTATACAGTACAGAGTCTTAAAAATGGCCATAACCACCCAGCTCTCTTAAATGTAGACACGATTTTCTGCATAATGATTTCATTGAACAAATTATGGTACTGATTTTATCTGATGTTCAATTGTCAGATTATCAGCTCAGTAGAAAATCAAACATCAAATGTGAAGGCCAAGATGCATGCCCTAATTTTCAAAATCATCTTATAAATACTTTTAATCTCCCCCCCATCTACATCATGCTGAGCAGTATCTTGATCAAAGATTTGGAATCATCAATCTATTTTTGACTCCTTATCTTAATATTTTAAAATGTTTTTTTCCCATCCTTGCTCGTTGCTTTTTGAAAAAAATCATATTTTCTTTGCTCTACTGGTATATGTCGGCAAAAAAAAACCAACCCCCGTCTCATCTTCCTTCAGAAGACTGACTCATCTGTACGATGTATACTTAATTATCATTTCATATGCTTTTTATATTAACACACATCTTTCAATGATTACAGTGTTCGAAGCAATTTATTTTGATGTTTCTCAGTGTTTGAATGTTTTTTTACAGGTCTGGTAATATTAGGAAGCAGTTGAGTTTCTCCATGACAGTCACGTTTTGGGGTTTTTTCTCGACCAAGATACAAAATTCAAACAAAGGAGCTGTTGGTTTATGTGAGGTATTAACAGGCGAATATCAAAGGACAAACTTCCACAAAAATTCATGAAATCTTTCATATTTCATTCAAAAGGGGCTTTGTCCCAGTCGTGCATTTAATTCTCAGTACTTGTACGTTGTAACATGTCCATCTTGACTCTTATATGTGAGTACGTACATAATCAGTACTGTGACAGACAGTTTCTCTGTTTATTCTTGCAAGTACATCTCTTGTGAATGATTAATACAGATGGCTATTTATAACCCATCCTCTACACAAGTTGATGCCTGCCATGATGCACTCCTAGTGTTTTCCTAACAGTTTACGGACTATGCCTCATCAACTGTTCTAGCTCTTATTAACCGTGGAATGTATTCCATCCCAATCAAAAGATGCCTTATTGCCATGTTACCTCTTCATAGCTATAGGATTGGCTTGAAGTATCATGATTCAAATTTCAGTAAAAATGCAGGTGCATCGATCGTTCTCTTAGCTTATCATATTTTCAAAGTTCCAGTTGGGAAATTGACATCAAATTCATCACATTTGCGAAGTGCCAAATGAGAAACCGAAATTAAATTCCTATACATACCAGTATTGCAATTTAATGTATAAAAATAATCCTTATGAGAACACGTTACTTATTATATACATACATTCTTAAATATGTCCAAGACTTGATATGATCACTCTGAATATGTACAATAATTACTATATCTACCTTAATTTTCATTTTTTAATTGATTATCAATAATGCATGAACTTGTCACTATAGAGCCAACATCTAAATCTTTTTATCTCCCTTTCCTGTTTCACTAGGACAAAACTAATATGGTACTTGGACAGAAAGAAGATTTCAACAAAAGATATTTACTTTCTCTTGCCAATATGATTAAATTAAGTCTACTAACACATACCATGTAAACATCAAAGTCACTGAATTCACTTTGAAAACATTTTTTATGAAACACGCTGCCAACTTGTATCATTCTAAAGGCAATGACAATGGAACACCCAAGCCAAAAGTAGCTGGTTAATTGACTTAAAGATTCATCCTTTTGTGCAAGGAAATTGTATCTTGGGCTTTCAATACATATATTGTAAAAATATATATTGTGAAAGTCTATAACACTCCACCTGTAATCAAATGAAAGTTTGACTCTCCATCACAGTATATTTTATGGCAATAGGCATTTCTAAGAAAGCCTATATATTTATTGTTGAAAATCATTTTTCTGATGCTGCATGCCCAAGCAAAAATGATGAATCTTTATACAATTGGTCCAGAGCCCATGTTAACATGCACATTATTCGAGTTTTACCAAAATATGGCCGCTCTCTCCTGAGCTGACGACTGTTGCACCGAACCATTGGTTGTTTTTGTCTTCGATGGGCTGGTAGTTTCCCCTAGGATTGAGTCGCTGTTCATTTCCTGGAAACAAAAAAAAAACTCAAAATGTCATTGTCTGTTGAATTGTATAGAGTATACCGGTGCTACTGTATACAGGGAAATTTTCACCACTTCCACCCTCGTTGTCAGCGGGCGAATTTAAGACAGGGCGAAACTGTTTGTAAGTGGAGAAAGGCGAAAATTACAGGGGGTGAAAAAAAACCTGTATACAGTATATTGCTTTAAATTGTGGTAAGCTTGCAGATAATTGAATGTTTTGACTATGAGGGTTTTTTTGGCAGGTGGTGGAAGTGGTGGGGGGGGGGACAGAATGATGAAGGAGACTGTATGGGTTCTAAGCATGGGAAAAGAGAGAGATGGAAGAGAGAGTTGATATTTCCTTACCTCTGTCATCGAAAGGAATGATTTGACAGAACTGTGCCGAGGCCCCTGTTAGGTCGTGTGGATTGATTTTACACCTGAGAACTGCTCCACCCCTCACAATGTCTGGCTGACCAGTCTGGGCTCTGGGGGCGCCCACAACCATCCTGTAACAAAGAAGACAGTTTACTCCTTTTACATTGTATCAATTTCTTACATTTTGTAACAAATTAGAGGGATGACCACAACTTACAATATTACCGGTACTTATCAGGTTTGTAATTGACTGTCTACAGAAAAGTGTGGGGTTATTATAAAGGCCAGTTAACAAATTTCCATAGATAGTCAGTAGCCTTGCAAACCTAAAAAGTGTTTTGTTTTGTTGAGGACCAAAACGTTTTCTAAATTTATTAGAAAGAAATGCAATGTAAAAGACATAAAATGCGTCCACCATGTTGCCATCTAAATTTTGTCAATTGCCGTCTAAAGAGATTCATACGGCAATTACGGTATGCATTTTATCAAATGGGCAAAACAAAAACTATAATTACAGCAAGTAACCCAACAAACAATGAATTTTGTGACAACTGGTTATTGTACATGTAGCTATATATACAGAGCTAGGATATCGATTTCGACTCTCGTTAAAACTAAAGCTAGTATACAAGCAACACAGCAGACATCAACTATAATGAATCTTTTTTACATTGCAATTTTTACTTCTACTACAAATTTAAACCTCTTTAAGAGGGTCTGTCGACTCGGGCCGGAGACTTCAACCCTTTTAACAGAGTTTTTGGAAACAGTCATGTTTTTATTACATTTTATCATGTAATTCAAAGATCCTTAATTGAGGTAAAAAAAAAAAAATTTAAACCTTACAAATGAAAAATCCCATCTCTGATGGACACCAAAAAGTCTCATATTTCTGGATCATCAAAATGCGGGGCATATCTTTAAAATAACAAGTGTCACTTTTCTCTGATAAAAATACAGTGTCCATGTAAAATATCCATTTTTATTTTTTTTAAATTAAATGTCTATTCTGGCAACCCAATCTCCCTTTATAAAGGCCTTGAAAGCATCAAATGACAAATAACTTTAATTCCAACGATTCAAACTACGTGCTTTTAATTCTTATTTCAAAAACATTTAAAGTAAATACATATATGACTTCTGGCATCATGCAGTTGGGGATAAAGCTAACTTAATTTCACCCATACCTAATTTCCTCTATTACTACATGTATCACACTGTCAAAAGACCCTAACCCTATCTTTATAAAAAGACACAAACCAGCTCCCACCCCTATTCTCCTTAAATTGTCAAGCCACAGTGGGGGAGGGGGAAGGGGGAGGGGTAATGGGTTCCTGAAATTTGACTGGTCTCTATTTTAACAATTTATATGTCTCACTTGAGGTTCAGAAAATGCAATGCTAACTTTTACAGTTTGCAGATTCTTCTAAAAGTGAGCAGGTTACATTAGTTATCTTTTTGTGCCATCTTCATGGTAGCAGCAATTAGTAAGTGGGTCAATGTTCTGCTTGCCAGGTATTTTATCTTTTATTACTTAGAAGTAAAGTACAGCAGTTTATGTGCTCACTCCCCCCCCCCCCCCCCCCAAAAAAAAAAAAAACAAAAAACAAAAAACAAAAAAAAAACAATATCTAGGTTGAATGGGTAGTGTCAAAAACTTGATCTGCTCTAAATAATATCTTTATTCAACTTAGAACTATACATGTATTGTAATACAAGGGTGGTGGATGTGGTCTATTTTTTTATGATTTTACATGTGACATCACATAAAAGAGATTACAGCGTGAATAAATATTCAAAGACTACATGCATTCTAACTCTGCCCTACCATATCTATATAATGATTTTGAACTATTATACCACACATATCAAATTTTCAAACAAATCATGCTGATGTCAGCTTTCTTTTAGGCATTTGAAATAGTTTTCCCACCATGCTACAGAGAAGTTTTTGATTGTAAAGCTATATCATCTATCTGCTGAATACAGTGAAGAGTAAAAGCCTCATTTAAACCAGAATTTTATTTCATTTCATTTGACGAGTACAATAACTGGCCTCATTTAACCCCCCCCCCCCCCCCCCAAAAAAAAAAAGGTATGTAATCTTTAATACACTTAAAACTATTAATAAATTTTTGCAAGTAAATAAAACAATGATTCATCACCGAGTAATGCACATAATACCAAAGCCATTGAGTATGAATTAATCAAATGCAACGGTCAGAAGTGTGTAATCTTTTATCACACAGTACATATATTGTACATTTTATACATGTAGGGAATAATGTAGGAATAATCAGCATATCTTTAATATTGATATAAGTGGGCACCAAGTTTTCTTTATGGTATACACAAAAATTTCAAATAGTTCTCCAAATTTACATCTTTTGAGGTGCCCAAAAACCATGCAAAGACATTCTTATTATCCACGAAACATTCCCATCATTTGAGTTTTGGACGTAGGGCACTATAGCTGCCAGTTTCATTGACTACTTTTACCCTTGATTTTTTGCTTAATACCAATATACTTATTCTTGTATGTATTTATAAACACTTTCATTAATGTCTTTAAAAAATTTAAGAATAGAAAAATTAGTTTTTGTAATTAAAGTCACTCTCTCTCTATTTCTCTCTCTCCATTATTAGGGATGGGATAATTTAATTAACTCACCTTTAGTACATATTAAATGTACTTGGGGTTTTTTTGGTGAGTAAAAAAAAACTTATCAGATAATTATTATAAATAAAATCATCTGCCATTTTCCTTTTATAAGTATATATTACTTGGTAAATAACATGTATAATATTTGGTATATATATATATGTATTATACTTGGTATATAATATTTGGTATATATATATATATGTATTATACTTGGTATATAATATTTGGTATATATATATATATGTATTATACTTGGTATATAATATTTGGTATTAACCAAGTATAATACTGACTACACCATTAGTCCAGATATTTTAGCTCATTTCCTCTTCCCTTATGGCCGTCTGTCTGACTTTATTACATACACATATAACTGACCAATCCATCAACATCAATAGCTATCATTTTACAGATGTTTAACTGATTAACAGTGTGTTCAACATTATATTACATGCCGTTATCATTAATGCTGTCATTCTGGCTGTATGAATAGTACAGAGGAATTAATGTAATAAGTTTTCACAGGGGCTCTGTTTCGGATAGTACAGTAGCACAGGCACCTGACGTTATAAATTTTTCTCATAATGAAAATAAATACCCTATACCTATTAGGTAGAGGGTATTTTTTGTTATTATGAGAAAAATTTATAACGTCAGGTGCCTGTGTACAGTAGTCACTTGTACACCACAGGGGTTTTCCTGGCTTATTTTTGGGTCTGTTTACCAGACCCTTTCCCAATTGAAAAATCATCAATATTTTCCCAATTCAAGACCTTTTTCGCAATCAGGTGCCCACTGATATTGGAAAGAGCTGTTGACTTTTTAAAAGACAAAAAAAGAGAAAATCATTGTATTAAGTCATTAGAATCATTGTTTAACCTTGCTAATAATTAAAATGCAACAAACCAACTATTTTGTTCACTTTTGTTTATATTTTGGAACACAATAATGAAACCAGTAGTTCTTTTATAAGAAAATTTATTATTTTCCCAAATTCAGCAGTTTACGCGTCAATTTTCTCAATTCTACAGACTGTGGACCCAGTTGAAAAACAGTAAAACCCGTGTATCATCTGCCATAATCTGACTACTATTTTAAAGTTATGAAGAAGTCGGAGTTCAAATAAATAATCCAAACTTCATACCGAAATTATTTTTATATAGTTACAACTTACGTCCATTTTAGTTTGCAGATAAAATTGCTACCATATTCTTTTGACCCTCTCTACAGGACTGGTAAGAAATTTTGTTTCTCTCTCTCTCTCTCTCTCTCTCTCTCTCTAAGACATAACTAGTCAATGTACTGTATAGATCTATTGACTTGCGTCAATGGACCGAATTTTCTTCATTAGTCGATCAATTTCTCTGACGGACGAGATGGGGTCCCCCATTCATCAGCAGAGGTCTATAGTACTGGACGTTCTCAAATGACACACATCCCTCGCAAATATCAGGGTTTGTTCAGGTTTGTTATCAGCTAATTATTGACTAAGAACACGTGCACGTCCATTAACCAGCCGGTAAACACTCGGTCCGTTACGAGTGTGTGGTTTCGGACATCATCCATCAAAAATAGACATAATATACCAATGTTACGAATGATTGCGGCATTAATCAAAAACACGGGATCCAGTGCGTTCAGAATATTGGCATGTCCGTCGTCATAAATCACAGTGATGTGTAAGGAGAAGCGACCAATGTCCGCTAAAGTCTTACAGTCGGAAATTACTCTATAAACTGATAAATGTAGACTGAGCCAAAGAACAAATCTTTTTGGCCCAAGGTCTATATATTATAATATCAGTTTCCCTAATGCTAAGGTTTTTTTCGGGGAGGGGGGGGGGGGGGCTGTTGTTTGTATTAAACGTTGTAGTTTTATAACTGATGCGAATATCTGAGCTGACAGCTATTGGTGTTCCTTCCACAATCGACATTTTAGGAATGTTGTTAATTTGTAATGTTTGTTTTTTGTGTGTGGTGTGTGTTATTTGCTTCCAGATGTCGTTACCTTAAAGTGGTCGATAAGAATATTTTTATGCATAATTAAGATAAGATTTAATTAATAAGATTGTCCATGCTATCTAGTCCGTATATCTGACTTTAATAATCATAAAAACCTTGTTTCGCTTTTATTACAATTATCAGCCCCGGGTGCTAAACTTGTCATGCTTCACGCGCGACATCTAACGATGCGCGTGAAAGCCTGTGAAATTTTTTATGGGTGCATATTTAACTTCAGGGGGTCAAGAGAGAGATGCATAAGCCACTCTGGTCGTATATTCTCTCAGCGGGTCGTTTCCTCTCTTTTGATATTACCAGGGAAATCCTTTTCTTTCACCCCCTTGCACATGTACCACCGTCATTCCTCCAGTGATAAGGATTCCCCTGAGGCGCGTCCGTATGTACACGTGCAGCCCCCTGCTATACGGACAGAGTTTCCGCTCGTGTATATATACACATATAATTATGATCTATCGAGTCTTGCTTCGGGGGGTGTTTAATTTTCGTATTTATTTCCTCTGTGTATAGATGTTTTTATATAAAAAGGGAGGATGGACAGTAAACATATATACGTGCTAAATTTCCTCAAAGCATCAATCAAAGACACACCCAATCAACGCACGACCCAGCCCAGAAGGTTTTATATTAAACAACGGCTTGACTCTTTATATTACTACTGTTAGTCATGCATCTACACCTAACCCTAACTATATTCAAACAAAAACCCCAACCAAATTGAAAACGTTCATATAATTGCACAAGTCCTTGGTTTTCAAGAGCGTGCGAGGGTTTCAAAATGGGCCGAGCCCAAGCCATCTAAACAGGATTTTCTACCGAGAGGAAGTCTGTCTTAGAACAGCAGTTATGACCTTGTTAACCCCCTCTTGCCAGAATCCAGAGGATGCTAGGGGTGAATGCCTCTCTATGATCTGATTGAACAGCAGCCTGCTATCTCATCCGTTACGTGGTGGGGGTGTTATCAGGGGGGATGAGGTAAATGCGTCTGATATTGCCCAGAATAGAATCTCCCCACAAAGAAACTATCCACACACACAACACACTGACTCGAAAGATGGACGGCAACAGACCAAGAGTTTCAATTACACTGACATTTCTATTGAACGGTAACGAACTTTTTTTTAAGTGTGTGTGTGTGTGGGGGGGGGGGGGGTATCCCTACTTCCCCTCCATTCACCAAACTATATACACACAACACACTCAAAGAGATGAACGGCAACAAATAGCCAAAAAATTTCAATTTAGACTGACATTTCTATGGAACTGTAACGAACTTTCTTTCTTTTCTTTTCTTTCTTTTTTTTTGGGGGGGGGGGGGGTATTCAATTACCCCTCTCCCATCCATTCACCTGTTGACATATATCTTACCAAGAGTTGCCCTGGTCGATATGCTGAGCTACGGAATATCCAAACATGTCTCCTCTGTTTCCCCTTTGCATTAAGGGAGTCTTTATATCCAAATTAAAAGCGGACACTGGTTGATGATGAAAACACAAAAGAAGAAAGCAGATAGCCAGAGTCACAGTGATCGGATTAATCCTTAATCCCAACATCCTCCTTTCTTTCAAACACCCCGAACATTTTGAAAGAATCCGAGAATCCTCCATCACTGTTGAAGAATCCATACTCCTTGGCACAAGGAAACTTTTTTTCTTATTAGAATTAAACACAAGAAGTTATAGAGAGAGGGAGAACAGAATTTTCAGCATCTGTCCGTATTTCGTTATTTATAAAAACATTATTCCTTGTTTTCTTCAATGACGGTGTATAACTCTTTTTCTCCTCAAGATACATGTAAGTGTGAACGATTCCACTTCATCGATGGGGGTGGTCAAGTCCGCGCGCACTGACAGGTATAGGGTAAGTCTATTGCGATGCGCGAGCCATATATAGATAGCGCCCTTGAGTCATCTTCCTCTGTACGATTCATCTTTTTTTTTACAAGCATACCTGCGGGATAGTTCTACCTTGCGGGGGTTTTATGGTGAAATTGTGTCAACATTATTAAAAAGCGTCCACATTGATAGTGTTTATATGAGTAAGACACACCACTATTTGAAGTATACTTTGCAAAGTGGACTGAAATTTATTAGAAATAAAACGAAAGAAAGAAGATATCTTGCTTTTGCAACCGGAAACGGAGAAACGGAGATCAAATGTTAGAAGTTCTTAATCATTAAAACTTCTCAAAAACTGGGTTAAAGAAAGCTCTTGCGATTAGAATTGAATGCTTAATTTTTATGAAGGTACAATGTATATGTACAGTCTGTCTTAATTATTTTTAAATCTATGTACTTTATGATAGAGTGGAATTATGAATGTTTATTATAGCGTTAACTAGATTTTATTGCGCATATGCACAGAAAGCAGAACTATCAATATTTGATAATATTATTTACCCACACACGTACATTTGTTTGTAAATCATTTTTTTTTTCATTTAAGGAGACCTGGATTTAATTAAAATGCTACTTCTTCTTTTCAAAAAATTAATAAGTTTCTGAGTTGTATATATAACGTTGTATACAAGTGTATGAAATTTATTAAATACTTAAAACAGTTCTTGAAGCAAACATTTTTTAAAACTTCATTCATGAAAGAATGATTCTCCAAAACCAATTATCTTTTATTTTTTAACTTATACTTATAATTAAACATGCATATGATAGACATATAATAGACATATGATAGACATATAATAGACATTCGAAACGATTGCTTTTGTGTATATCGTCTCGTGTAAGAAATTAATTAATTAGTGGAAAGTAATTATGTAGGCCTATGTAAACAAAGTTAGGAAATATAAAGAAAATACAAACAATTTACGAACAGTTTCTTAGTTCATATACATTGTATATTTCTTCATCCAATCATCCTCCTCTCTCTCTCTCTCTCTCTCTGTCTCTCTCTCTCTCTCTCTCTCTCTCTCTCTCTCTCTCTCTCTCTCTCTCTCTCTCATATATACGCTTACAAGAGTTACAGTTCTTAGAGTGCAATTATGAGCACAACCGCGTTTTACTGCTGACGCTATATTAAATTCACATAAAACAAATCTACACTTATCTGTGTAAACAATAAGAGTGATGTAATCGTGTGTGCGATTAAAATAACATATATCCATGGAATTAAATCCGATTTTAATATAGTTCTATATGTGTCCCGAGCGGCGCAGTAAATCATTAAACCCACGGTAATCCCCAACAATCGATCGTCACCCGCTTTAAATGCAAATCTCAATCCGGCGAGATTGATTTTTCTTTTTTTTATTTTCATAACCAAAGTATTATTGATACGTAACCAAGAGCGCAGCACCCAATCAGAGTGCAGTTTTCACCCAGTTGAAAACCCATGTCTATATACAATGGGAGAAAACATGCACCAGTGACTGCCATTGAAATAGGTTCTTTTAAAAGCCTGTTTTTATTCTTCATAAACCGATCAAGAGTGTATTGGAAAAAAAATTCACCTCAATATCGGGGCAATAAAAGGACTCAAGGGGACTCCATTACTGTTTTGTTTCTTACAGATTTTTCTTTTGTTATATACGAGCTGAAGATGGGCTGCAAAGCTCGGTCTGTGATTTTGGTGACCATTTTGATTCTCGGATGTGTTTCTAAAGGTAAGACATACCATACAACAAAAAATATGTACTGTAGATAATCAGATACACAGAAATTATGTTTGTGCTTGTTTGTAATTTGTATCAATCATGCGTGTTACGTATATCTGTGATGCTTGAAATGGCCCTGGTCTATCTATCTATCTATCTATCTATCTTCCCCGTCTGTCCTTCTGTCTGTCTGTCCCACAGGCACCTGACGTTATAAATAAAAATAAATATCCTATATCTAAATTTTTTTCATAATAAAAATAAATATCATATACCTAAATTTTTCTCATAATAAAAATAAGTACCCTTTACCTATTAGGTATAGGATTTTTTTTTTATTAATATGAGAAACATTTATAATGTTAGGTGCCTGTGGTGTATCCCTCAACATTGAATATTGAGTCATTCATTTATGATGAAAAATATGGTAAATGGTATGGTTCGGACTTTATATATATATACATGTATATGTATATATATATATATATATATATATATATATATACACACACATGTACATGTACATGTAGTTAGAACCATTTTAACAGGGGCTTGGACTTTGGGTAGTTGTGTCAAACAGCATTGTGACGTAGGCCTGTCTATTTCATTGTTGGTCACTCAGCTATGGCTCTATGAAATCAACAAGATTTGTCTGGCATTTGAGCTAAGACTACGCAATCGGTGTATATTTCACTTGAAACCAGCGTCACTTTTAACTTTTTTTGACGCAAGAAAAAGATAGTTGCATCCTATCGAAAGTTCAAGGTCTTGTTAAAATGGTTCTAATGATCGAGCTGTTCATCTCAGTAGGAAGTTTTCAAAACTTAATGTCGATGATTGACAAGGCATATTTTGCATAGTATAAACCTCACCTTTTTACCGGAAAAAATATCTACAGCTTTACATTCCCCCTTCCCAGTCTTATGTAAAGGAACACCTTTGGACTTCTATTAAAGTGGGATTTTTTTTTTTATCCGGGGGGTGGGGGGGGGGGGGGGGGGGGGGTAGGGGTAATTATAGGATATGCTGCAATCCATGCAACCACTTTACAATCAGAATACGATGTACGTGCAGTACTTTGGAATAAAATGTACATCATCCATATACAGTACCGAGTATTGATGCCCACTAATTCATATATGTATATTTTATTGAAACAAAATGAAAATGCGTTTAAAGATTTCAAATAAAAACCTTTACATTTGAATCAATATTATCTGCCATCTATAATTCAGTAGCGCTCTGGTAATCATAAGGAAAGAGTAATGTTCTTCTTTTTTTTTTGTTTAACCCTTGTTAAATACCACTTAACACACGTGCATGCAAAGACATGCACGCGCAGTATGCATTCTTTCGAATTCCCGTAATTTAAAGTTTTAAACAATCGCTGTTATATCTTGTGCTTGTATTCAGAGAGTGTAATAGCAGGACATGTTTGTATTAAGTAACTGAAATTTCAATTTACACCCCCTATAATCGAATAGACACGCTAAATGGTGACATTGAATATGGTCGATTTATTGAATCACACGTACATGCATGTATGCTAGCCGTGCTTCGTTTAATTTATCAGCAACCATCGCTATGTTGCTATCTTTTTGATATTGATTTTTTTCCCATACAACTTTTTAAGGCCTTATCTTTGCAAGCAATTTTAAAATAAAAATAAAGAATGCCTTTTAAAATACCTGTATTAATTAAATGTCTCTTTTATATTTCGAAACAAAATTGATAAATCTTTTAGATAACATCATCAGTACAGGATGATAATTATATAATTTTGTCTTAACCAAGGCCTACAGTTAGCCCCCCCCCCCCCCCCCCCCCCCCCCCCATAAGAATAGTTATGAACAAAACGTGTATGATCCATAATTTTGTTGGTAATTTCAGAAGTAAATCACATTTAGCAATAAAAGTTTCCGACACATAAATTGCAGCTTTAAGATTCTTTAATATTTTTTTTTAAAATTCATAACATTAAATGGTTAAAATTTATAAATTCATTGTGTCGCAGTATATACTGTATATATTTCATATTTGCAAAGCAAGAGGTTTTCGATACGAAACACTTCTCGGCCTTTTTCGGCAGAGCTCGAAAAAGTGTTTTTCTGAGCTCTGCCGGAAAGGCCCGAGAAGTTGCGATTGACACTGGTTGTATTGAGCTAGCTGTTCCCGGTCTGAAAAAATTCGAATGGACGACATGAGAATCTCCCAGATCGTCCATCCGAATTTTCTCAGACCTGCAACTAGTATTCAGCTTCATGAAATTCTGTATATAGAGAAATGGACATGTATAGTTTTTTTTATATATCCATGAAGGCTTACATATGCGTATCCAATTCTCTACAGAGAATAATGTACACTCTTTAGTATTTAATAGTATATTATAGTATTTGCTCACAAACAAGTCGATAAGTCTCAAAACTTAGGATATAGTAGAATTATAGTATAACTGATTTTTACTGGAATGGTATTTTAATTAAAATGGAAAAGAATGTAAAATTTCAAGCTGGAAAAAAATAAAACATTTTTATACAGCAATTAAGGTATTAATTGCTGAAATATACATTTACATTCCAATTAAAGTTTTATGTTCGAGTATTTGTAAAATTTTGTGTTCATATTATGTTACAGTGTTAATCTAGGAACGAAAATATAATTCAACACATTCATGTTGGAATAT